>CM077629.1:5677027-6277027 GCA_039566895.2 Turritopsis rubra | reverse complement strand
CTTTTTAATGCAGCTAATTCCTTTTTGTGTCTATCTAACCACTTACGAAATTCTACAATATTCACATACAAGGAAGGGGATCTTTTAATATCAAGAAAACTTCTATGTGCTCGACCAACTGTGTGAGTAAATGGGTCAAGTTACAGCACGTTTGAGAAGCTACTAATCTGTTGTTACATCTGCTTGATAGAGAATAATTATGAATGATAAAGCATGAAAAGAAAAAGAAAAATATTAAGCTGATATCTGTACTGCGCTGTGTCATCAATTTTCTAGCTTCGTTACCCCTACCCTATCTTTTTTTCTCACAAATAACTGATAGTGAAATCAATAAAACAAATTCACCAGTACGAACATTGAGTCATAGTCAATTATAATGTTATTTAATATTTATCCATCAGCTCTTGTCTTCTGAATCGGTGAAATATTTTCAATCTTCTTCCCATTTCTGGCTTTGAAACTTCTTTCTGCATTTCAACAGCTATCATTAATTTTTTTTTAGTCTCACTCGACGGCGCGGGTAATATTTTTCTTAATTATTCAATTCCTGACACAACCAATCACAAGTGAGGAACGACCGGCTTGCACCAGGGCTTCCTTCGCCGCCATTTAGAACATCGAAAAGGCAAGAAGCCCTGGGGACGAGGTTGCAAATCTGTCCTGTTTGTGTCGATTTATTTTGCATAAATTATTGCTATTGCCTTGCAACTTAAAGAATTATGTAATTAGATTAAAAATGGTTGATACGTTAATTTGCATAGATTACTATGAATGGCGCTCTTCAGGTCGAAGAAAAGCCCCAGGAAAAATATATAAGAGAGGTGTCACCGTATTTTTATCAAAAGTATCATAGAAATTGCTACAAGTACCACCAATTCCACTTTTGCCTATCTCCGTTTTGAAGGCAAACGTAGACAGATATTTTTACCACTAAAAGATGAACAAAATGGCTAATATTTAAACAACTGGGTATTTGTGGCACTTGTAGCTAAATTTTGGGATGAAAAAACGCACCTTAAAGCAGTGCCTGGAATGTGGTAAAGGTCGATGTTATTGCTTGGGTGTTTAGGTGTGCGATAGGGAAATGTTGTCGATAATGTTTGAGCAATGAAACTGATGGAGAAATATATGGTTGTTGGTTTTCACCTTTTGGATCAGCATAATCAAGATGTCGTGTATTATGGAATGCAAACACCGGTGGCATGGTCATTACTTTGTTGAGTCGCTCTTTGTTTTTGTAAGTTATTTCAGAAGCATTTTGCATGGGTTGAATCTCTACAAATTCTGCAATCAAATCGCAATGAGCTTTTTCTTATTATCTTATGACAAACATTGCAGGAGTGGGTTTGGGTTGGCCCAGGATTTGAGTGGGATCGGAGCAGTGTACCTGTTCCTATGTTTGTATACTTCAGCAGCGAAATAAAAACACCATAATAATCAATACGTATATCTTTATCTTTTCACTAGTGTTCCAATAAAAATCTTCTGATAAAATGATAGATTTAGACTCAAAAACAAGAAGAATTTTTAGTTTAGCGGAGTCAGTCAAAGAAAAACATCTAACCGCTGGGAAGAAATTGCATTGCGTTCGAATCTTATTATTTATTATACAAAATTTCATCAGGAGGAACGCATGACAACATGCAAATAAATATGCCCTGTGCCAAAAGTTACATATCCATCTTCTATATCTGAATACAGACCAATCAGTATTTTAACATAAACCTCAATGAGAAATCAAGGCAATTGTAACGTTAAATAATCGCCACAGCACATCAAGAAAACCTGATATGCACTACCTGCTTTGGAAATGCCTTCTATGTGATCAAACTCGCCTTCAGTATGTAAGTAAATATTGTTAAAAATAGTTTTCATTGCATTGTTTTCTTTATTGGTCAGCGCAGAACGCAGCTGATCTTTCATTAGCGTTTGTACGTCCATCCGTCCGTACGTAATTCCAATATTTTTTGTCCACAGTTGTAGGCTGATTCCGCAAAACATTAGAATAGAGGCTGTCCACAAACCGTGGTTAATGTATGAATGGTACACTACAAGTTATATAAAGTAATTTAATTATTGTGAGTGCGGCCTAAAATACAGAAAACGTGCAATCCTAACGTGCAGCACTCAAGGTTAGAAAATTCTTACAGCTTTTTTTTATAATGACATTGATTTTGTGAGAAACTGTTCAATCCCATTTTTGACTTTTATAATATGGAGTAGAGAGAGACCCTGGTTGTGGTGGCAATTTCTGTAATTTTAAAAATTGTTGGGTGGTGTCCTGTCTTGTTTAACTTAAGACTTGTTTACTCTCTTAAATTTATTTTAAAAACAAAAAAATACATAAATGAAAATTTACATAGTGGATAATGATGGTTGTTGGGGGATGACAAAAATTAAACTTAAATAGCAGCACACCTCATACACATTTTGGACTAATATTTACAGTCAAATAAATCAAAGAAAATAATTGATATTGATATGAAACTTAAAATTGGGTAATGTCTCTCCCGTGAAGGAGCGTAAGCCGCCAATGTTTTCTTATTTTTTTCTTTGAAGGTTCTTATTGTTTTGACTATATTGGTGTATTAACCGATTCGTTTATGCACTAAAAATTCTAATTTTTCCTAATACGCTCTTATAAATTTCACCAAAAATATGACACTGTGATGGACTAATTATTTGCGAAATTAACAAAATTAAATTCCTGGGAAAAGTTTATTTTATCTCAATTTGCGAAATTAAATTTGCCCGAAAACTGCTACTATCGACCTGTAATGGTTCCAAAGAATTATTCATTATGATTCATTTTTGCAGGGCAAGATGATCGTTCCAGAAGTGAACTGCAACTAAGCCGAATATTCCTACGACACTTCCTTTTGACCTCAAATTTGTGAATTTTTGCCCATTAATTTTTGGGAGATTATCAAAATATGGGATATTGCGGAATTTCTTTTTAAATTAATCAATTTTCGTTGTTTTTTCAGGTTAAAATGAAAACAAAATCACATTAATTCTTTCCACTAAAATTTCTAAAAATACTCACTAGTGGATCTGAGATTGTATAACAGTTATATAATTTGTTATTTAGGTCCTTTGTTGGTGGCATCATCTCTGGTACTATTTATCTCCTATCTGCCGCCAGAACTCCTTCTCAAAACTTGACCTTGCCAGAATTACCTGGACCTGTCCGAACTCTTTGAAGTTGTCGGCCTTATTTGAACTTGACCAGATTTTTTACTTTCAGATATTTCCAAAAAATGATTTCCATTGCTCAATTTTGCATAGCTATCTTTGTCACGTGAGAAGTATATATTCTTCAGTTGTCCTCATATTTTCTTCAGTTTTTTACTTTGGCACATATTTTGTTACATTGTACTAAACATTTTTTTATAATAGATTGAATTCACAATACATGAATAATTGTATTCAATACTCCAGTATAAGGATTTCGGGTTGAAAATCTACAGTTATAAAGGATATCAGATTCAGAATAGAATTCTTTGTTTGGCCCAAATTTTCTTTCTAAAATGCAGTTCTTGTCGCCCCAGGAGAAAGGCTGTGAAATTTAGTAAATACACGCGGAATTTTATCTGAAGTGTTCTAGTTGTCCTTCGTAATGTGTACTACTTTTCTGGTATGCCCAACCGCGCTGTCCTTTAGGCCCCAGGGTCTCTTGTTTTCTCTAAAGTCTAATCAGAAACAGCAAAAACTAATATTGCACTGTTTTTAATTATTTCTCTGCATTAATAAGGTATTGAAGTAAGGTTTTAAGGTAGTAGCTGTTTTAGGGCTTTTAGAGAGCTATGAGGCGCAAACTTTTCTCTCCTCTCCCTCCCACATAAAAACTGGCGCCGCAATCCCTGCATGAAGATGTACATTTGTACATTTTAATTGCTTAGTAAATACATGTAATATCTTTCTTTCTTTCTTATGTAACAAGAGAGTAAATATGCGCAGCTGTAACAAGAAAGTTGTACGACCAACTTAGATATTTTTTCATGTGTCTGAAGTGAATACATTTCAAAAGCAAGTTTAAAATGGGAAGCTTCTTGGTACATCATTTCCTTTTAATATATTTTTGTATGCTATTATCATCTTTTGGCTTGGAAGGTAAGTAATTTTATCTGAAATCAGTTCCTATTGGACAATGTGAAAAAATAGTAATGATACTTTCATTTTCCCATAAGCTGTAAGATTGTGAAAGTCGTATTTTCAACAATTTTGAAATAATTACCAGCCTCAAGTGATTGGTGATACGTGTAGGAAATCGTTATGCAGAAACTTAGTAACAATTTATCTATAGAACTGATAACGAGCCTTTGACAAACACTCTCTTACTTCATTTAGTTAAGATCTTTGTCTCTATACTACTTTTAACAAAATCAGAGGAACTGCTTTCGTGAACCTCTTAATGGCAGCATGCAAAAGAAGATTGTTTGTAATGAGAATAATGAGAAATAAGCCCAATACACGAGTTCACGATTACTATTTTTAGAACTTTGTCGAAATTTTCTTGTTTACTTTACACATAATGTCCAGGAAAATATCACTAGTGGAGTTCTCTAAAGAAATTGTTTTTTTTTCTACAAATATTCTGTGAATTTTTGACTTATCTCTGGAGAGTTGAGGAATGTTGGTCGATGTTTTCGTGTAATTTTGCTACATGAAATCGTAAAATGGAAAATCATGTATTATGACTATTTTTAAAATTGGTTGATAGATTGCTATGACGAAGATCCTTCATGTCTGAAAAGCATTAGTGATTGTCATTTAAAGGAGAAGGAAACCATTATGAAGCGACTTTGCAGCAAAACGTGCGGATTTTGCACTCCTCCCACACTTCCACCTGTGAAAGTAACTTTCCCTGAATGTTTTAAAACTGGGAAAGATGTCACCACAACTGCAAACACTGTCCTGCTATTAGGTGAGGCTTCCGTTCAGCAATAGTTTTTGTTATTCCTTTATTCTCTAAAAAGTTTTAATTACTTCAAAGTGTTAGTCAGTTTACAGGTTTGCTACAGATACAAAAGAGATATAGAGAAATAAAAAGCAATATAAAGTCTGAAAACGTTGCACTGCGATAGTCATTTATGCATATTCATTTGCCTGTCTATCATTATCCAGTATTTTTTCTTTTTTTTCAGTGACAAAGCGTAGAAAATGTAATAATCGAGTTTCAAACTGTGAAGGTTTACCCAAAACGTATTGTGTCAGCTCTAGTTGGAGAAGGTATATGCAAAGCAGCTGCAGAAAATATTGTGGATTTTGTTGAATTTTTTAAGATATTTGGATTGTAATTGACCAGAACAAACCAGAATACCATTAGTTAATAAAGGTTGATTTATATATAGTGACTCAATGAATAATAGGACATTTACTTTTCCTTTATTTGTCATTTTGTTCCATTACCAGTAAATGTCACAAGGTCGCCATTCAACCAACTATATGGTTGGTAGGAGTGTTAGAAATAGAAATAATAGAATTTTTATTGCAAAGGCTTGCCCACTACACTCCAAAAGTGTTTCAGATAATCAATTCCGTCAAAAAATCTTCTATCATTTTAAAGAATTAAAGCTATCTTATACAAAATTAATTCTAAAAAAACAATTTCTCTGTCTTCCTCGCATATAACAAGGACGAAGGACTTTGTATAATTTTAAGACATAACAGATAAAGCTTTTAAAAAAAGTTTAAGATAAGTTTTAAGTTCTTTGTGTATTACGCTCTTTGGGTAACTCATTGAGAATTATGTTTAAGATATAACAACAGCAACTTATAGAGATACATATATCCTTCCTTTAAAATAATTAGTTAACATTTTCAACTAAGTGTTTGTTACGGCTCCCTCAAAATGGCTAACAAAAATCCTCTGTAAAATGGTCAAAATCATTAGGTAAGTATCGTCCTAAAACTCGTTGATAAAGATATCACTTAATCTACCACGAAGTTGGCATCGGCATTTGTAATCAACCAGAAGAAAATGGTTTTTAACTACTTAATTGTTGGAATAGACTCTACATAAAAATGATTTCAGGGGTGAAAGCAATGATAAAACTTCACTTTCATCTGCAAGGTTCTTTCACAAGTATACGTGTCTCCACGGTTGCGTTATTGTCAAAATAAACAAGCAAAGTATTAATCTAAATCGAAGAATATATCTGACCACAGGTGTAGAATTTTGATTACCCTCCCAAAGCAATCTGGCGTTAATAACCACAAAACTTTCAGTCAAAGTTCGTTGGGAAAGGTCCTCTCATGAAAAGTATTTCGAGTGGCCATCTTGACATTAACTGCTAAATTTACCTGTTTGAAAATCAGATAGGAATTTACAAAGTAACAATAATTGGTACACATGAATGTTAAAAGAAGAAAACAACAGAATTACATCCTGCGACAAAACGCCTCAAAAGACACAAAAGTTGGCTACAAATGAGTCTTAAATATAGAGGTCCTTCAATGAAAAGCCTTTAAAAAGTTAATAAAGTAAAGGTAAATCAAATAACGGAGTGGAACACATAATTTTAAAAACATGACAGGCGTGTGCTGAATTTTAAGGTGGTAAGGTGAATGTGAATGCTCATTTTGAAGTCGTAAAATTGCCCATAGGAGCAATTTCTCCCACTTATTCGAAAATGTAAATACCAATAATGATTATTACTTTCCTCACAGTGCCGTGTTGGCAAAGTCTACAAACTTTGTTATATCCCCATGGTTGAGAAAATTCTCTTGTGCGCCAATAATGGAGTAGTGTATAAAACCCATTTGTCGACAGTGTCTGTACTTAATAGGCTGCATCTCAAGAACAAAGACCAGTAAGAACAAGAGACACTGATTTCCTAGAAGTACACTAAAATTCTAAAGCAAGTGACAATTATTTATTTGGTGACTTTGTTCGGATGTTCATTTCTTACAGTTGTATACACATACAAAGTCAAAACGACCGCCATTTGCCATCATAAACGTGCATCAAAAAACCTTTATACTTAGTTCTCATGGCAATGAGATTTTCATTAGGTTATCAAATTTTAAAGATTTCAAAATAATCCAGCACTGCACTGAAATGTGAACAAAAACGCACTTAAATTTGGACCAGTTTCATTATTTGTCCAAACTTTCATCATTATCATTATCAGCGTATCGAATGAGCGCTTCTCCTCAAAGTTCCAACATTAAATTAACACTTCGGTTAAATACGGTATTCTTCAAAGAATTCACATAAAAAATATTTTTTTCAGATTTGGTGAATAGGTTGCTTCGAAATCAAAAATTTGTTTAACAACAGTGAAGATGTGACAATGATGTATGATAATATTCTTCTTAAAATATTTGTGTAAGCCTCGGGGATACGAGGTAACTTTTCAGGCGATGAGGATAAATTGAAATTTGTTACAATCACCTGATAATTTCATCGTGTCTCCTCACATCAATGGTAATTGTAAGATTTCAATCAAAAGAAGCCGTGTTTGTTTTCTTTTCATTTTATTTTTTTGAACATTCAGTAGAATTGCTGCATTTTGAGTGGTTGCATTGGTAAAAGTATTGAATCAGATTTGCTAGCAATACTGGTGACACACAGAACATTCATACGAACAACGTTTAATTTATTAAAATTTCATTACAGGTTACCTGCCAGTAATACTTTTTTGTTACTAGTAACAAAATTAAAAATCAAATCGATTAATTTTGAATCTTAACAAAAAACTGTTACAGAAAGGAAAAATAAATGTTGCCTGTAACGAAAAACAATACTGGCGACACAAGTTGACATTTCCAGGAGATAAGAATTAACAAAAAATTGTTGTTATTGCCTGAAAAAAGTTGTTTCGTGTCCCCGAGGCTCCATTCACGAGATTGTGATTTTGGTGACTAAGCAATGTAGAGAAACATGGTAACACATAAATAATCAATAATTTTTGTAAATATATTTCATTTCAAACAATTGCGTTTTTGTCAATTACCATTATTGCAACTCAATAATTTTTTTTATTTTGTAAGTAACCATATTTTCACTTTATTCAGCTCATTTTTTTAAGAAAAAAATTGAAAAGTTGGATATTGAAAAGTTGGAAAGGAAACAAGATGTACTACATGAAAAACTTAGTTTTTCTTTTGTTATTCTACAAAGTTTCGCTACATTTACTGCGACAAAAACGTGCAAGATCAGCAGTATTTCATAAAGTATTTCTAAGAGAGACAAAATTATCAGTTACACCACTTAAGACTGTTCTCAATGTGAGAGCTTGGGATACATGTTGTGATTTGTGTTTAAGACATGAAGAATGCTTATCAGTCAACTACTTTAATGCAGGAGATCGCCAATGTGAATTGTTAGGTGAAGATAGAGGAACACACGATAAAAACAGCTTTATTGAGAAGCAATATTGGAATTATTACGATACTGTATGTATATTGATTATACCAGGTTTCCAAACAAAGAAATGTTCTAATAACTATGGGAACTAATAATGAGACTATAACATCATCAACTTTCAAAATGTTTTATTTCCTTTGTATCTGAGAAAATCAACTGAACTATAACTTAATGCAGAATGCTCTGGCCTCGTATTCTAGTAAATGTTTTAAATGAATTGTATAAGTTCTTTCGTCTCTTCTGGCCATTAACTGAAAAAACTACAGATGATTTTGGTTCATGTGAAATATTTGAAAATACTCTACCAGTTATTTTTATCATTATTTTACTGCATCTACATCATCAATTCTGTTAAACTTTTGAAATATTCTTTAACTTTACCTTCAGATACGACGTGATTTATGCAATGAAAAAAATTCATGTTACCCCTGTTCCTGTTGGTCAGTTGAATTCTACAGATCAGCATGTGACTGCAGGAAATGTAAGTTGAATGCTCAAACAAATTAGATAATTAAATGCATATACACAAGAGAATGTATGCAAAACTGTTTTAGATACCAACGGTGTAACTATAGTGGTAGTGGCGTTTGGCGCCTCTAGAAGTGGCCACTATTTCTATTTTCCAGTGTAAAAACATTTTACGGTTGCACTCTCAAAAATCATGATGAAAAATATAAATATGCAACCTAAAAAAAGTTTTATTTTCCAACTATTGAGTAAAACCGTAAAATTATGTCTTTGCCTGGGATCTGAATCACGTGTGCTTTTAAATGTGAATCCTAAAAAGATTATACCCACTCAGGATACAACCAACTTCCAGGAATTCATCAAATAACTTCCCAAATGCTTGTACCTAAAACCATGATTGGCACATTTATTCTTCTGCAACATAACTTTTATTTATACTAAATTTTCTAATCTAAAAAGAAAGAACTCGTATAGAATAGAAGTAAAGCCAGTAACAATAATCAGTATGCTCCCCTAACATGCACAAGATGCAGAAAAACAGCAATTTGGTAAGAAATCATACATTTCGCTCTCTCTTCCCTCCCACAGACAAAATAAAACAAACAACGATAAATTAAAAGGAATATGATAAAGACGCAGCAATGAGTATGCCCATCATATAATAGGTAGATGTGATCAATGTAAGGAGTTAAATGGAAAGATATTCAATGGTCTCCCTCCTACACCCTCCTCCCCCACTAACTAAACAAACAACACTCTTAAAAATATAAGTTAATATAAGTTGCAGTTACTGAGGGAGAGCAGAAGCATTCAATCATCATTCAAACTAAGTGTAAATGTCCAAAAATCATGGTAGTTATATATTCTTGTTTGCTACGATATCTCTTCTTTCTTTTCTCATTTTTATAAACTTCCATATATTTATTCTTCAGTCACATTTCTTCTTCCCGCCGAAAAATATACCATTTTGTAACTGTGAAACCATAGTGAATAAATAATTAATTCATTGCCTGACGATGTACTTGAAGTACGAAAAGCTTCGCAAATAAAAAAATTAATTAGCTTTCTGCGTATGCATGAAAGACATCACAAACGGCTTTGTTTTTCTTCTCGTTTTCTTTCTGTCCAAACCTGGACATTTTTCACATCTGAACGTTCATTGGTTTATACAGATAATTTCTGATAACTGATTGGCTGTTAGGTCTAGTTAGCCAACTTAACTTAAACAATGAACACAGACTGAATTTCACTTTGTTTGCTCATCTATGCAAAAACGCCTTTTTTTAAAATGGCACACAAGTTACTCTCAAAGTTTTTAAATACAATGATAACATGATTTAGTATAACCTGATTTATATGTACAGCTTTATATGTACAGGACATGTGTTCATATTTTGGTCCAAAAAGACCTAGTCAGGTAAAATTTAATTAAAGGGTTGTGCAACGTACCTAGAACACATGAGCAGAATATTTAGAGGAAGCTTTTCCATATTATTACAATAATTTGGTTACAATAACCTCACTCTGCTTTCTAGCTTTCGGTAAAATAATATATTATACTTCGTTAATAATACTACTACTTCGTTTCGTTTCTTCGTTCGTATCGCAGGGGGAAAAATTCCAATTGTCCAATTTCTATATAGTTTCTTAACAGGACAGGAGAACATGATAATCATGCACAAGGTTTGTTGGGGAAAATGTAGCAGAAGATAGACGATTATAATTTGTACCACCTACGTTTGGAAGAAGTTTTCTCCATAAAGAAAGCTTTACGAAACTCTTATCTCTCATTTCATCTTTTTTCAAAAGTAATTTCTTCAGTAAATCTTCAACTGATTTCATTTCCAATTTTAACACATGGACCTTAAGGTCGCTTATATTATACTGGCTGTTATGGCTAACAATTAGCAGAAAAATATGATTTTTAAGAGAAAATTCTGGTAAAAGTTAACCAGAGTGTCTACGATGATTGCTCAAAAAAAGATAGAACTAAAGAAAAGTTTTGAAGAACTGCATATAACATAATTAGAAATATTAAAGAAAACGTTTTTATTATCTTTCGTTGCACTCTTTCGTTTTGTCTGTGCATCGAATATTGCCAGCAAAAGTTGATCGTGTTTCTTCTTTTTCTTTCCATGTTGTTTTGCTTTTCGAAAACCATGAAGAATTGTCGAAATAATAATACAAACCAGCTAACTTTCCACGATCAGCAAATTAAATATGATGATTAATGAATATTATGAGTTCAAAATAATAAATAAACAGATCATTTCTGGTCCGCATTATTCAAAAGCATGTAACACGCGGTGACTTGCCCCGAGTCTTCGAACTTTAATGATTACTATTAAAGGTTCCGTTCTCCACTAATACAACTTGGGCTGAAATGAAAGATTTAAGTTCACAAACAGACAATTTAAAATTTTTTTTTTCCTAATTTTAACTGTAACTCGCTTCCACACAATCAAATTTCCGAAAACAGAAAGTGGTAGTTCATATTTTTAAAATAGTGTTGGTTTCTATTGGGTGGTCCCTTGGTTGTTTGAATTACGGATAGTCAACTGTACATCAAACTTTCCTCAAAAATATGGAACAAAAGAAGATCAAATTATGAAAACACTATTATCATACAAATTTTGTCAATAAACATATTCACATTCTTTTTTATGCATCCCTATGGGCAAAATCATCAAAAAGTCTGTGAGAAGGAGTGTTTTCTATAGAAATGGCAAGCAATATCGCCTGTTCTTCTAATAAAACACATTCCTTCACAGCGACGTTTTGAAGATTTTGCCCACTGCATTGTGTTTCTCACAGTTTTAATTCTTCTAACGTTCTTCTTCTTCACAACTTTTGACTTTCAAAGTGATGTATATAATATATTGTTTACAAGATCCTGTGTCCTTTCTCTCAATAACTATTGTATATTTTAACATCAAAATATATGCGTATATTAATTTTCTTCAAACAAGCACGCAAAATTGTATCTAAAGTACTAAAAGAAACGTGAAAAAAAAACCCATTAGAAAAGATTCATCTTTCTTTTGGTTTCCCTTCTTTCACTTTACTTACAGAGACTAAGCTATTCTTAATTATGTTTATAGTAATGGCAAATGTTGTTCGTTATGATGGAACAGCTTCGGTTGTGAAAGAAATCCATTATAACTATAAACAAGTTCGATTGTTTGGTCTCAGCAACGATGATCAAATTTACGGTATCAATCTAAAAGATGATTGGTCATTGGTCATATCCGAACCAGGGATTGGGAGTAGATTGAAAGTCAAGGAAGATAGTAATATCTACGGTTTAGGGCAAGACAATAAAGATGTTCTTTCCTGGAGCAATGGATGGAAAGTTAGGGTTACTGGTTTATTTTCCGACGTTTTCATGACCCACGTTTATATCTTCGTTATTTTAAAAGAAACTGGTGAACTTCGAAGAACTCGACCCGATAAAAGTGAGTGTTTTGGTTTGAATAAAAGATATTATTTATTAAATACATATTGATGACTATTATTGATAATCGTGTATAATTGTCATTGATTTCATGACATTTCCGAAAGGAGTGTTTGATGTAAGATGATTGAAAATACAGAGTCAAAATCTTAAAGTATGATAATCAAAATAAACAATTTTTTTACCTGTAAAAAATAAATGGCAACAATGACAAAATATAATAGTCGACAGAAACAATAAATAAAAGTCACAATCAATAATAAATGTCGTAGCACATCAATGATATCGTTTTAACTTCAGATCCATTGTAAGAAAAAGATTGTAATAATTTAGATTTTGATATTCACAAACTCTTCTGATTAAGAAAATCATAGTTTCATCAGAAGAATTGATGCTGTCACTTTGATCCTTTTCGCCGATAAGTCGAGCTAACATCTCGCGAACATTCTTTGGAATTTCAAACAAAATAACTCTATTTTCGACTCATTTTCAATAATGTTTAATGTAAAATATAGATTTACACTCAGGAATGCCCCCAAGAATCACGAAAAGAAACTGAGCATCTTTATTCCGGACTTTTACTTTTCGAACAACTACTGTAAGTTTCTGCAGAAGATATCACAGCAGTCCCACTTCGTAATTTTTGAAAAAAATCCGGATGTTATTGAATAAACTCCACCACTTTTTCTAACTTTTTCAATAGGTGTATTAAGATTTTCCATACCAAAGACCGAAAGATAAAATTTTTTAAACTTGTTCGTGCGAAGTGATTTCCTAAAATTATGTGTTTATGTTTTCAATGTCCCGCTTCGTTTTCATGGTTGATTAACTTTACATCAGGAAATTTGGTAAGGGTGTAATGCGCGGCATTTCGTTCTTGTTTTGACATGTATTGTTTGACTTGCCATATTTAATGTTGATTTAATGTCTTTACTTTTCTATGTCTTTACGCATAGATGATCTACAAAAGACTACACCTCGTACATTGTCAAAGTTTCTAGTAAGAAACAAGGTTTGGTATGGCATTGACGCATCATGCAAGTGCATAATGAAGCATGAAAGTAGCCCATCTCCAGATATTGATAAATGGGAAATAATTACAACAAATCCTGGTGCATCGGTTGATTTCAAAGTTGCACATAACGACATCATCTATTCTCTTCACGAGGATCAAAACATCTACGAATGGTTGGAAGATGAATGGGTGAAGATATTTGAAGGACCTTGTGTCAGTTTTGATGTTGTTGCCAGAATATACTGTTTGAAAACTGATGGATTAATATATGCATGTAAGTTTCTACAATTTGTGTACTTTTTTTATTCATTGTTATAATGGAAACTTAAAAAATGAAGAATCAAGGAAAAATACGGAATTTATGAAAAATATTTATGAGTGAACTTCCAGAATATTTTCGTTTTATACAGACGAAGATTATGTGCTGCCACCAAACGTTCACATTCCTTTCAAAACCGCCAATGTGACTGGTGGATACACGCCTTACGGACGAGGAACAGATACAACGGGAAACTCTATTGTATCGCTTGATTTTAAAGAAAATAACATTGTTTTGGATCAGTTTGGGAAAGGATATGTGCTGTGGAAAGGGCATGGGGCCACAGTAAACCTTGGAAATTATGACCAGAGTTCTTTATCGTAAGATTATTCATACTAAAACATGATTTATATTGTTCTTGAATATGTATCTAACTATATGGTGTTGTTTCAAAAGTTATGCTTTTAATTTGTAGGAAGGAATTCAAAATGAAAAAAACTGGAAAAACGATTTTTTAAATGAGCACCATAAAAATCGGCCACAATCAGTTATGCTTATTTTTTGGACATTTTGAGCCTTGTATAAATGATACTTTCCTTTTTAATGAATTTGAGTCTGTGATCTTTTTAAAGGTCGTGCTTATTTAAAAAAATGTTTAATTTTATTAAAGTCAAAACGAAGTCCATATAAATCAAAACGTTAATTTCTATTTACTCCTGAGCTGTTCCATTTTCAAATGTTTAGAGAATGCACGTCGCATGAAGGTAGATCATATACAGTTACCTTATGGATTCGCATAACCCCTCAAACGGAACATAGATGTAGTATTCTTAGCAATTCAAATACAAAAGGTACCCTTTTCATTTCTTGATTCCTAAATCTTAACTTCAGCAAAATTCATTGTTTATTCAAAACAAACCATTGCCTGGCACATATTTTAATGGAAGAAACTTTTGCTATTTTGGGATTTTGTGCAGCAATCGCGATATTTTGATCCCACACATATTCTTAAAATAGTTGATTTGCGAAAGTTAAGTTCCAAGGAAATTAGACGGAAAAGTCAAGCTGGTATTGTTACTAGGGAGGGTGGGGATTATTAAGAAAAACTTTTTGTTTATGACCCTGTAGCACAAGTCTGGGCAAAAAACCTTTTTATATCAAATGATAGTCCATTTTCATTTTCGGATTTAAAAAGACGTGCGTAATAAGCAAGAAAGCCGAACATAAAAGGGAGTGTTTCATTCAGCCCACATAAAAAATAGTTGGGTTGGACGAAACATTTTGATTAGCTCCATCTTTAGTTGTCACATATTTTTAGTTATAAGTATTTATGGTTTATCGAAAAATTTAATTTATTGTCATAGATATCAACTAATATTTATTTTGTTCCAAAAAGTGGCAAAAATTGTTTTTGTGTGTTAAAAACGTTTTTTTAAAGGTAATTCTTTTTTGATTAAATATTTTTTCACCAACTTTACAAGAAAAGGTTTTGTAGGTGTTTGTAGTTATCCAGTTATTTAACACTCATATAAATTATGCTGACCTGAAAATTGACCGCTTGTTTCATGTTCATGTTTCTCCCTTATCTATTATTTCTGTCTGCCCCTCCGAAAAAAATCGAGGAAATCTAATTTTCCATCACAAATGTTTATTTTCGAAAAAAAATCTCAAAGGGGTCATTCGCGAAAGTTCATTCCCTAAGTTTCCCGATATTTTCGATTTGTTAGTTATCTTCGACTAGCGAAAGTTTCTTCCTTTAAAGTATTATCATGTCGGTCGTTATTATACCTTTATATATCTGACTTATTGAAAAATCTAATTGCAGATTATGTAAGGAAAATTTCGAATATTAATTTTGGTTCATTTCAAAACTTTTTAAAAATGCTCGAATAGGACACGGACATGCCTAAGACCAAGATTCGAAGACTTTCTAATGTTGACGTTGACTAATTTATGATAACAATATCAAAACAGACACAAACCTGCTTGCTTTGGCAATAAGAAGTTAGCAAAACGGAATTAGCTAACTTTGCGCTATTGCGTTCAAGTAAGGCGTTGCAGGATCTTATTGCAAACTCGTCGAAGATGGAAACAGCAGATGCTTGTTTAGCTCGAAAGGAGAAGTAGAGAAAGGATATTGTGAGAGAGCATGCACAGGGTGAATAAGTTCCTGGCTGCATGGGTGATTGGCTCTCGTGTGTGGATGAGGTCCTGAAATAAGGTGTATCCAGTGATCTTTGGAAGTGCAATACGTGAACATTTGAGCAAAGGTCTTGGCAAAAACAGGAACATCATGATTGTGGGTCCTGCTAATTGTGGAAAGACGTTCCTATTCAGGCCGTTGGAATCAATGTTCCTGTGTTTTACCAATCCATCTAATGACAAGTGTGCATGGAATGGTTCCGAAAATGCTGAAGCCATCTTTTTGAACGATTTTAGGTGTAACAAAGAGATGATCGCATGGAAAGAGCTGCTCTCGCTTTTGGAAGGGCAGACAGTCCATTCACTCTCGCCCAAAAACCAGTATGTTGCAGACCTGTGCATCTCGAGCGATGAACCAGCGGGAGAACTATAAGCCATTTTAATAAATCAAAACAAAGTAACATGTTACATACACGTTATACACACGTTAGACTGGATGTTCCAACAAATCTATAGGAAATTCAACACGTTACACACGTTACACAATTTGTTTTTATAAATAAGATATATATATTTCTTAAAAAAAGTTTGTATAACGTGTATAACGTGTTCAAAAACTACATATTTCATAGAAAAGCTAACAAAAATACAAGTGTAACGTGTCTCTAACGTGTAGTGTAACGTGTAGAGCAGTTCTGTTATTTTATCATTACACTTCCATTATGTTTTTGTTTTGTTTTTTCGAGCCGACAAGAAGTACTAAGAATCACTCTTATCTAAACACAACTGTAAAATACATAATATAAACAAAACACATTATATATTCTGCGGAGCAGTAACATACACTGGACTACAAGAGACCACAACTGTTTCTCATCTCTCTTTATAATCTCTCTCTATAAATCTTTCTCTTAATAAATTCTACAGCGGGTTGAAAGTCTTCTGGATCAGTATGCACCAACACGAATTCTGACTAAGCGACAGAGAAAACGTGGTTATAATCCTTGAATTACTCAAGGAATTTTCAAATCTATCCAACAACGTGATCACTTATATAAATCCCTTATAAAAACTGTGCGGGCAGAGCAAAAAACTATTTTATTCAAATTACTTCAAAAATAATGTTGGAGACATCCACAAAACACGGAAAGGCGTCAATTGCATTATATTTATGAAACAGTCTCAGTCCTCTGTACCTACCTGTTTAAATGCTCAAAACAATAAAGTTATTGATCCACTCACAATGTGTTATGCCTTAATGATTACTTTTCTTCAATTGCTGAAATCATATAATCCGAGGTCCCCTTTTTTTCTAAGCACTTTTCACACTTTCTTTACAACAGAATCCTTCGACTATTTTTTTATCTTCTGAAAAAACTATTCCATTATGGTATCCGAGGTACTTCACTGAACCTTTTCCACTCCAATCTAACTAATAGGCAACAGTTTGTAACCATCAGTGACTTCAAATCTGGGTGCAATTTTATTAGCCATGGTGTACCACAGGTCCCACTATTGTTTCTTATCTATATTAATGATTTACACGACACAATTAAGTTCTCTTTTATTGATCATTTTGCAGATGATACCAATCTAATATATTTTGGTACTTCTTTAAAATCTCACTCTAAAAAAGTGAACATGGATCTGAAGTTTCTTTCTCAATTGCTCAATGCCAACAAAATCAGTTTGAATACTAACAAATCTAAATATGTGGTCTTCAAACATAAACTCAAATCTTTAAATTACAACTTTAGAATATTTATAAATGGCAAAAGCCTCTTCCCAAGTAACTTTATTAAGTACCTTGGAGTACTTCTTGATGCAGATCTTAAGTGGAAATCTCAAATTAATGCTGTTGCAGTCAAACTTAAAAGAGCAAATGGAGCTTTAGCTAAACTTCGATATTTTGTTCCAAAATATGTTTTATTATCTTTATATCACGCAATCTTCAGTAGTCATCTTCAATACTGTAATGAAATCTGGGAATAACCTGGTCATACTTTTATTGAGCGCATTCACTATTTACAGCGATTTGCAGTAAGATTGATTTCCTTTTAGCATTCCAGAGCATCTTCAAATCCCCTTTTTTTCTAATCTCTGCATTTTAAAATTTTTAGATCTGGTCCACATAAAGAACATAATTTTCATTTATAACCTGTATCACAAAAACCTCCCTGAGGCTCTCCAGGATACTTTTAGGTGTTTCTTCCAAATGTTGCGGGAAAATGATCCTTGATGAACTGCACAAACGTTTGTCCATTTATTCGATTGAAATGCTGTTGGCACAAGAGTACGCCTTTGTTATAACTTATTACAACCATAAAGTGGGCAACAAGGGCACCAGATCCCAAATGGTTACTCTTGGTTGTGCATCCTGGTTCAAGACCCTCGTCTTTTCTCCTGCAAGCCATTGTCCTGCATAACTTTGCTTCATCAAGGGGATTGTATTTATGTTGGAACCCAGCACCGTCGATAACCAATTCTTTCCTTCCAGAAGTTCACGTCTTGTTCTCGTTTAACTTGTCGGCAGAAGTCCAAACGACACTTCAAGTCATTTGCTGTCAATAGTCCCTTCTTCCATGAGTGGTTATATTTATAGCCTTCGAACATTTTCGTCACGTAAGTCTTTGCGTATCTCCGCTGTAACATGGTTTCTTTACATTGAACAAACCAACACCAACTCGCAGATTCGGTATTTCACGAATAAAAGCACGTTTATCTCTTTTTGTTAGTTTCGGAGGACGCCCCTTGTCGTTGGGGCGCTTGTCGTGAAGCTAACCACCAGACAGAATGGCTTTCTTAGCGTGTCGATAAATTGATGATGACGAATACATAGGGTACATTTTGCAAAGTTCTTTCCCTGACTTTTATCTGTCCTGATGGAGATATCTTAAGTGTAGAGACACTTCTAAAGGGATTTTTCTATATGTTTTTTCTTTCATTTATATTGAACTTGTATATTGTGAAAGAAAAGGTTGTAGCTATTTTGTTTTGCAAGGAGAAATGATCTGTTTACTTTCCACATGGTTGTGGGCCACAACTTTGTCCGCCATTATGGATTTTTCAGAAAATTGTTTATCACTTTAATTTCAATGTCAATAATAGCAGCACTACAACATTGTGTTTAGGGGGGGGGGGGGGGGGGGGGGGGGTTCCCAAATATTTTGTGGAGGTTTGTAGTATAATTCCTCAAAGGGCAGTTATTATTATTATTATTATTATTATTATTATTATTATTATTATTATTATTATTATTATTATTATTATTATTATTATTATTATTATTATTATTATTATTATTATTATTATTATTATTATTATTATTATTATTATTATTATTATTATTATTATTATTATTATTATTATTTTAGGCTTTCTCTTAAAGTTCGAACAGTTAAGTGGAAATTATTTCTTGACAGCCATCACAAGAACCGCCACTCTCTATAGAAGCTTTCAAACACCAATCAACAACAAAGAGCTGCTTTATCATTGGACACATGTTTTAATGCGATTCAACTGTGACAGTAATACCATTTTTATTATTTCATTTATTTCCTGAAAATATTTTAAAATCATATTGCTAACAAACAAGACTATAAACGTGCTCATTTTTATTACTTGAACACTTTAAATGTGCAACAATTATCTAACTATCTATATATCTATCTACATTGTTGTGTGTACTGTTAGATTGATAATTATAACTATTGGCGGGATTGGAAGATTACAATTAATCGCTCATTGTACGTTTTAGAGTACAAGTTACATCTGAAAATACATTATACGGACTAGTTCTTTGGAAACAATCTGTACATAAATCTATTACACTGACTAACTGATTTTGTTTTCATTCATTTAAATAATAGACAACACAATATGACAATGTGACTGGTCTTTTTAATTGCTTTTAATTTTGTTTCTGTATATTGTTGTTAAAAAACCTGGTTTCAACACACTTTCTTAACAGCGTTATGATGATTACCTATTGATAACAATGTAATATAATCCGTGTATAGCTGGATTTTATTCAGTTTATAGGGAAAAACCAAATTATTATTATTATTATTATTAATGTTTACCCAGGATAGCCTCTTCAGTTCTGATAAAACTGTTATCAGTGAGGGTCCTGCGAAGGAGGTCTCAGAGCATTTAAAGCCCCCATTTGGGCTACGGAAGCCGCAAGTATGCTTCAACCGCTCAACCAGACAATCCCCTTAGATATCATATTCACACTGTTATAGTCGCTGGCATGACTCGGCCAGGATTTGAACCCTGACCTACCGCACGGAAGGCGAGCACTCTACCACAAGGCCACCAATCGGTAATGCTATTCGCGGGTATAAAGAGAGATGTAATGTTTAAAATGTGTTTACATCATAAAAAGAAAACACATCGACGTTAGTGCTTAAAAAAAGAACCTTCGCTGGTTTGTCAAGATGCCAATATCTTTTCGTAGCTTTCACCAAACAAATTGTGTGTGTTTTATGTGAGAAAAAGGTAATCCCGCAAAAGGGGCTATCGGCTGTAGAAAGATTAAGATCCGGTTACACAGGACAATTTTTTCCATATAAACAAAAGCAAGGAGAATGGTATGTTTAACCGGGTCAAAGTCGCATATAAAACTAAGTCAGATGGCGTCAGATGGCGAAGTATATTATTTAATTCAATTTCTTGCGCGGAAATCTAGACGAGAAAGCTTATCACAGAAAAGGAACATTTGTTTCCATGACATTTTATTTCCAAGCACGTTTTCATAACTTATTAGACCTTCTCGAGACGCCGTGTTATGGACGTATTATTTTCAGTTCGTCTTGTTTGTATAGATGTTATAGTTTTACTGATTTCATAACTCTCCTTGTACAATTCGTGGACCAAAGTATTGGTTATACTAGGGGGATAGAAAGGCTTTTCAATTCTATTCAAATTTTCCATTAAATTCAGATTGAAAGAACCCAACGCTCGTTACGCCTGTGTCAGTTTTCTTCTGCGCGGTTTTATAAAGTTATATTTCCTCTTTCATCTTTATTTATGCCACAGTATCCAGACAAAATGTGAGAATAAACTGACTGAAAATGATCAAGATATGGGTGTTATACTTGTTCTGTGTTTCTCAGGAAATGGGACAAATTATTTATGAAGAAACGAGATTTTTTTAATCCGTTGCACTGAGAGGAAAGACTCAAACTGATCATAAAACATTCAAAGAAATACTTTGGTTCGATAAAAGTCTGAAAGATATATACACATGCTTGTATACATAGCATATATACAGATACAGATACATAGAATGTTTCAATGTTACATTTGACGAAATTTGAGCTTTGAACATACAGGATTTCCTTAGTTATAGATTTTTTTCACAACCATCGAATATGTATTCTGATATTTGCATAATTATTAGTGTTGTACTAAATTTAAAATGTAAACAAACATGGCCATCGCATTGTTTGTATGTAAAGAACTAAACTGATCACATAGGGGAGACAACATTTTGTATTTGAATGGTAAAGATTATAGCGAAATGGAACACAAAACTTAAAATCGTGACCAGGAACTTGCAAATTGTTGGTGCCTGTTAATGTTAAAATGCTCATCGGTTTTTGCCTGACTAATTTTAAACAATGAATCGTTTCAAGATTAGTACAATTACTACATTGTAAATTCCAAATTATACAAATTATAATACCAGATTTGTTAGCGTAAACAGTGTATAATTAAGGGTGTTGAAATACGTTCCTCAAAGGAAGTAAAATTAGAGGAACACAAAATTCTGGGAGGGTTTCTTAATGAAATGTTTTGTTTTTGTTTTTGATGCTCGTTTTCTGTCGTGAATACAATTTCATGAGAATGGGTCCTTCTCATACTAAATATTTGAAAACTATGTCTATCTATTTAAATATACTCGATCCGTTTTGATTTGCTTTATTCGGTAAACGTGAATCAACAATAAAACATTCGCTGGAACATTTTCTTTGAAAGGTAACTTCTTTATTCTGCATCTCGGAGAGCAATCAACCAAAGACGGGGGTAATGTTGTTGTGAAATATTAGAATATTAAATTCAGCAAGGAAAAAAAATCATTTTTATTTCAAACTTTGCAGAAATGTACCAGAATGTCAACATTTTTTAGTGTTCCAAGCCCATTCCACAACTCCATAGCTACTAAAATTACAGATTTAAAATGCAATCACCAGCTGTTTCTTTCAAACAGACTTGACCATCTTGGAATATTCATTATTCAAACCGGGATAATTAAGCTTTACACAGGTAGAACGCAATAAGATATCTTTTGTTGAAGGGAAAGGTGAAGGAAATGAAGTCGTTTAGAGCCAATTTAAACACTTTCGTTTTGGTGACGTGACTGAATAAGATATTCACCTGCATTTTAATGAAATTATGGAAGTACAGAAAGCAGTAATTGAACGAAAAAGATAAGTGCAACATAAAAGCAATGGTCTGCTATTTTAATTTTTTTTATCACATTCTGGTCTTGTTTTCAAGAAAAGCAAGATAGAAATTTTGGAAAGATAATAATGTGTTGGAACACGTTATGCCGCCACTTATATTTTCATCGTATAAAATTATTTCACTGCCCTACGCTTTTGACTACTTCACGATTCAACAACATTCCAAACTCACCAGAAACAATCTATACTCTGTTAGATAACCTCGGGTAGAACTGGAAGTTGCTAGGTAGAGCTTTACTCTATATAATTCCTTGCCTGTCCGTATACGGAAAATAGATAACATTACTGAATTCAAAAAAGCCTTGAAAGTTTTTTTCTCAGTCTAATTTAGCCACTGAAGGAGCATCTTTTTGTGCCAGTGTGTTCACTAGGATTTGTGTGGTTCATTGCATCGCATTGCAACTCACGGTCACTCTCAACACTAAATTACACATACGGCTCATGGCCCAAGGCTTCTTATCAGTGTTTTTATCAGCTATAATTCTAATCCATTGTTTGTAATTAATTTTATAGTTTATAGTTTTATCCTTTTGTAGACAGGACGGACTATGATAGTAGTTTCTTGTATATACACCTTATATGTGTACTTTGTAACTTAAATGGATTACAAGCTCCTATAGTACGTTGATAGACATCGCTATAACGCCTGAAACATCAAAAGTTCTCTGTTCAGGTAGTTGGAACTATGCTATCTCTGATCATCATTTGATTTATGTTAAATTTGACCTGCACAGAGAAAAACATGCCCCCAAGATTGTAAAATGCAAAAGCTTTAAAAACATTGATTGTGATAAATTTCAGCAGGATATAGATCTCGTACCATGGCATATCTGCGATATCTTTAATGACATGGACGATGTTTCATGGGCTTGGGAAAGTTTGTACAAAAACGTAATTAATGAACATGTGAAAGAACGAACGGTCAAGGTTCGCTTTAACTCTCTACCGTGTATGAATGAAGCCATACGTAAAGAGCTAAACAGGAAGTACAAACTTTTAAATATTGCTCAGGCCTCAAAACTTGACTCTGACTTGAAGCAATATAAAATCGCCAGAAATTACTGCACTCACTTAATGCGATCTGCGGAAGCAATTTATTGAAAGGACAAATTCAGTAGAGCATCTAATAATAAGGAGTTTTGGAATTCCATAAAGGAGTTTCAAGGTATTCAAAGAGGCTATATTGGTCCCATACATGACCATAACAGTTCAAACAAATCAGAATTAATTCCCGAGGACAAAAGAAAATGTGAAGTATTCAATTCTTTCTTTGACACTGTTGGATTGTCTACAAACACTAATTCAAATGTCACCAAAAATAACTTTCGTATACACCGTATAACACCGACCGCATCTGAAGTAATATTAAACGAAGATGTAATTCAGAAAAGATTCCTTTCCGTGAAAGTAGGGAAAGCTGCTAGACCTGATGGCATCCAATGAAGTCAAATTGGTAGGAAAGGCATCATGAGGGGACTTGAAGTCGTGTACAGAAAGAGTATTGCTGTTCGCACCTACCCTACAAATTGGAAGCTGGCTAATACTAAGTGCATCTTCAAAAAGGGAAGCAAACTGGACATTGAAAATTATCGCCCGATCTCTCTTCTTAACATGCCGAGTAAAATGTTCGAATTCATCATTTGTGACACTGTGGATCGACATTTAACTTCACATAATCTGATCTCGGAAAGCCAATGGGGTTTCCAGAAGGGAGTTTCTTCAGTAATGCACCTTTTAAACATGACAAAAACATGGAGGGATCACCTTGAGAAAGGAAAGTTCATCGGTGTAATATTTCTTGATTTCAAAAAAGCTTTTGATAGAGTTTGTCATGATACCCTACTTAAAAAAACTTCAAGCTATTGGTATCTCTGGTGACTTATATGAACTTTCAGAAAGTTATCTTTCTGACCGTATGCAATATGTTAGCATTGGTTTAGTAAAATCCAGCAAACAATGGGTTCAGGCAGGTGTTCCTCAGGGTTCTCTCTTTAGCCCAAGACCGTACAAAGCAAATTCAAATGACCTTCCTGATTCGGTCAAAAACGGACTTTAGATGTTTTCTGATGATTCCACGGACGTGTGCATCTCTGATACTCTACAAGAACTTTTTCTTGACATCCAACAGAATATAAAAGAGGTGGAAACTTGGAGCAATTCATCGAAGATATACCCCATAAAAACTGTTATCATGATATTATCAAAAAGGTCTGTGTACGGACCGTTCCCCTCGATAATAGTGGGAAAACAGCGTGCTACGATTGTAACCAAAACGAAGTGCCTGGGTAAAGAGATTGATTATAACCTCACATGGAGCAACCATGTAACATCCGTTTGTAGTCGATTTAATACTAAAGTTAAGATGCTCAAAAGAATGAAATCGCTAGGTCATTTAGGCAATTTTATTTAGCACTATTCTCCCTAGTGTAACATAGGACATTAGTTTGTGGGGCAACTGTTCAAGAGCTCTTCTGGACAAAGTAAATGACATTCATGCCAGAGGAGCAAGGATAATTTAACGATAAAATTAGATGGAAACCTATCTCGTACTTTTACAAGAAAGCTGTATTTGTGCTTATCTATAAAATCTTCGTGAAGCAAGTTCCATACAGACTTTACAATCGTTTTAAAATCCATTCATCATCCCATCAGTTACGTAGTAGGAACAATTTCATATTTCCAAGGTGCTCGTCTAACAATATTCGAAATAGTTTTACTTCTCGTGGCTCAAACATGTGCAACATTCTACCAAACTATATGAAGAAAGTTGAAACAGTTGAAGCTTTCAAAAGACAGTTATCAAAACACTCAAAAGTTGTCAAAAATATCTCTCTTGATCCTGGCTCAAACACCAGAAATAATTTTGGTGCTAACTATATTTACTTCTAAATTTTGAATATTTTAAATATTTTATTTTTGATTTTTGATGATTTCCTTTCGTTAGTGGATATACAAAGTTTGTGTTGCCATAGAGTAATATTGTCCTCTTCTCTACTGGGAACCATCTCAGCATTACTTCAAATACTTTCTCTAAGTACAATAACATGATTTTATGCCGTATTTTATTTATATCTTATCTGAATATTTTTATTGCCTGTCTACTAATTGATTCATTTGTTTGTTTGTTTAACTTCTATTTTATATTTAATGTATTATACACTCATTTGTTACATTCACCGCATCTATTTTAAGTGTGTTCCTCCGAGGCAGATTGAGAATAATGCTTTTATCTTAAACAAATTTTATTTTATTTATGAATTTTATATTGTAGGTCCACATCAGAATGTAACTGAATTTTCAAACGTCGTATCAAATAAATAAATAAATAAAAAAGAAGTCCACATCCTGTATAAATATTCATTAATAATAATAATAATAATAATAATAATAATAATAATAATAATAATAATAATAATAATAATAATAATAATAATAATAATAATAATAATAATAATAATAATAATAATAATAATAATAATAATGGTGAATTTCCGCGCGATCTGAACTTAGAATTTGAAAACAAAGGCAAGACCATAACCAAACCGTTATGAACACATAACAGATCAAAGCAAGCAGAATAAAGGGCAGATTTTGTGGCCTTTCCAATAAACTGCCCAAAAGGAACATTTTAGGTGGCAATAATTTCCGGCCGTCTTTGCGACTATCTGTAGACAACGGCTGCACGTTATTCCGCTTCTTGTGGACCACTTTATAAAAAATACCATTAAGGAACCAAATTAACTACGGTATAAACAAAATATTTCATTTTTTAGCAAACAGTATGCAAATGACGGTAAATGGAACCAAGTCTGGTGATGGAGTGACAAAAAGTATAGCCTCCAGTAATTCTAAAAACCTAATGCTGGTGTGTAAAGGAGTGTTCATCAGTGATTTCGCCATCTGGTACCTTCCATTAAATTTGGGATTTGAAGGAAAAGCACTGTATCGATCAGGTAATTCTGTAATAGTTATAATGAATACTTTATCTATCAACAATTGCATACGCCATTGCCTGCTATACTGGGAATACTTACATATGTATTTGTAATAAAAGAAAGGGAAAAAACAAAAAACAAAAATAAATCAATATGATGGTGCCCTCGCTAAAGTTTTATCGTTAAAATGTTCTTTTACTTCCTTGCAAAACGAAATTCATTAAATAGCACTATATTGTTGAAACAATTTGAAACAACTTCTTTTAACTTTCAAGGTTACTGTAAAGGGAAAAATAGAAAAAAATCAAAATGTCTGGTTTTTGAACATAGTATGCATAAAGAGGATAACCAGATGCTTTTATATTTTTATAAGAGAATCAAAGATGTAAAACAATATTAGTGGAACAAAGTGGATAAAGAAATAACAATAATTTTCCATCTCTATAACTCAACATCGTTATAAAAACGTGTGAAAATCACGTTCTGAATGACGTTCATGTATAATAATTAAAAGCACACTTTCCCAATGGACATAATTTTCATAAAGTCTACGCGGAGGAGTGTTTTCCATAGCAATGCCAAGAAATAATGCCTCCTCTTTCAAGAAAAAACACTCCTCGACGGTGACTTTTTGAAGGTTTTGAGGCATACTAGGGCTGATTTTTGACATTGAATACATATGTTGCATCATTAGTTTGTGTGTCCTTATAACGTCCAGTTGAATCAGTTTGTTTGGTATGTTACAAATAATGTGATCAATTAAACTGTTATCATTTCTTGTTGGTTTCACTATTTGTTGTTGGGAAGATGATAAATTGGAATGCATTTGTAACGACGTGTTGATTCTATTTCTTCAGTGGGTAGATCCATGTTAAAATCACCAGTTAGTATTATTGTGTTGTTCCATTACATGTTAATTAAACTTTCCGAGTCTGCTAAATTGTGTGAGTCGCGTGGGTCGCGTGGGTCAAAAAATTGCGTGATTCCTAAAATATTCTGCATTGGTTCGGCGTGGGTCAAAAATATGTCGTGGGTCTAAATTTTGTCGTTTGTTGAAATATGTTCTTGTGGGTAAAAAATATTGGTGATAAATAAGTATTAGTTAGGGTATGTTGTTTATTACACTTCATTATTTACGTATCAACAACCGAATCATTGCACGAAAAAACTAAGCTGAAAAAAAGGAGTTCTTAGGATTCATGTTATTACTAGGATATTGTTGGTATATATATATGATTTTAACTAGCCCTATCAAGTGCTAAACCATGGCGTCTTGCTTTAATGCAATCAAAAAACGATGTAAAAACAAACACATATATTTGTATATTTCTGTCATTGTACCTGCATGAACCTTGTGAGGCGACTGGATTTTCAAATCAGGAACTAGCGACTCACTTGATAACTACCGACCAATATCAACTCCCAGCGATATCAAAAATATTCGAGAAATGTTCCTACAACCAATTAATGGATCATTATGAAAATAACTTAATATCTGATAATCAATTTAGATTTCGAAGGAACCGCTCCACTGACCATGCAACCACGTTCCTTACTGACAAAATACGGAATGCAATGGATAAAGGACAATTGTCCGACGCAATATTCATTGACTTAAGTAAAGCATTTGAAAGGATCAGTCACGCCGCCATAATTAATAAACTCCCATATTATGGAATTACAGAAATCGCCCAACAACGGTTAACGAGTTACCTCTTCTTCAGGAAGCAGCAGGTATCCTATCAAGGTGCAACATCATCACCATGAAATATCTTCTGTGGTATACCTAAGGGGTCTATCTTAGGCCATTTGCTGTTCTTTTTCCATTTGAATGATGTGATTGAATCACTTTCAACATGCAGTATGTTAATGTATGCTGACGATACGGGTTTTTTTTACGGACTTCAGTTCCTTAACGGAATGGTTACGTAGAAACGAACTGATTCTGAATTCAAAAAAAGGAAAAACGGAGGTTATGATCTTCGGAACAAACAGTCGATTGAACAAACTTGAAAACACGAACTTTAAACTCCAAGACAACTCCGAAACAATCAACAACACACCCTTGTACAAATATATAGGAGTTACATTAACCAGCTTACTAAACATGATAAAGTACCTATGTTCCGCCATGAAGAAAGTATCCTCCAGAATTCATCTTCTTAGAAAATTGAAGAGCTACATGGATACCAAAACCGCTATACTGATATACCAATTTATGATATTCCCAATACTTACGTATTGTCCGCCTGCTATACTTGGCTCTGTTCCACTTTACATCAAAATCAAGATTGAAAGAATGGAAGACCGTGCTTACTTAATTACGGCAACGGGCCAACAATAGCCAAGTCTAAAACCATCAATAAGGAACGGCTGCTGGCTTTCGTACATAAATGTCTACACAGTAAAAATATTAGTAGTCTGCTAAAAAACTACTACATAATCAAAGAAACCAACGTAAACACATGAAACAATGGAACAAAAATTGAAATGCCTAAAATCAAACTTGAAATTGTGAGAAAGTCTGCGTATTAACAAGGAACAATCATTGTCAATAAGTTACCAATAGAAACTACACAAAGAAACTAATTTTTAAAACTTTTAAACGGAATTTTTTTTAAAACGGAAGTTTCTTTAATTCCAAATTACCTTTAGCATTTTATCCTTCTACCTAGATTTATTTTCATACATTTATCCTTACTTTCTTTTCAACAGCGTTCTTCATATGACTGTAGAATTATCCTGTTTAAAAATCCGTAAATAAAAAAAATTAAAAAAATGTTTTTTTATTGGGTGATTTGGGATAAATCAACCCGAGGTATTTTAACAAATATTTGAATTTTTGATTTGAATTCTTTTAAAAGAACCGAGGAGTGACTTATCCAAAATCACCCAAAGTTCATGGGATGACTAGTTCATTACATGTGAATCAATTTGTTTGTCAATTTTAAAATCAAATCATTGTTTCGTTTTTTCGTTTACCATCTCAAAAAAAAAAAAAAAAAGATCTGAATTTATGATTCGAAAATCGTTCAATGTAATGTCTTCCCTTTCTAAACATTTTTATTTTTTGTTCCAGTTGACTTCAAATTTCGGTTGATTACAAAGAACAACTTTGAATTTGTATTTGTATTTGTACATAACCACGAAGCAAATACTTTGATTGCCGAGAAACATATGTTGATATTTTATGTGTCGCAAAGATTGCTATGGCATTGTCATCAGCAGAATACATATACTTAAACTTCAAAAAAGAATACAATACAGGACAAACACGTCCGTTTAGATCTATATTTGCAGAAACGAACCAATCACACTGTTCGCATTGTGACAATGTTGCACGCCAAATATTTGTCATTTTAACTCGCAGTGTTTAATTCTAATCAATAGATTTAAATGCAGTTGGTTGGAATAAAAAGTTTTTGACGGTAACTGAAACTTCATGTGAAGAATTGAAAAGACAAAGACCGTTTACTACTTCCGGATTTTATTGGATCGTTTTAAATGGAGAAAGGATCAGTGTCTATTGTGATATGATCACTGATGGAGGTAACTGAAATTTTAGTTTTCAGTAGTCAAGAAGGCCTTTGCATATGAATCACAACACCTTTGTAAAGATCCTGTTAGACAGTAAACTATTAGATAAATTATGATTAATACCTACTTAGGATAGATTAACTTAAGGAATAATTTATCAATGAAGAGAAAGAAAAGCAATTTCTATTATGAAAAACATATTCTAACTGGACCTTATTGTTACGCGTATCTACGTTGATTTATTTCTCATGAGTTAATCGATGCGCATTTTCCTATTTAAATGTTGTTATTTTGCCGGATATATTGGCCTCTTAAAATAGAAAGTCATATCTAATCGTTTTCTAGACTCATCCCAGTAGGCATAGCTGTTTATTATTATTATTAATAAGTTTATTAATTCCACTTTTAAAATCATCTTAGGTGGGTGGACTCAATTGGGGTATCTCGATACAGAATTTCATACAGGCAGCATGTCGGAAGCTAACTACCTTTCGGATGACATACAAAAAGTCGGAGATATTTACAACAAAAAGTTCATACTGTCATCTACAGGACTATCGATTTTGAAACTTGCCATGAAATTCACTCAATTTCGTTATCGTTGCACAAAAACCTCTCATGGCCGAGTAGTTGATATAGCAAGTGCAACCCAACAATTTATTGATTATTTAACTCACGAAAGTAGTGAACGTCCAGATGCTTGTGGAAGTTACTATACACTAGATGATGACACATCACAAATTTCCAGTAGATGCACTGAGTTCAATGAAGGTAAAATATTTTACCTAAACTGGATTAACCGTGTGGGAGGTATACTTGAAATTATAGGCGAGCAGGCTGTTAATTCGTTTTCTTCGTTTTGTGACGATGTGACATCTTCAGCTGGTGTATGGGAATATTACGTCCGTTAAAGCTTGCACCATCCGTAATTAAGCTTTCTAGGCTTTCTTGTTTAAACAATGTATTATGTATGGACTTGTCAACATGTTCCGCCGCCTTGCATGCAATTCATTGTTTTATTGATTTTATCATTTTCTTACTTAGTATTAGGCTCTCCAATTCCTGGTAGAGAAGTGAAAAGTAGTTTACCAATACTAGTTTACCAGGAAAACTTAAAAAACTGGATTTTTTAAAAGCATAAATCAGGAAAACCCTGGAGAAGCAAGTTTTATATTTTAAATATATCACCTACTCAGAGAAATCTTAGAAAAGTTATTTTGAGCATCATGCTTAATTTTTCAATTAAACGAATTTCAATGATTATTTTTTCTTCTTTGTTTCTAAGATTTGCTCAATAATTCTTTTTTGCTGCTTTCGCATCAATTAGTTTTTCATGGGAGACACTGTAAATAGCCTACTAACCCTGGGAGTTTATTTCAGCACGAATATTTAATTGGACATGAGCGTTTATTTACGAGCTCTTTTTTTTCTCAAGTACATTATAAGTTTTCTTTATAAGATGCACTATATAAAATTGCAATATAAAGTTTATTATATAACAATAAAGTTCATTATTAAATGTATGTATTAGGGCGTCCAACATCATCTACTTGATTTTGCCCTGGGCGAATATAACATATATAAGGGCGTTTAGTTGAACGTGGGTGTTTAATTGATAATTTATTGCAATAACATACTCTTTAGGATAAAGTCAATATTTGAATATTTGCTACTGGAAATACACGGTGGGTGAGTCAACATCTTTTGATTCCTGATAACATCTTTCTCCAAACTTAGGTGGAAAATGTGTCACTCATGTCTTTAAGTAATAAATTTAAAGAAAAACTTGAGGATATTTTTAATTTTGCAAACGTTAATTAATTTTTATCATTTGTTGAGAAACGCATCCAAGTTTATGCACGTTTCCCGAGGTCTGTTTAAGCACGGTGGTTTAGATGTTTTAGGTGTTTTAGATTTAGTACCTAGTAATTATATCTATCACCATTTATTAATTTGCTGTAAAGGGGTGTAGACCGTAAATTGATACCTAAATAAAAATGTAACCTGACTAAATCAGTATGTTTATGTGTAGACTGCGTTTTACTAACAATTTCTCCTCGCTATAAAACTTAAGGTAACTCAGCAGCGAAAATCTTCAAAAAGTGTCTGTGGAGGAGTGTTATTAGCAGATGATTTGCTTGCTACTTTTAAAGACAACACTGCTCTACAGAGGGGTGATGATGATGACCAGTGGAACGTCTGGTCGAATATACAATCATTTTAAGAAAAATACATTTGATCTCGTTATTCTTAATAAAATATGAAGCTTCTGGTGATTTTATTCATAATCTTCACAGAGAAAATTTTGCCCACTGGTAATAATCTTATAGAATTGTTTGAAAGAAGGAGCCATAAACTGACTTTAGCCTCCCTTACCCGCACAAAATTTATTCCACCATTAACGAGTAGAAATTGTAAGTTGAACTATATGTGTTGCTAAGGTGATAATTTTGATGAAGTAACTGATTTTTATAGAATATTTATAACAAGATTTGCACTTAATATTTTGATACCTGTATCAGCAACTTTTTACGATACAGTATGTTCACCACGTTACGTGTACCATTCTCCTAATAGCAGTTTTCGTTACGAGATGACGTTTGCTTTGTTTACAAAATGATTCGACTCTTGAAGGTGCAATTCGAAATTATAACGAATGCACATGTTAAACGATACGGTTAGTTCTGAAACGAGTATTATTTTATGAAGAAAGTTTAGATTTTTTTTTAGACATGTAATTATTTGTGAAGTCGGATTTCCACTAGGGAGAATATTCCGCTTGCAGCCTGTCGCTTTTTGTTTTTAAATAAATTATATCTAAGGCGTTCGAACTGAAGTAAGATCAAGTTCAAATGTTCCCCCGTGGAATACTCTGGAAAACAATTAATTGACTGGAGCAGTGATCACGTTGAGAAAATAATAGTTCGGACCTGGTCAAGCGAGCTAACATTTTGTGCGTCATTCATCAAAAATGTTGCATTTGTTTGGCAAATAACATGCAACATTCGAAAACATCGTTCGTATAAAACATTCGCATATCAATGAAAAAGTCTGATGTGTGATATGTCAAACGAATACAACATGTAAAAATGTCTTTGTTGCGTGGTTTTTGTTTAACATGTTTAGTTTGCTGCGTGGAAATGCAACATGTTGCATTGACAACGAAACATCAAGTAACATACATGCCAAACGCGGGCAACAGCATATGCTTTATTGTTGCATGGATGTTGCGTCAAATTTTTCTCTCGTTTGACCAGCGCCTAATCATGTATATATATATATATAGGAATGTACACTTGATGCTAGCCGATTATATGATACTAACGCACTTATAAACACCTGATATCATTTATTCCCTGAATAATCAGAGTCTTTGGAAAACTCCTGAGTCTATTCTTAAGTTGGCAACTTAAACTATCTAACTGTAGTTTGTTTCTGCATGACAACTAACAAATATGAAGAATAAAAATCTTCCGACATTATTCCCTCCTATAATATGAAGCTTTTCCCGTTTCGGCCAAATGAGCTCGCCGCTTCGGATCTCACTCACTCTCGCTTCTACATGTGTTTTTTTTATAAGAACACTCAACTCTGATGGAGCATTCGAAAGTTCTTAAATTTTCAACTTTGAATGTTCTTAATATGTTATACACTATTGCATATCTAAATTTCAAAATTCATCTTTTAATGGAGTTGTTCGCAAAAGTTTAACTATTATAATGAGGTTTCCTTCTAAAAGTTAAATATCTTTTTTTTAAGGGTCTTTTTTGCTTGATTAGTGGAAGTCTCTAAAGTATCATTCTATACACCAGGCACCACTTTTTGTTTTTGGGAACAACAGTCTTTCATCAACCATATTTTTCTTTGTGAAATTAAAATACAACATTCTACTACAGGGAATGATTAGAAATGATTTTGTAAGCTATGAATACAAAAACATAAATTTGAAGTAGTAATATTTGAGGCTGACTTAAGTTGCAAATATAGTAATAGTGCATTTACATACAGCAATAATCCCAGCGGCACGTCCTATGAATGTCTTCTGGACATCCAGACATTTGTTCGGAGGACATCTGCTATTGGGCAAATATGAAATAGCGGCAAGCGTCTTTCTAAGAAATCCTTAAGAAGTCCTAAAAAGTGTCCATGGGGCCCTTGGGATATCAATTTCGGACATCCTCTGGACATCTTCTACAATTTCTCAGGAGGACATTTTCTATTGGGCACACCGAGGGACGTCTTTTTAAGTAATCTTCTGGAAGTCAAAAAACATTATCCAGAAGACGTCTAATGGTATTGTCCTTTGGTAATACAATTTGTACGTCCCCTGGAAATCCTCTTTAATTTCTACGGAAGACGTCCTCTGTTGATGTGACCAAACTATACATATTCATAACAACGTTGCCTAACAGCAAAGCTCTATTTGATTCACTATTTATTTATTTATTTATTTATTTATTTATTTATTTATTTATTTATTTATTTATTTATTTATTTATTTATTTATTTATTTATTTATTTATTTATTTATTTATTTATTTATTTATTTATTTATTTATTTATTTATTTATTTATTTATTTATTTATTTTACTTAAAGTTTATTAGCCTAACCTTTTCCGAATTTCAGTTTAAACGCCAATATTTTGTCAAACAATTCTCCCCTGTCTGGTTTTGATGCGTTATATTGTTTCACGGTAATTACTTGATTCTGTGTTTCGATTAACTGCAAACCGCTGTGGGACTAATTGTGATAATTTTCATCAAATCATCGCATCAAACGAGGTGGAGTATGATCGTTTGGCAAATTATCGACGCTAAAACAATTCAGGAAAGGTCTTGATACTTTTATAACACGTTTTGTCTTCTTTTCCTCTTTTCTTTTAGTTTCAGGTTTTGTTCTAAGTTTGTTTGTTTTATCTCCTCGTTGACCAAATCCATCTGACCCTGGACTGTTGCTTTAGGGGTTGTTTTATTTTTCGACAAATTTGAGCTTATAAAATGTTGCTTATAAAAAAAAGGCTTTCAGAGATTTAATTATACCGCTGAGCTTTTAGCTTTTGTTGGCTGTAGTAAAAAGACTTCATGCAAATGGAACATCTTTTTAAACATAAAATTATATAATGATACCTTTTAAACCACTTCTTCGCTGCTGTCCGTATGTCAAAACGACAAGAATCTCTGGTTTCGAGGTTAATAAAATACACATGCTTGCAGCCATCATATTGTGACTGTACTTCGGAAGTCTATTATGAACGGCAAGAGGAATATCCTAGAATAAACATCCTCGTTTGCTATTATGTTTGATAAACAAGAGTTAACAGAGGCCTCTTGAATTTGAATTAGACAAGGAAATAAGCAGATGCTTTAAATTCATGTAGATGTTCAGTGGCGGATCTAGAGGGTAATCGAAATTTGTGGAGGAGAGTGTTAGCTATCAAAGCATAAAAGAAAAACGTGCAAATAAGCCCATTGGTGATACAGACTGAAAACAGAAATTATGTTAATGTACTCCTCCACAATTTTCGACATACCCTAGATCCACCGCTGGATGTTTTTTCTGTAAATTGGCGTCACGCCATCCAACTCCTGTTAGTTAAGAATTGGAAAAAGATCTGAATGGAAACTAGCCAACATATTTGGAAGACGGTTCCTACGGCGAGTTGTCCGTTTAAATCCCTCCGAATATCCGGAGTAACTTCTTTTTATATGTTAGGAGAAACATAAATACAAAAAAGGACGCTAAAGTGCTAAAACGTCCATTTAAAAGCAAACAATGGAAACGGAAATGAAATACCACTGGTGATAGAATGAGATGAATTTATTACTTCTTAACAGGACTAACTATCAACTTCGTATCCAGGGATATGTAAACGTCATGAGAGTATGGTTAATAATGTACATTTGATAACAAATTATTCATTTATATCTTATTAGATTTCACGGAGTGAAAGCTATTGATCTCTGCGTGCATCTAACTATGCTCGTGATTCTTTATTTAATGACATACCGAACTACCCAGGGTCTATTTAAATTTAGTGGGTCCCACGAGATTAAAGGTTAAGCGAGAGAAATATTAACCTTCAAAATTTAGTATTTAAGTGGAACTTTTCTTCTAAAACAACCCCATAATGTTTACACTATACAATAATTTCTGTTTATGGCTGGTTAATTATTAAGGTCAAGAAATATGATTTTTAAGTGAAAATTCTGGTAAAAATTTAACAGAGTGTCTTCGAGTATTGCTAAAAATAGATAGAACCAAGAAAAGTTCTAAAGATTTGCATATAACATAACTAGAAAAATTGATGAATACATTTTTATTATCTTCGTTGCACTAAACTGTGTCTGCGCATCAAATATTGCCAACAAATGTTGATCACGATTCTTCATTTCTCTCCATGTTGTTTTGCTTTGAAAAGGATGAAGAGTTATCGGAATAATATACAGGCCAGCTAACTTTCCACGGTCAGCAAATTATGGAGGGTGATTTATAAATATTATAATACTTTAGTCGTACAAACTTTCGCGAGCAGAAACTTTCGCGATTTTCGCGAATTTTGGCCCAATTCGCGAAAGTTAATGTCTTCAAAAATTCTCAACTAAGTGATTCACGAAAGTTTATGCTCGCGAAATAAATGTTTTTCTTTGATTCGCGAAAGTTTATGCTCGCGAAAAAAAATTAAAAAAGATCATTTTTTTCAAGGTTTGAGAAGAATTTTCAGATACTGTATGTATTCTTTAAAACGAAACGTCTCAATATAAACAAATTTACACTAATCTAGTCTATTTGAATAACATCAGCAACTTTCTCTGTATCGTTCGCGCGATTTTGGTTTCGGGGTCTTGGTAAAGCAGGACCAAACATAGTTCTGATATCCGTTTGTTTAGCACGTTTTTTGGGAGGAAGCTTGTTCTTTGGAGGATTCTTGTTGTTTTTTTAGGGTTCCTAATTTCTTCTTGCTCGATATCAAGAAACACACCTTTTTTAAAAGCATCATGTATTTTGAGTTCAGCCTCGGCCATGCTAAAAAATCTTAAGAGTCAAGCCTCAAACATGCTTATAAATTTAACTATTCAAATATCATTAACTACTCAACTATTTCGGTTGGTAAAATTTACTTCTTTATGCTGACTTCTTAGCCTCAAGATATCCTTAATATATGCTTAAGATATTCTGCCTCTGTATGCCTATAAAACACTGGTGTAACACGCAACTGTTGTATATACATTTTTTTATTCTTCAAAATCCATGCATTTAAAATTTCAGTTTGGTCTTGATTCGTGAAAGATTATGCTCGCGAAATTTTCTAAAATGCTCGATTCGCGAAAATTTATGCTCGCGAAATAAATTTTTCTGCCTCATTCGCGAAAGTTTATACCAAAACTTTCTGCTCGCGAAAGTTTGTACGACTAAAGTAAGTTCAAAATAATAGTAATAAAAAGATTATTTCTGGTTTGCATAATTCAAAAGCATGTAACAGCGGTGACATGCCCCTAGTCTTCAAACTGAAAATAAGTAATACCCTGAGTAGTTCGGTATGCTTTTAATCAACGCTTTTTACTAATTTTGTTTTTGTTATTTACTGAACATCTTCATATGCGTTTGGATTATGTGATAAAAGAATTTCCATAATTTTGCCAAATTTGAAAGTGCTTCATTTTCCATTAAAATTTGCCCTTAAATAATTCGACAGTGCTGAATTTTGTGTAGGTCAAGGCTTGATTCCAACCGTTTTCCCGCGCTTGGAGTCTTTTGTGAAGCCGGCCGAATAGATGCCATATGACATCAGTGGTACGTAAAGGGTTAATCAAACCCAAGAGCAAAGTAGCCTTGGAAATTCAGTGAATTTATATTTTGTTATAAAAAGCATGTTGGTTGTTACCTTATCGGGGAAAAATAAACTGTGGTAAAAAAAAGTCGTCCAAAAATATTAAGTCCCTTTTCACCGATTTATTTTTCCCCGATAAGTTATCAGAAAAAAAGGTGTGTAACTTTTGTGAAATAATTCTTAGTTTTAACCCATGTTTTCTTTTCTTTTCAGAGTCTAATCATTTTAACGTGAGTCTGTTAAATCCGAGTCTAGCCATGTGTCAATACCTACTTGTCTCTGATATACAATTAAAGGATATCGTTTTCTTCAAGTACATTAAAGGATATAGTTTTCTTTAAATACATGTTGATTACAAAACCAGGCGACTTCCGATTCGGTGATTGGTGCAAAGGTCACTTTCATAGCTATAAAAATGTCATGTCACACTGCACATCACCGATTGGTTTATTGGGATTTTGTGTTCAACACGGTTGTAATTTCAAATTTTCTCAAAGCTACATGGCCTCAAAAATTTCCAACGTTACGCTTCCTTTACAATTTTGTATTATTCAATACACAATTTCGGCTACCGTAAATACAGAACGTTGAGAAAACGTTAATATTTTGTGATCTCAACACCTCGATTAATGTCAGGTTAAGTATTTAAAAACATTATTGCACGAGTAACTTGGTCATCAGGCCATCAGGGTTTGAGAAAGTTGAATTTCGTGTCGATTTCCTTGTTTTCCTTCTCAATGTCACGTCTCCGTGTATTCTTTATGCCTGGAAATCCAATTTCCCAAGCCAAATAAATGAGAGAAAGTCTAACTAATACAGGATAAAACGTTTACAATTCGCTTCAACATCTATACCTGCATATCGTTTATTTATTTAGGATACGATAATACTATCAGCACCGGATCTAGGGTATGTTAAAAATTGTGGAGGACCACATAAACCTAATTTCTGTTTTCAGGCTGTATCACCAATGCGCTTACTTGCATGTTTTTCTTTTATGGTTTAATAGCTAACATTCTCCTCCACAAATTTCGACATTTTCTCTAGATCTGCCTCTGACTGTACTACGTTAGGTAAAAACTCTTTATTGATGGTTTTAAATCCAATAATCTGCTACCCATTTTTATGAACGAAAACAGCCAATTTATTCCTAGTGGGCAACATCTTCAAAAACTATACGAGGGGGAGTGTTTTCTATAGAAATGGCAAACAATATCGACTGCTGTTTCAATAAAAAACCCTCCTTCAGAGAGACAATTTGAAGATTTTGCCCACTGGGTTCGGTTCGTTATAGAGATCTAAACCCAAACAGAGCAACTCTAAACAGAAGGGATTAGTGTTTAAAAAGAAATAAAAACAACATGTACTTATTAAATAAAAATGTTTGTGTTCAATGTTTATATGATTTGTTGACAGGAGTATACGTAAGATAAACACATGACTTACCTAATTTTAGGTAAATAAACAAATGGGCTTTCGAGTGAAGTTTACATGAGGTGTAGCCTGTGAGTAATAAAAACACTCGTGCATCATCGAAACAAGCCCATGTTTTTGAAATACTGACAGTTATATCTAAAATTAAACCAACATTTTGAGTGTTTGTCTTTTGGATTTGAATACAAGGACTTAATGATGTTTTAATAAAACCTAACGGTGCTTATAACTGTATGCAGTTATATTTTGAGAGACAACAAAGAATAAAGAGAGAGAAAATGGAACAAAAGGTTTTATGACACTTCGTTTGGATCAAGGTAGATTTGAGAAAAACCATCGAGTTGTTTTTCAATGGTCAAGTCATTAATATGTATAAACAAAACCTCGTGGGAAATCATTGAATAGGCTTTTTATATAAATATGAGTCCAAAGTTCCATTTTAAACATCAGTCTTAAAAGACCCTAAGGAGATTCGAAAGAAGCGTTCACTTAAGTTGGATAGTGAGTTAAAAAAAATAATGAATGGTAAAAACGAAGTACCTTTGATACTTACAACGATAACCAATGAACACGTGGTGCCGTTGAATATATTGTGTTACAATTTGAAGACCAATGTTGTTCGAGGCATGTGCGAAAAACTGGCCAAAACTATCCTGAAAGAGACTGGAAAAAATAAATTTGATCGACCTCGAAAGAGATTGTCAGCGGAATTGAAAGACTTTTTCGTTGGCCAACAGACTAAAAGCGAATTTTCAAAATCGGAATGGAAACGTATTATCGGTCAGCAGTTACCGTCTTCAGTAACTGTCATACGCGACGGTATCCGAAAAGAGGTGCTGTGCAAACATATTGTTATTGGGGATTTGATAGAACTACAACAGAACGACATAGTTCCTGCAGACATGAGAATCACCGATTCACGAAATTTAACTGTTGATAATCGACTTATAACAGGTATTCCCATTGAAAAGAAAACGCATCGACTTGTTGACGCGTCGGCTGATTGTCTGGTCTCGTCGAATATGGTTTTTGCTTGTACGAAGATCTTGCAGGGCGACTGCATTGGTGTTGTGCTACGTACAGGTGAAGAAACCGTCTTTGGAACGCTAAAGAACTTTGCAACGAAAGTGAAGGTGGAGAAAATGAGGAAGCAATCAGTGGATTGTTGAAAAAAGTAATAAACAAATCTGTTAGGTAAAGTAACTTATTGTCAAAAGAGGTCTTAAGAATTAATGCAAACAGCAATTAGTACATGTTAGATAATGTAAAAAGATGTTAATTTTTTTGTATTCAATTCCATATTTTATTTATTTGAAAAAGATTATAAATATATTTGTGCTTGTAAATTAAATAAATCTTTAGAATAAATACTTTGAACTCCACCATTTTCGTGTTCTTACTGCATATCTTACCACACGCGAATTACCACTTTAATTCTTAACACTATTTTTGTACGGAAACACCTACCTACGTGCATGCTCGAACAAATGTTTTTGGGGAACATGTTGGTTCAAAATGCGAAATTCTTGAAGATTATTCCTAAACAAAGGCACACGCAAAACCAATTCTCTCATCTGGATCGTAGTTTACATAAGGTTGGTTCATTACCAAGTGGTTGCTCAAGAGGAACCTCCCACTTCCCCATAAGACATAAATTTCTCCGATTAAATTTAAGTTGGTTCACTCTCCATTGCGGCTATCCGTCTGGTGTTTCTTGTTTTTGTGTATGATCTTATTTACTTCTAGGTCCTTTTTTTTTTCATTTGTATCATTGCTTTTATCCTTATTTCTGCGCTGCCAGTTTTCTGTTTTCCCTTTCCTCTCCAATTTTATTTATGTTTGCTTTACAGGAACCCCTCGTTGATTGCAGAGTTTTATATAAGACTCTGAAAAGGCTGTCCTGTGTAAATATTGAAAAAATAAATAAATACTTTACAGCTTGTACAAATGAGCAAAGGTTATAATGATAAATTTGAAGTTTACTTTTACACAAACAAATCTTCGTTAAAGACCCCTTGGAGATTATCGTGTTTTGAATTCTCGTGTTTAGTATATTTTAGGTTTACGTTGGCAGGAAAGCGTGGCAGAACAACAAAACTATACTTGCTGAAATAATAGTGGTCCACTTACTAATGATAAAAAACCAACGCGCATTAACGTGAAATGTTACATACGTGTACAGAGAAAACACAATCGAATTGATAAGAATATTATAAGACCTTGCACTAAACGTACACAAGGTAGAGGAAATGGGGAAAAAGGAAATAAAACTAAAGCGTAATTCGCGAGAGCAACACTACGCATCTATGCAGTTGCCACAAGAACTGACCATTTCAGATGGAAACCCCAAAACTCCCCGATGACTTAGGCACACAATGCAGTGACATAGAAATATAGATAACACTAACACCAATAAACTAGGGTGTGGGGAAGGGGTGGGAGGGGTTGTGGAGGTAGGAGAGAGTGAGACTGTAAGGGAGCATATACTATTCGTGGAACAGCTCTTTTAAACAAAGTGAAGAAAAAAGTAAAAAAAACAAAAAAACAATCAAAACAAAAAGAAAAACAGGCGAGTAAAAACAGGCGAGTAAAATCAGGCGAGTAAAAGACAAATATCAATGTCATTAGAGTAACACAAAGCAACAAAGGAAAATGTAGTTGCAAACATGGAGTAGTGCATTCACATGAGAAGTAAGAAATATTATTTAGGCCAAAAAAGAGAGCCCAAATCAATAGATTAATAAACAGTCTTAAAAAAACAGATTTATTTTAAGTACCAATCTCTTTGTGGTTAACCGCATACTTTTTGTTTGTGGTTTATTAACAAATTAATTGACTTTTTTTATGTAACTTGACCATCTCTATTTGTTAAAGTTTGTTTTGGTTGGCACTAATTATTTACCTTAATATTCGTTCTCGTTAAATTTTGCGAAATCATCTTTAAACATTTGTTTATCCAAGCTACAGAATGAAATTCTCCATTCAGTTGCAGATCTTGAAAGTCAGACAATTTTTATAGTAGAAAAGATGCTTGAGTAAACACGTGCGGTGGTACTTATCTGTTTAATGACGATACGCACGTCCATTTGTTTTTCATGAACTGGAGATCTGTTTCCGAGTGTCATTCGAATCTGTAATTTGAGGTTTTCCTCGTTTTTGTGCTTCCATTTTGCATATGTATAATTGTTTGTTGCTACAATTGCTCGAGCACTTTTTTCCCTCAAATACCGAAATACCGAAAGAATTTAGTATTTAGTAGCCAAGAAAATAAAAAAAAATAGTATAGTTTATTGGTTTATGCTTCATACTAATACTTTCTTGAGATGTTTTGGCACACGAACAAATACTTGTGAAAATCGAACAAAAATGTTCAATTCTCAAAGGGGATGAATATACAACACGTTACCAATGTGATGGAAGCGGCTCTCCACTTCTCTAGCATTTTCTCCGGACAGAAACGGAACAGAAGTGAGAAAGTCACGTTGAGGAAATTTTAAATCACAATTTCCTCAGCTAAAACACTGTCTTTCAATAAAGAATTTAAAAGTGCCTCGATGTTTGATTGAGAAAATACGAAAGTGAACTCTTAGATGATTTTCTTGACTTATTATGAATTTCGTTCCTCCTCTACTTAGCTATCGTTTGTCCCTTTGTCTAAATTCTTTCGGGTGTGAAGCATAAAGTTTTTCATATTATTATTACGTATCATTCAGATTTTGAGAAAATCAACTACTTGTTTTGAATTCAATTAACCACTACGCTTTGCGGTTATCAATATCAAACACAAAAAAAGACAGGTATGGTTATAGCAACCTTTAGTTTAGTCAGCAAAATGATACTTGAAAGAACATCCTACTCGATTTAAAATCCAAAGATAGTTCGACGTTGGTCGAGTAGCCTTTACAATTGTCAATTCAAAAGGAAAACAACAATTGGAGTTGAGCTTCCTACGTGTTGACTCTTAACCCTATTCATACTCGGGGGTTTTTTTCATAACTTTGTAAGTTTTTAGAGTTTAACTATATAATGGTGAATTTGAATTCCTCCCATTTTGCATTTATTTATTTATTTATTTATTTATTTATGAATCTTTATAAAGGATAAAAAACTTCGATTTATATACAAAAGTAAAAAACTGTTATCAACGTTTGTCCTGTTGAGAAGAAAAAAAAGAAAGTGAAAGTAAAAAGGTTTAAAAAAGACTAATTAATATATATATATATACAGTTACTTGTTAAAATGCTTATTAACAAGAGATTTGAAAGTTTCAAATAATGGAGTTGCACGAATTTCCAGTAGTAAATAATTAAATATTGTCGCATCTCCAAAATAAAAACTTCCTCTTACAATTTCTTATTTGATGATAAGCAACCTTATCAATGCAGAGCTATTTCTTGTTGTCTTAAAGTTGTTGTCTTGTGGGATAGGATATCTTGTTGTCTTAAATTCTTATTTAAGCTACAGTATGACATTATATGAAGTAACTGATATGATGATATTAGTGCTGAAAAACGCATGATAGAATAAATCTGTTGCACCAAATTGGATTCGTACCAAGCTATGTTTTTCATTGTCACGTGCAAGCTTAGTTTGTCATTGGAATGGTTAAAAATATTGTTCTGGATCAAAAAGGATATAAATCAGGTTTTTTAGTCAACTTTGTTTATGTATGGTTATCTCTCAATGTTTAATGCCTCCAGCTCAAAAATATATGTCAAGTTGTAAATATCTATCGCTGATAAATCTCCTTCGCGGACACCGGGTTAATATATTAAAAAACAAAGATGTGCTATAATAGGTTACCAATGTTTTTGGACGAAACAGTGAGTTGCACATTTCGACAAAATAGTCATGGTTCTCCTCATACAAAACAAAGACAGAGTCAGCGAATCTAATTTATGTTTATATGAGGAACTGCATATCTTTCCTTTCCATATTGAAATGGTTTATGACATTAGCTCTAGGATATATTTAATAACCAACAGGACACGGACAATGGTGTTTGAATAAATAATAACCATTCATTATCTTATTAATGTTGCATAATGTAAATAAACAATTCGTTGAGTCAGATTTTCTGCTTCCCACACATTCATAATATTATCAATAATCGCCCCCATATGCGTTGATTACTTTACGCAAGGAAATAATAACTACAAAAAAACACACGCCAGTTAATAATCGGTTAGCAAAGTTGCGAATCAAATGCAAGTGTTTATATTTGTTTAATTTCGAAAGAATATAAGTGTGTACAAAGTTTCCGACAGGAGGAAACTTTAGAGGATTGCGTCAGCGACTATATGAATAAATGTTTCTTTCATCCAAGATAAAAAAATTCCTTGGTAATTAAATTATTCACTCCCGCCAAAAACACTCGACCTCTAGTTCCTCCTCGAGTGCTAAAGTGCTCTGTAAGGGATTGGTAAGCTGTCAATATCACCATACTGATTAAATTTCTATCAAATTTTAAGAAATTAAGCTTTAACATAATTCTGATAACTTTTAGGATACAAATGAATAATTCTTTAGTTATTAAAAACCTATTCACAGGTTACATAACATTAGCCGTTTCTATATTTCAGTTCATGAACATGCTTAGATAGGTGTCAGGTCAGTTATCCGTTATGAAAACCATTCCAGAATGAAAGCTATCCCCAACGTGTGAAATGAAATGATTCGGTCGGATGTCTGCAGCGAAATTGTGTCGTTCCCATAGCCCAATTCAGAACATCTGGACGAAATTTATCGTTTGGAAAGTGTGGCGTGTAAACACAAACGTCGTGATGCACATATTAAACTTTGTTACTGGGTTAGCAGGGTTTAAGGTCAAAATGGATTTAATAGTAATAGTCCACAGTAGAAGGATGTTGCACACCTATCAGCACATAATGTTTAAATATAAATTTTTGTCAATTTTTTTTTGGTTAACATGGTTTTTCGTATCAATGTTCTTTTCCTGCTGTTCCATTTGCTGTTTCACTTGCTGTCCCGTGTTCCATTTAACAGTACGAGAGATCAGAAAATTTCATCCAACCAGTGGTAGAAAGTTGATCATGTAACAGTTGAATCACAATAGGAAAAAAACGTAGAACACGATATTTAAGGGCAAATACCTCAATAACCAACTGGAATAGCTGACGTATTTTGGAGTCCACGACATAGGCCAGGGATGACAAAAAATTGGACAAAATTTGGGGACGGGGGAACCTTGACGTCATTAACATCTTTGATCGACAAGATCTCCGTAACACTTCGTCGTAGTAGACGACCCCATGCATTTTTTTGGTCAGCATTTCGAGCTTTATAAGATGGTACTATTTTCCAATAGCACTTTCAAAATCTTATTTTTCGTGAACTTTTACTGGAAGCTATGAACTCACACAGCTTGTTATTTACTTACGCCAAGCGACGACGGCTGCTGGTGCATAATTAAACGCCCTTTAATCTGGAAGATTATTAAAGACTACTTTTAATTTCAGGTTCTGTTCCTTATATTTGATGGTCGTTTTCTATTGAAAATAACTTTAAAAGGAAAAGGCAATGTATTCTAAACTGGATTGTCATTGGACACTCCAGGTGTTTAATCACTGTCAGTGTTGTGTTTGTGATTTATAGTATTTTACTCCATTACATCTTTGGTTTAGAAAATATTTTTACAGTTTAAAATATTTTGTTATTTTTGTTATTATTACAGTGCCTATACCGACTAACATATGTTAGTCATTTTATAATTACTAAGAGGATTTACTTTCATCACGGGTACCGGGCTGAAAAGTATATCTCATTTCGAGAAATATATTTCAGCCATGTATTATAAAAACACTGCAGCCCGAGATGAAAAGGCGTTTAAAACAAAAGACGCTAATGTTTACAAATAAAAATGTGCAAACGTGGGCGGGATGAAAGTATAGATATAACAGCACTTGTAAAAACAAGAGAATCAATTACACAAAATGAGCTGGTCCGCTAACTGAGTGTAATCAGCCGCTAAAATAGGTTAGTCAAAATGTTCCGCAAAAATGACTAAGGATGTTAGTCATTCTCTAAATGACTCTAAATGACATATGTTAGTCGGTGTAGGCATCGTAGAGGACTAACATCATAGGCGTATTCAAGGTCAGTCAAACAAATATGGAGGAGTCCAACGTTATGATATTTCTTTTCAGTCTTAAGTGTCGATAGGTCACTTGCACGTTTTTCTTTTCTACTTTAAATGACCAAAGTCTCCTCCACAAAGTTTGACTGAGCTCTGGTTACGCCTCTGAACATAACTTAGTCAAATTGACTAAGTGTGTTTCTCAGTGTGTATTTAATTAATGATTTTAGGCCTGGAGATGAAATAGTAATTTCGAATTATATTGTCAAAGACGTTGCTGATGCTGACTATAGTTCTCAGAATGTTCATAACTTTAACACCATCGAATCCGTAAGCTATTCTATAGTTTGTTCCGTATAGATATTTAAGAGATAGAGTAACAACCATATAATTTATTTTCTTCAATGCGTGTTGAAAAGCGTAAACGTCAAGCATAAATGATTGTGCTATATATGGAAGTCTATTGTTCTCATAACGTAAGTCATAAGTTCAAATCTCAAAAGCTAATTATTACTAATGCTGTCTTTTTAAAGTAGCTGACTTCAGACGTGTTTTCGTCTCCTGTGCATAACAATACAATTTTTAAACACTGAAATAAACACTGCCAAGAAGTTTTGATTTTAATATTTTAACCACATCCACATCCTACCAGCAAGCATCTAAGATAACTATGTGAAAACACTTATAATTTAACGGGATACTGACTGCAAGATTGCGTATTAGTATAAGAAGGCTAGTATTCCTGGTAAAAACATTTTACCGGTTCCCTTTCCCCATGAGTTACCACCATCCCGTGATTTTCCTATCAATATAGGGGTGACCGAAAATAAAATCAGGCAATCCAAAAGGATAAGTAGTACCACGCTATAGAGCTCGAAATACTGATCAAAAAATGTATGGGATCGTCTGCATACGACTAACCGTTACGAAGATATCGTCGATCAAAGATTTTGATGACGTCACACCCGTAAGCGTGTAAATATTTTTTACAGTCATCAATTGTTTTTACACGCAATACTGCAATGATAAGTCTGTGTATATACAAACATTTAGAGATTTTGAAAGTTGTACAGTTAAACTAAAAGATAAAATTCCAATGTTTAGAGATTTACAAAAGAGACAATACAACGTATACTCCTACCTAACCAATGTGAATACTCCTACCTAACCACGATTAAACTTCTGAAATATAAGAAAATACATTCACATTTCCCTATTCACTAAAGCTAACAAAAACAATACATTCTCAGACGTTTTTATCTTTCAAATCTATATTCTGCTATCAATTGTCAAAACCCAAATCTACACTTGTGCATCATGATACAAAAACCATGTATATTTGTATATAACCATGACTTTTACATTCTCTTCTTGTATTACATTCATCTATACTATTCAATTTTCTAATCTAATTAACTGATACGAAAAAGCTAAATTCAGACACATTAAAAAATAGGCATCAGTAGAAAATGATGAACTGATAACACGAACAGATAATAGGTCTACATCGACTATCTCGTTGGATAGAGTAGTTACTGACGATCAATGTTCTTATTCTTTATTACTAAACTTAAAGCGTTGTATATAATTTTTTTTAAAACAAAACAAAAAATCTTACACACAGCGTCTTCATTTCTCGTTTAAAAAAATGAACGTTGAGATAATTTGATGAACTTTGGAACGCAAAAAACATTGCATTGCGTTCTCCTCCAGGCGGCTTTATGATGTCTTCCTTATGGCACAACACTCCACGAAGTAATAAAAACCCGTAAGATGGAGCTAGAGATTCCCCTAATGGGAGATTCCACATATACTAATAAGGAAAAAATAAACATCTATTGACGAACTTCCCGAGATATTTTTCCTAAAGTTCTTTCTTTCAAAGTTAGGTAAGAAAAAAGCAAGATTTAGTATTAGTATAAGAAGTATCCCGGGTAAAAACATTTTACAGCTTGATTTTTCCCATGAGTTACTACACCCAACCCCCGTGCTCGCCATCTCTCATACAATATGGAGGTGACGAAAAATAAAATCACCGAATTGCAAAGAATAAGTATCACTTAGTTGTAGAGCTCAACAAGCTGATCAAGAAAATGTAGGGATCGTCTGTGTATGATTTACCGTTACTGAGATATCGCCGATCAAAGATTTTGATGACATCACATCCGTCCCCAAAAAGTTTTAGACCCAAATCTTTCGTCACTTCATCGTCAATATCGCACGCCCAAAGTGACGTCAATTATTCCCATTGGTTCTCGAGATATTTGCCCTTAAAAATTGCGTTCTATTTAGGGTGCAATGCAATGTGCCCACTGACGTCGAGCTACTCCTACAATACTATATCGCCTATATCTCGACAACTCAGTAACGCACGATCTAAATTTAATTATAACATTTTCCATACGATCATTTCGTTCCCAGTCCTTTTATTCACACTGACCGAACTAAATTTGTTATGCACAACTCGCTATATATATATATAGACTAGTATCCCGGGTAAAAACATTTTACCGGTTGACTTTCCCATGAGCTCACCCAACCCGTGCCCACTGACGTCGCGCTACTCCTATAATATTAATCGCTTATATCTGGACAACTCAGTTACGCACGACCTAAAATTTTAATTATAACATTTTCCATACGAACATTTCGTTCCCAGTCCTTTTATTCACACTGACCGAACTAAAAAGTGGATGCACAGTCGCTATTAGTATATAGACTAGTATCCCGGGTAAAAACATTTTACCGGTTTACTTTTAGATGACGTCACACCCATCCCCAATGATTTACATGAGTTACACCCCATCTTCACCTGTGTTCTTTTAAAACATAGGGGTGGCGAAAAGTAAGATCACATAATTGCTAAGAATAAGTATCACTAAGTTGTAGAGCTCGAAAACCTGATCAAGAAAATGTATGGGATCGCCTGTGTACGACTTACCGTTACGGAGATATCGTCGATCAAAGATTCTGATGACGTCACACCCGTCCCCAAAAAGTTTCAGACCCAAATTTTTCGACACCCCATCGCCAATATCGCACGTCCAAAGTGACGTCAGTTATTCCCATTGGTTCTCGAGATATTTGCCCTTAAATATCGCGTTCTATTTAGGGTGCAATGCAATGAACCCACTGACGTCGCGCTACTCCTATAATACTAATCACCATTAAAGTCACAACTCAGTTACGCACGACCTAAAATGTCAGTATATCACAGTCCATACGAACATTTCGTTCCCAGTTCTTTTATTCACACTGACCAAACTAAAAAGTGGATGCACAACTCACTATTAGTATATAGACTGGTATCCCGTGTAAAAACATTTTACGGTTCCACTCTTAAGAATCATAATAAGAATTATAAAAATGCAACATAAAAATGTTTCTGTTACATTTTCCAACTATTGAGTGAAACCGTAAAATTTTCTTTGGACGGGATACCGAATCAAATCTGAATCGTAAAAAAATTATATCTGCTCAGGATTCACCCGAAGGGTCTTTCCACCATGAATTCATTAAATGATTTATCCCAATCGCTTGTACCATGATGTAAAACCATGATTGGCACATTCATTCTCCTTGGTCATATAATTTTCTAAATCTAAAAAGAAAGAAATCATATAGAACAGAAGCAAATACATGATCATCAGAAACAGAAAAATATCTGTTAGAATGTAAAATTTCACTAAGTCACTAAATTAAATAACTTAATTTCAGTCTGGGGATTCCTAAACGACATACGTAAAGTCAGCAAACAAAAACACAAACAGCGATAAATTGAAAGAAATATGATAAGATATAGATACAGCAATGATCAATGTAGCTAAAGAGTAAAATGGAATGATCTTAATGGTCTCCCTCCCACGCTAACAAAAGAAAAAACAAACAACAAATCAGCAGCATATACTTTAAGGAATAATAGCAATAAAATCATTGCTCGAAGGACAAAAGAAAATCTGAAAAAGCTTGGGATGTGTTGGGGTCAGTTATAATTCTCTTGGTATAGTAAGTGGTGTGGGTAGGGGTAGAGGACAGGGATAATCAATCATCATTAAAACCAAACCATCTTGCTCCAAAGTTTCAACATAAATATGGCAATAATATATTGTCAGCCACGATAATTCTTCTAACAACAAACTCTAATATTACACTGTCGTTAGAAATAATTTTCCACATTCTTGTGACTATTATGCATACCCTATTATAAAAAAATAAGGAAAACAAACCAAAAAAATAGATATATGCTATGAGTATTTTTGTTACAGTTCAGAGCCAAACACAAATCTATTATATATTTCATTTCTGATAGAGAAATTCATAAGCAGTGACACAGAATCAAAATAAGATGCTGGTAGTGGGTAGAATAATTTAAATAAAGCAGACACGATGATGGGGAAGGGAGAGCTCTAATTTTCTTGAAAACAGCAACAAAAATTCGCTTGAAAAATTACAACAATGACACAGCAGCAATAATCTCTCAGCGTAACATAACACTCTTTACTACGGTTTCACACGCAAAAAAACCCACAGAAATAATGATTTTGCCCTTTATCCTACCATAAATATCAACATTATCTGTTGATAATGTTTCCCTCATGGTCGAAGTGATTGGAACGGCGCAACCATTTTTAATAACTGCAAAGAGAAAATAAATGCCACTTCGTTAACAATCCTCTCCAATACAATTAACAGTTTCTTCGCTTTCCAGCACATGTTAGTACCAAAAACAACGACATTATCTTCGTGTTTTCATTCACTTTTTTATGTATATACTTCCACTCGTTGATTCCATCATTACAAAACGATCAATCCCGCCAAAAAGACCCACAGAAATAATGATTCAGATCTGTTTAAATCAGATTTGTTTACGTTTTAAAAACCCTCGTTTCTATTCTGCATCATACGACGGGTGGCAAACATAATAATACTTTCTTTCATTACAATACTATTCTTCGCTTTTGAAATTAAAATAAACAACAAATACACTTCTTCTCTCTTCTTTTTCACCAAATAAAAATGATCGTTGAGAATATTTCAAACGAAAAACCATTGCATTGCATCCTCCTCCGTGGAGACCTTTCGTTGTCTTTTTTACCCTACAACACCCTTCGACATGAAAAAACCCGTAAAATGGAGTTCGACCATTACTAATACGCAAATGAAAATACTGAAAAAACGCTTCTCGCAGCAGCGTGGTTTTTCGCGCCCCTCATGAGAAAATGACCGTGAAATTTTTCTAAATGTATCACTCTCTAAAATAAAAGTAGTATGCACAACTCGCTATTAGTATATAAACTAGTATCCCGGGTAAAAACATTTTACCAGTTCACTTTCCCCATGAGTTAAAACTCGTAAATGTTACTCAGGGTCAATGATGATGAAAATGCACCGTTGTTTTGAACGTGCAAACTTGTATAAAATCAATATACGTACGACTACGATCAATTTTTTAAACATATCGAATGTCTAACCTTATAATGCATAGGGCATTTAAGAGCTTTTCAGTCCTCATAAATTAACTACTATGAATTAATCGTTGTGTTTAATTAGTTACTTAACTATCCTATTTTCTTTTGATTCATTAATTTCCAATGCTTTATTGATATAATGGTATTCTTCCCCAAATTTTCTTTTCAAAAATTTTGTTGTTTCTTTATTGCAGTAGTTCCTGAGATATTAAAAACCGTCTTGAAGAGGGTTTGTGTGTGTGTGTGTGTGTGTGTGTGTGTGTGTGGGGGGGGGGGGGGGGTCTGTGGGTGTGGATGGACATTGTGTTTCTAAATGTAGAGGAATAAGTAACTCTTTGATTGATAATCTTTGTAAAGGAATCAATTCACCAACGAAAACGAAAAGTATGTAAAAACATAGGTTCTAATTTCTCTTCTCATAAAAATATATATTTTTGTAATCAGTGTGACCCTACATAAGAAAAATATCTATGAGACAATGACTGTCATTTGGCTTTTAAATTGTCGTTATTCACGGATAACATCAAAGAGAAACAAAAATGAATAGAAAAGTCTATCTAAATAATAGAAAAAAGAGTTCTGTTTCCTTCTGTGTTATACCTCAATGATCAAACGTCGCCACACACTACAAATGCAGTCGTAATTAATATTGTGCTATCACATTTAACGCGTATTATAAAAAACTCGACAATTCATAACAATCAGCCAGGGTACCTTAGTCAAATTTAGATAATAACAAAAGCAACATATATTAGTGCTAATAATTATACGATAATAACAAAAGCAACATATATTAGTGCTAATAATTATACGATAGAAAATGGTATTATATGAGCCTACAGTAAATTGACCAACATATTTTAGGTTAAAGATAAAAAACACATATCACAAAGAAGATAAATTACTATTTCGAATCTTAAAAACGCAATTGTAATCTACAGGTGATAGTGTTGCACCTACCACCCCTTCTAAAGTTGGTAGATCAGAATCAAAATCCCTTTCAATGGTGAAATCCCTCAACAATCGAGCCATTAAAAGAAAGCACTCATGTTCAGCTAAATTCTTTCCAATACAAATCCTCCGACCAGCTGAAAATGGTAAGTAACTTTCACATTTATCGGACACAAATTTGCCATTCCCATCTAGCCATCGTTCTGGTCGAAATTCATTTGGATCCTTCCAATACCGCTCATCGTGATGAATATTCCAAAGGTTAAATAAAACATTAGTATCCCTTGGAATATATTTACCATCGAGCTGGCAACTATCTATCGTTTTATGAATTAGACCGAATGGAACCAGCGATGATTTTCTCAGAGTTTCATTCAGAGCTGCATGCAGAACATGGAGATTTGCTCGATCCTTTAAATCTGGGTATCTGTCAGTACCAACAACTTCAATGATTTCTTCATATATTCTATCTTGATACTGCGGCCAATGAATCAAGTACAATATAAACCATCTCAATGTTGTGAGCGTGGTTTCATATCCAGCCAAAAATACGTCATTTATCATCATCTCTATTGTACTGTCTGTAAGCGAACTGACGCCTAGTTTGTTTAATGTTTTCTCTTCTGATACAACTTTTAATAATCCATCCATTAAATCTCTCTCATGATTGTAATCGTAAGTTCTTTTATGTTCCAGGAGTTTTCTTCTGAATATCGGATCTCTAATTGCTATACCCTCCTTAAGTTTCTGCAATCCTGGTAAGGGAAAGAATCTTAACCAAGGAAGACATGTCACCGCATCGCTTTGTCCTAGCCCTTCAGCAAATAATTGTGTACAACATATTAATTCTTTAAATTCTGGATCTCCAATTTCATATTGGCTTCCAAATGTCATCATGTGAATAACGTTCAAGATGGATAGACCTACGTGTTAAGAAATTAATTATGAAAGAACAAATTTGATAAACGCTGCAAATTCATTTAAAATTACCTCAAATAAAGCTAGGGACTTAAAATGTTTGAGAAGAAACTGCTTACCTAACTGAAGTTTTACATCAACAGCTTCTGCAGTGCCATTTAATCGCAAGTGTAATTTTGTACTTTCCTGAACAGTAAGAACATCAAATTTTTCCAAACCATCTCCATACATCTTCATGGACGAGCTGAAATGTTTTCTTAGCATCTGCCAATGTGCACCATAGTCAGAAAAAGCGATGTTTTGGTTTCCTCTTGATAATAAATAGGCACTGTATATATTTTGAGGTCTTCCAGCAAATATTTTTCCTTTTGTGACCAATGCCTCTTTACCTGGTTCGATAGTGTTGATAACCACGGTTCGTTGTGAACCAAAGCTGATACTGAAAACATTTCCATAGGTTTTAGCAATATTGGCCATGTCAATATATGGTTTAGAACTCAGTAAATGTAAGTTTCCAATAATTGGTAAGGGAAATGGTCCAGGTGGATAATCTTTCAGTTTGAGGATATGATTGATATACTCGCATATAACATAAATGGCGAGAGGTAATGTGATACCCAGAAGAATTTGGAGAAACATAATTGGTCTAAACAAATAACAGAAAATCTAGTCACTCTTGAAATTTTAACGATGTTCCAGACAATCATGGAATAAAATTACAAAATTTGTTGTTTTTTTTTTTTTAGGATAGAAATATTTGATCTTATTGTTATAGGAATTAAATGTTTTGCAAGAGCTGTCGTTATTAGACTTAAAGGCTTCAATGGTAAAGGCATACAAATTCTAAGGACATTTTCGGAGCACAAGAAAGTTAGTTTGAACACTCAAAAAACATAAGAATTTAACCAAATTCCTGAAGACGTCTCATTTTTACTCCAAATCTGTCTAACCTGTTGACTCGTAGAAAAAATCTTCAATGTTACTATTGCTAGGTATGAATACCGATAGTTACATGGCAAATAGCATAAAGAAGTCTTTTAGGCTTCAAGGACGAACGGACTACGAAACGTTTACTGGATAAGAGGAATCGTGCTTCTGGTTGTTAATGCATAACTTCTAAACTTTAGGAATCATAAAAAGTATTGTTGTTAGACTAAAAAAAGAGTTTGAATATAATTAAACAGGAAGTGATAGTTTTTGGAAATGTACTCTAGATATATAGAAGTTGCTAAATTATTTGTCGAGCTCCCGTTACATCACAAACAACAAAATTTTCATTTGAAAAAAAAGATGGATGTGTAGCCAGTACCTTTAACCAAAATTATTGCGAGTGTTTATGATTATTCCGTTACATACTATGGCTGATTTAGATGCTATGCCGCGTTTTTTAAATGTGCATTAGATTTGGATGAAGCACTGTGATTGAATTTGAAAAAACTATATATTAAGCTCTAATTCTTTCTCAATATCGAATTATAGCCCTTTAAAAAAATTCTTCTGTTGTCATGGTTTTAAATTATTTGACGTTTATTTGCGGATTGTTGTTAGCTGATTCCTGGTGGGCAAAAATCTTCAAAAAGTCTCTGTGGAGAAGTGTTTTTTATTGAAACAGCAGACGATATTGCTTGCCATTCCTATAGAAAACACTCCTCCTCGTAGACTCTTTGAAGATTTTGCCTACTGGGTTGTTTGAAAACAAATAATGTATAAGAGCAATTTGGATAGTAATTTGGAAAGTACAAATGATAAAAGTGAGTGGAAGCTATGAAGTTATATACGTGGAAAGAGTGGAAGTTTTTAAAAGCCACTGTTTTTTAATGTATTCAAAGACACCTGAATAAAAATAAGAGTTATTTACGTGTTTGTAAGACTAGATATGCTCAGTGCAATTCACAATAAAATCAGAAGTCTGCAATGACGTCAGAAATTATCAAAAGAATAAAATCTTTAAATGTAGATATGTCATGAAGTATTGAGCTTTTTAAAAAAATCTGTTTGTATATAATATGTAACTATTATCAAGCAGATTTCGTGTGATTGTGAGAGGGGTTGAGTTTAGCTCTGGTTTTTCAAGCGCTAATGGGACGGATGTTTAAAGTTATCACTTAAGAATAATTTATGAATATATTTAGTCTCAAAATCCAAAAATCCAAGAATAACGAGGCATTCTTATAAAAAAAGTTTGTGGTCTCCAATAGTTTGCGTACAACAATGTTTAGATACAGTTTTTATATTTCAAATTTATTGCATATGAAGCTGCAATGCATGCCATGTACAAGAATTCTCAAATGTCTTAAAGGTTTTAAAGGATATATGTGAGTATTTTAAAAAAGTGTGTAGACGTTTTTGTTTATATTAGTGAGTTTAGAATTCATAAAAATGCTGAAAAATGTTGAAATATAAAGATCTGAATAAATCTGAAAATCCACATAGATATATTATATATAATATAAAATAATATAATAAAATATATAATATTAATAAGTATATATATATACAGATGCTCGCAAATTTGAAGTATAAAAATCATCAGGAGATTCTATGAATAAATAATATCAACTTGTTTTTAAAATATACCTCTACTTATCTGACTTTCACAATCTTCCACTCTCGTCTTACATTAACGTTTGTTAAATAGTCTTGAGAATTAAATTTTTAAGAGAGTTGTTTACATGAAGCAGTTAAGCTGATCTTAAAGATACATTCTTTTTCCGTTTACATTGAAATATCGAGATGCATAGAGATGTTATCTAGCAAAGTTTATAATAAAGATAACTGGTCAAGAATTATTTCATATCAGTTGTTGATGTTTTTGCTCACATTTACGTTCTAGGTTATTTGCACGTTTTTCTTTTACACGCTTAATGACCGTGCCCCCTCCATAAATTTCGGCTAGGTTCTAGATCCGCCTCTGACACCATCAGCTGATTCTTTACATTTTTTTATATTTTATCAGCTCATGAAATCTATATCATAATCAATTTCCATTGACTGTAGTCACATGACAATATTCGTGCTCAAAACGGAAATAAAGGCTGAGTAATCATGTAAACGTTTTTCCTTTATGGTTGTTAATAAATTCCTAAGCAGTTATTTATTCTACAAATTTTGTTTGTTCTAAGCGATTAATAAAACAAGGAATTGCGTAAGAAAACTCAATAAATAAATACTTAGCTTGAAAACATCGTTTAAACGGAACTTAAAGACCATACCTATTATTTGAAATAATAAATTTAAAGACGTTATTTAGACTTTGACAGTTCATATCATTTGGGGAGCAGAACTACCAAACAAGAGTATCCTGCAAAACAATTTCTCTCGTATTTATCTTAGAAACGTTTCTCACTTTAAATCAAAATTTTACGTTTCCTTTATACAAATTAACTGTTATAAATAGAACTGAGGGTTGCAGTTTGCTGATGTCAGCAGTTAGAATCCCTCATTTGGACAATAAGAAATGGGTCTGGAAGGAGCAGCTGACTTAAAATTGCAAACTAACGAAGTAAACAAATGATTGGCTCTTTCGTGGAAATTCCCTTGTAGAAAACTGCTGACTCAGTTTTCTCACGACTTTTATAACAGTTCATTACAGTGGCGGATCTAGCAGAAATTTAACTGGTGTACAATTTGGAGGAGAACTTTCTAAAAAAGAATTTGGAATTAAATTGCAATTATCCTTTTGAAAACAATCTTCTCCATAATTTTTACACCAGTAAAATTGCTTCTCGATCTACCGCTGCATTATCTTTAAGTGAACTACACACTTCACAAATATCCAACATAGTGCCGTATTCTGACCCAGTGTTCGATACTTCTATTTATTTGCGAAACAAGTATAGTATTGCTCAATTTTTCTCATGCATGCCAAATTACTTCATTTGGAAACAAATCAGTTCTATAAAATCTTATCATTTATCTTGTTAGATAAGCTTGTTGAAGATAGGCCTGTCGTACAGAAAAGAAATCATAATGGTTTTGTTGAACTGCCATGTCGCATTCAACAATATATATCACAACACTATTTGTCGCACTAAATTTAAAAATTGACACTATATGTCACAAAATCAAATCTTGATAATAATGTAATACAGAGCTTATTGACACTGAAGTTAAAGAATTCTACCATACAAATCCATTAACACAAATGATGAAGTCATCACGACATGATTTGATTTAAGTTTGGAAATTGTAATTTCTTTTTTCATCGCTTTGACATATAGTGTTAGGCCTGCGGCACATAGTGTTAAGTTGTGACATATAAGATTGAGTTGAGTGACATTATAATGTTGATTGTGACATATAGTGAGTGACAGTATGTTTTCAGTATATGGTCAACGAAAAACATTTTTTCATGTTAAATAATTGGTCATTCTTCACATGTGCATTTTTGGATTTACTAAGAAGTGAGTGTGTTTCATTCGACCCTACATAAAAAATGTGAGGCTAGATGAAAAACTCATTGCATAGCATTTAACACGTGTCTAAACAACAACTAATTTAAAGAAGTAAGTTTTAAACCCAAATATCACTTATATTAGTTTGCGAAAGAGAATCTTGGAAAATAATCCCCACTGTTTTATTTTACCCCATGTTTCATTAAGCCCCGTCAAAAATCATCTAGATAATTTCATGCAGTAAGAATCAAGCTTTGTGGTAAAGTCTCCTGGATTCAGCCCCGCACCAACTAGCATAAAAACCCAACACAAAAGCACGAAAACAGGCATTAAGAATAATAATTTTGCTCAGTGAAGCTGTCCAAAAAATATAAAATCATTTAGAAAGATTAAGATAAATGGCAGAAATTAACGGAATATTTACTGTAATTATTACTATTATTATTCCACAGCCCAACCCCCGTGAACATAAATCCAGATTTTATTAAGGCTAAGTGCTATCCAGAATGTATTGATACACACTGAATTATATGCTAGCACGACTTCTAGCTTTACACTCTTCCACTAGACCACCAGTCATTAGGCGGTATTCCGGATAGATTCGTGTAAACTTAAACGGAACCTAACATCACATTAATTTTCAAAAGAACCATCGTTAGAATATCCTCTGAAATTCCTTGCGCCCACGTTTCCGCCAAATTATGTTCTTAATGTGGTCGATAAGCATGAAAGACATGTAATTCAATACACACTTTCCTTTCTATAAGCATCAGTAAAAATTAAACAGGCTCATTGGTGCATATTTTTTGTCATTTTGAACTGATCTTATTTTCTTATTAAATAGAAATATATCCCCTGAAAATTTCTAAAATCATCTACTAGCTTTACTTTAATTTCATAGAGACGGACTACCTGCCTTTTTTTTGGCATAGGAAGTATAAGGGACAGAAACATATTCTTTATCTCCACTATGATTTTGAGTCTAGGATGGTGCTAAGGTGATGTACATCCTTTTAGTACATTCAAGCATATGCTGCTTATAATGGCAGTGCTCATAAAACACACCGAGTAGTGATGTGTAGCTTTAGAGAATTTTACGAGATGAATGTTCAAAAAAAATCCTAATGAGGCGCTATTTCTACATTATTAAAGCACCTTAAATTTAAATAAAATTTATTCACATCTGTAAACTAAAAAAAAAAGAAAAGATATGTTCTGTAAAAATTTGTTTAAATTAAACATAGAAAATAGGAAATAAAGAATCAGTAAATAAATTGTTATGATAAAAATTAAACGCATACCACTTACTTTACAGAAAATTACAGAAAAATAGCTGCCAATAAATTACCCACTGAAACAATTATTGTTACGATGTTTAAAAATGCAGTTGTATGGAACAGGGGATAGTGTTATCCCTAACACTCCTTCTAAACTTGGAAGATCCGAATTTGGGTCTCTTTCAATTGTGAAATCTCTCAACAATCGAGCCATTAAAAGGAAGCACTCATGTTCAACTAGATTCTTTCCAATGCAAATCCTCCTACCAGCTGAGAATGGCAAATAACTTTCACATTTAACGGACACAAATTTGCCATTCTCATCCAGCCATCTTTCTGGTCGAAATGCATTTGGATCTTTCCAATATCTTTCATCGTGATGGATATTCCAATGGTTAAACAGAACACAAGTTTCACTTGGAATATAATTTCCTTCGAGCTCGCAACTGTCCATCGTTTTGTGCATTACCCCTAATGGCGCCATCGATGATTTTCTCATTGTTTCATTAAAAGCTGCACGGAGAACATGAAGGTTCGCACGATCCTTCAAGTCTGGGTATCTGTCAGTACCAACAACCCCCATCATTTCTTCATATATTTTATCTTGATAGTACGGCCAATGAATCAAGTATAAAATGAACCATCTCAATGTGGTGAGAGTTGTTTCATATCCCGCAACAAAAACGTCATTAATCATCATCTCCAAAGTACTGTCTGTAAGGGAACTGGCACCTAGTTTGTTTAAAGTTTTCTCTTCTGATGCAACTTTTAACAACCCATCCAGCAGATCTCTCTCATGGTTGTTATTGTAAGTACTTTTGTGTTCCAGGAGTTTTCTTCTGAATATCAGATCTCTAATTGCTATGCCCCTCTTAAGTTTTCGCAATCCGGGCAATGGAAAGAATCTTAACCAAGGAAGAAACGCCACTGCATCACTGTTTCCAAGTCCTTCGAAGATTAATTGGGCAAAATGTATTAATTCTTTGAACTCAGGATCTTCAATTTCATACTGGCTTCCAAATGTCATCATGTGAATAATGTTCAAGATGGATAAACCTGCATAAAAGAAAAAAATAATTAACACTACAAATTCATTGAAAAGTACCTCAATACAACTGTGGATTCGAAAAGTTTGAGAACCAACTGTTTACCTAATTGATGTTTGACATCAACAGCTTCTACACTGTCTTTCAATCGTAAGTGTAATTTTGTACTTTCTTTAACTGTAAGTACATCAAATTTTTCCAGACCATCTCCATACATCTTCATGGACGAGCTGAAATGTTTTCTGAGCGTCTTCCAATATTCACCATAGTCAGAAAATGCTATGTCTTGGTAACCTCTCGATAATAGATAAGCCGTGTATATATTTTGAGGTCTTCCAGCAAATATTTTTCCTTTTGTGATCAACGCTTCTTTAGCGGGTTCAATAGTGTTTACAACCACTATTCGTTGCGATCCAAAACTGATACTGAAAACATTTCCATACGTTTTGGCAATATTGACCAAATCAATATATGGTTTAGAACCCAATAAATGTAAATTTCCAATAATTGGTAAGGGGAATGGTCCAGGTGGATAATCTTTTAATTTCAGGATATGATTGATATACCCGCATATAACATAAATTATGAGTGGTACTGTGATGGCCAAAAGAATTTCGGTAAACATAGTTAGTCTAAAGAGGAAATGTTGTTGTTACTACTGTTTTAATTTGCCTTATTCAAGATGATGCGATCAATTTGACTGCTAAATTTTACTTTGGCGTAAAACAAAGTCTATTTATAATGTTCCAGTCAAGATAAGGATACTCTGTGTGGCGGAGAAACGGGCGAAAGAATATGAATATTTGCTGAAATTTGTAGATGCAAGAAGAGTAAGTAACAAAACCAACAATTAAAAAAATCATTAGGTAGATTACACTTACAATTTGTTTTAAATAAGAAATTTTATATGTTTTGTGTTGTAATCAATTTGTTATTTAGTAATACCATGTAACGCTTTAAATTCTTTGTCAACTTTGTCAACAAATCAGATGCCCATTTTCAGCTTTCTACTGTCCTTACGATCTCTTCTTGTTACATCGATATTTTAACAGAATATTATTTCAATGGTTTGGCATAAAGGTGACAAATAACTGTTATGATATATCAATTATATCAATAAAATAGCCTTCCTGAAACGTTTATATGACACAGTTTGGCTAGGCTTACGATTTTTATTTCCTCATTTCTCAATGTCAACGTCGATTTCTAAAGGCTAGAGAATAGAGAAACGTTTAGAGAAACGGGAAACTAATCGATTAAAACAATGAACGGCATAAGAGAATTCAGTGGCTAAGGACTAAACTTCAATGCATCGTATAAACGGAACCTTGGAAACGTCTATTGTGAAAAAGAAAATAATGTTGATTTTTAGTTTTACTTTGTTTGTTAGTTTTATCTTGAATTCCTATGGTAAGATAAGATTTATGATGACAGAAGACAAAATAAAAAATAAAGTGTTAGCAACGGTTAATTATTAAGGTATTATGTTTTAGATAGACCCCCTATTACTATGCAGAAAATGTTGCGGCGGGAAATTTTCATCGTTAAAGCCAAAAGTAGAAATGCTTTCTACTTTTTGTTGCTTTTACACCAATTTCCGTCACCTACTTCTAAAACATTACCATTTTGTTGTTACTGCGCATGCGTTGAGGCAAAAAACATCACCCTCCGCGTTTTTTTTCCGTTCCCTTTGTTCATTTTACATTTATATTTTTACATTTGCCTGATGAAGACTTGTACGAAAGAGAGTACGAAATTTCGTTAACAATAACATTGTCGCTTTTAATTCTTGCTCATATATATTTTACATATATATATTTATTTATAACTGTGGATGATTTTATTATTTTATTACTTTTTGATTGTATTTGCTTTGAAATTTAACACATTAAATCAGACTTGTCATTTTTCTTTTCGTTTCGCCTTTTATTGTCGTTTTCTCTATGAAAGCTGATGTCTGATAAAGAGGTTTGAATGGCGCACAAAAGAAGCAGCCAGAATTGCGGACATTTAAGACTGAAATAAAGACCTAAAAAAACCTAGAAAAAGACTTGAGTAATACATGTGTAAAGGCATACCGAACTATCAAGGGTATCATTTATTTTGAGTTCCAAAACTCGGTGCTAGTCACGACGTGTAACATGCTTTTGAATTATGCGGACCAGAAATTGTTAGTATTTTTATAATTATTATTTTGAACTCATAATATTTATTACTTGCACCTCCAATTATTTACTGACCGTGGAAAGTTACCTGGTCTGTATATTATCCTGAGAATTCTTCATCATTTTCAAAGCAAAACAACATGGAGAGAAAAGGAAGAATCACGATCAACTTTTGTTGGCAATATTCGATGCATAGACACAGTTTAGTGCAACGAAGATAATAAAAACGTATTCTTTAATATTTGTAGTTATGTTATACGTAATTCTTCAAAACTTTTCTTGGTTCTATCTATCTATATTTTAGCAATCCTCACAGACACTCTGGTAAACTTTTATCCGAAGTTTCTCTTGAAAATCATATATGGTTAAATGGTTAAACATAACAGCCTTTATTGTATAGTACAAACATTATTGTAATATTTTGGAAGAAACTTTACACTAAATAACCAAGTTTATGTGAAAACAGGTTAGTACTTTCTGTTTGTATATTCTCTCGCTTACATTTTAACGTCGTCGGACCCATTAAATTAAAAATATACCCTAGGTAGGTCGGTATGGCTTTAAGGCGCATTGAAAAACTGTCTTAGAGACACATGAATTGCGGAAATTTAAAACCAAAATAAGACGTTTTATAGTCCTTGTGCCGGCTGGGACGAAAACGTTATGTTCATACCTTCTCCAGATGTCTTCGTCGTGAAGTTCTCTAAGGTTTATCTTTAATGCACATATAATCACCTTCCAGAGATATATCAAAATGAAATCTGCCTTGTTCTGAAATGGAATTTTAATCAGTCCGTTATAATTCCGACAAAAAACCTTTAATCGGCGTGTGGGATTTTTTAACGGAAGTCGTTAGTAATAACACATATCAAATGCTGTTAACATGTCACTGCCCCTAAATGAGCTAATACTCTTAATGAAATACCTATATAGCAATTATATATACTTCCGTACGAATTAAAACCATTCAATTTTAATAATGACCACCGCTAAGAAATTGTTCTTAAAATTTTTAAAACCTCTGTTGCAACAACAACAACAACAACAATATAAAAGCTTTTATATGTATTATAATCAGCCTTTAATTTTATGCACTGATATTGTCGCTGTGACTGTCATTTACTATTCTCTTGTGTTCATGAAACCTTCGTGCCATGGATTCTTCAGGAATTGCTTGAAATGGATTTGTTTTTAGGTTACAAAATATAAACGATTTCAAAATAATCAGCTGAATGGTGTGCACTGTAAATGTGAACACAAACCATCTACAGCTAGTTAGAAATAATTTCCCCACCAGTTATTTCTGTGAATTTTGGTTTGAATAAGAATAGCGAATAAATTTCGAAGATGGACAGATGAATAGATTCAAGAAAAAGAATCGTGTGATTATTTACAGTAGAGATAAGGTGAAAATTCATGTTGATATTGATTGTGACTCTTTAAATACTAATAAAACAGCCATAAATGGCTGTAAAGCCTGGAATACATTATCCATTTAAATGCATCAGTTTAAATGGATCAGTCAAATTTTTATAATGTATACGCTAAAAACTGATAGATTTTCACCTGTTTCCGTTTAAATGGAAAGCGTCTGAAAAAGTTGGACGTGTTCAACTTTCATCCATTTTTTTTCTCTATTATTTTCTTAATTTTTATTGTTTTAAATAAAAGAGCAAGTGAGCAAGCGGGGTCACGCGAGATACATAGCGAATTAAAGAGAAATATAGTGAGGCAAAACAGCTAGGAAAACACAGTTTATTTCTTTTTTGGATATTTTACGAATTTTAAAACATGGCATCAAAGCAGAAACGGAATGAAAGCACGGAAGCATTCATTAATTTGTGGAAAGAAGAAGTTTGTTTATGGGACGTTTCTTCTCCATTGTATCGAGAGAGGGATGCAATAAATAAGAGCTTTCAACATTTAATAAAAACATTATCTATGTCAGGTAAAACAGTTTGCTATTTATTTACAATCATATGACTATTACAAATATGACTTGACTTGTATCAATTTCATTTATCATGTTTTTTCTATATATTTTTTTAGAAAGCGACATCAAAATGAAGATCAGCACTTTGCGAACATACTTCTCAAAAGAGCTGGCAAAAATGGTCCCCAAAAGTGGAGCTGGGCGGAGTGAAGTTTACGAATCAAAATGGCAGCATTTTAATTCCATGATGTTTCTTCGGGACACAATAACAGCAAGAAAATCGTTTTCTTCATTTGTAAGTACTTTTTCATATTTATATAAAGCTGTTTTGCCAGGAAACCTGTTTTGTTGTATTGAAGTAATCACAAAAATGTTCTCTTGTCAACATTGCATCATTGTTATAGTTATTGCTTCCTGTAATCGATACCGAGGTCAAACCACGCTGTTCTGATCTCCAACTACCTAATTCAATTTTTCCCTCGTCTGTAATTTCAAAATCAATGCTATCTTTGGGTGAATATAACGGAGCTTTATCTCTCAGAAAATTGTGCAAAACACAACTTGCCAAAGTTATTTTTTCTACATTTTCTGGGCATACTTGAATTGGTGAAAGAAAGATTCGAAATCTATTTGCAAGCATGCCAAGTGTCATTTTTAGTGTCTATCTTCGTATTCTTTAGCAACAACTCTCTATTCTTTCTCAGTTGATGGCATCTACAAATACAAATTGGTTAATTTAAACTTTCGTTTCAGGAGGTGAGTGACGGTGATAAAAACGAGAATGAAAGAGAGGAGTATTAACTAGAAGATTCGTTGAACAGCGAGGTTTTGGATAACGCTTTTTTACACACGTCGTATGAACGTCGTATAAACATAGTTTCATGTTTGTGAATAAGTTGAATTTGAGGTTTGTGGTTTACAAAAATATCTGTACTTGTTATGTCATTAATCAAGACTTAGTGTTTTGATGACTTCGTTATGACTGAATTCTCTCAGGATTAGAAAGAACGTGCACAGGCTCAGTAGCAGTTCAGTCCCATTACGACTGCCCGGTTTCCTAAACCTGTAACGGTTTCAAAGAACGATTCCTTTTGTGCTGACTAGATAATCGTTACTAAGCACACAAGGTTCAAGTCATAGACGATATTTTCCTAATACATAAATAACCTTACTCGCTTCCCCGATTCATTCTCAGATATAAGGTTATAAAAAGATATTATGATATGTAAAACCCCAACTTGCTGCCCTTGCCAAAAGATATCCTGCCTTCTTATGCCGAAGTCATGGGTACGAGGTTTGGGAAAACGCAATTTAAAAACGTTTAAGTGATCGAAAGAAATAACAAAAGCAAATCTTATAAAGAGCGTCTAACTAACAATTTCAAAGAATGGCGCTAAAATGTTTAAACATACTTGACATCTATCCAAACTTATCCCTTCATTAAATAAAACAAGAGGCCCTGGGGCCTGAAGGTCAGCGCGGTTGGGCATACCAGAAAAGTAGTACACATTACGAAGGACAGCTAGAACACTTCAGATAACATTCCGCGTGTATTTACTAAATTTTACAGCCTTTCTCCTGTGGTGGCAAGAACTACATTTTAGAGAGAAAATTTGGGCCAAACAAAGAATTCTGTTCTGAATCTGATATCCTTTATAACTGTAGATTTTCAACCCAAAGTCCTTATACTGGAGTATTGAATACAATTATTCATGTATTGTGAATTCAATCTATTATAAAAAAATGTTTAGCACAATGTAACAAAATATGTGCCAAAGTAAAAAACTGAAGAAAATATGAGGACAACTGAAGAATATATACTTCTCACGTGACAAAGATAGCTACGCAAAATTGAGCAATGGAAATCATTTTTTGGAAATATCTGAAAGTAAAAAATCTGGTCAAGTTCAGATAAGGCCGACAAGTTCAAAGAGTTCGGACAAGTCCAGGTAATTCTGACAAGGTCAAGTTTTGAGGAGGAGTTCTGGCAGTAGATACGAGATAATACCAGAGATGATGCCACCAACAAAGGACCTACATAATAAATTATATAACTGTTATACAATCTCAGATCCACAGTGATGAATTTCTAACTATTTTTCACAAGTATTTTTAGAAATTTTAGTGGGAAGAATTAATGTGACTTCGTTTTCATTTTAATCTGAAAAAACTACGAAAATTGATTAATTTAAAAAGAAATTCTGCAATATCCCATATTTTGATAATCTCCCAAAAGTTAATGGGCAAAAATTCACAAATTTGAGGTCAAAAGGAAGAGTCGTAGGAATATTCGGCTTAGTTGCAGTTCACTCCTAGAAGGATTATCTTGCCCTGCAAAAATGAATCATAATGAATCATTCTTTGGAACCATTACAGGTCGATAGTCTGATCCATAGTAGCAGTTTTTGTGCAAATTTAATTTTGCGAATTGAGATAAAATAAACTTTTCCCAGGAATTTAATTTTGTTAATTTCGCAAATAATTAGTCTTCATATTTTTTTAAAATTAAATATTACCATGCATACGTTGACAGACATTGAGGCAAATACTATTACTTCCTTTCACAAGAATTTAATTTTAAGAATACGTGAAATCCATTTTTTTCCACCTTGAAGTATATATTTGGTATATATACAGTAAAGCCTGAAAGAAATTGACGCACCTGTGAAGGAATGAATTTTTACATAAAAATACAAAAGATTTGTAAAGTCTGTTAAAGAAGTCATTGTCATCAACACGATTTGATAGGGAAAGCTAACAATTTTAAGTGGAAATGTTAAGTTTCTTTCTTTCTTTTGGATCATTTTTATCAAAATAAAATGATAAAAAGTCTTTTATTCTCGGATTTTCTCTGAGAAGTTCAATAGAAACTCTGTCACAATGTCATATTTTTGGTGAAATTTATAAGAGCGTATTAGGAAAAAATAGAATTTTTAGTTCATAAACGAATCGGTTAATACACCGATATAGTCAAAACAACAAGAACCTTCAAAGAAAAAAAAAGAAAAGATTGGCGGCTTACGCTCCTTCACGGGAAAGAGATTACTCAATATCAAGTTTCATATCAATATCAATTATTTTCTTTGATTTATTTGACTATAAATATTAGTCCAAATTGTGTATAAGGGGTGCTGCTATTTAAGTTTAATTTTTGTCATCCCCCAACAACCATCATTATCCACTATGTAAATTTTCATTTATGTTTTTTTTTATTTTTAAAATAAAATCAGGAGAGTAAACAAGTCTTAAGTAGTTAACACAAGACAGGACACCACCCAACAATTTTTAAAAGTACAGAAACTGCCACCACAACCAGGGTCTCTCCTTACTCCATTGTGTGTGGTGTGGGCGTGAAGTGAATTTATATAGCTAAGAGAACGCTATATGTTAAATACCCAGCGAAATATTTTGTGTATTTGTATTTTCATCAACAGAGAATTTGTGAAATTTTAAGTGTGTCACACACTTAAAATTATAAAAAAAGCTGTAGGAATTTTCTAACCTTGAGTGCTGCATGTTAGGATTGCACGTTTTCTTGAAGGCCCCACTCACAATAATTAAATTACTTTATATAACTTGTAGTGTACCATTCATACATTAACCACGGTTTGTGGACAGCCTCTATTCCAATGTTTTGCGGAATCAGCCTACAACTGTGGATAAAAAATCTTGGAATTACGGACGGACGGACGGACGGACGGACGTACAAACGCTAATGAAAGATCAGCTGCTTTCCGCGCTGACCAACAAACCACAAATTTTTTGTACCAAATAAAGATTGCTTTCAATTTATAGCATCACAGATGGTTAGATCTACTTACACTTTCCATAATCAACGAGTTGTAGATCTATTCATTTATGAGCTTTATTATTTTGTCCCAAACGAATACGACGTGATTAGAAGAAATAATTTCTTTTTCCCGATGCGTGTTGAAAAGCATGAAAATCAAACACAAATTGTCGTGCTATTATATGGAAGTTTATTAGTTCAAATCTCAAATACTAGTTATTACTTGAGTCTGTCTCGGAAAGTTTGTGCATTTGGCATATTCTTTAAAAATTCTCAGCGTTATTTTGGTGAATTTCAAAAAATTCGAAGACACTTCAAAGATTAATCCGATTTGTATTATATTGAGTAAACCCAGTGGGCACAACGGTGTCGTAAATACGTCGCAGAGACGTCTTTGAAAGATGTCCCAAAGATGTCGAAAAATGATCGCAAATGGGAATCTTTGAGATGTCGTAAAAACATCTTTCACAAGACCTCTCTGAGACGTCCCAAAGACGTCTTAACGACGTCGTTAATCTCTATCCAGATCTTTTAAAGACATCTCAAAGACGTCGCAATTTCTTCCAGAAAGTAAACGACTTTCGGGTTTTGGGTTATAATATCTAGGAATAGTAAAAGAGATGAATTTTTTTTAATTACACTTTAAGTTGTATTTTAAAACTAATTGCAGTATTTTTGCAAACACACAACTCAATATATAAGATATATTACAGATACATCAACAAATAATGCTGTATAAATAAAATATTATAAGCTAATATACTTATCAGTTTCGTTACAGACAACATCTCAGCAAAGCATTTCTCAACTGTATCTCGGGTGCGTTCATTTCACAGACAAATTAAACTTCATTTTATAGTTATGGTTACTTCGATTGAGAACTAATTAGGTTGGAACAATTATTTAGACAAATGTTTCGAAAAATCAAATAATGTAACGAAATACCAAGCACTTAGGACGCTGTTGCAAATAATAAAAGGTTGGTCAATACCAACACAAATAGGGGTGAAACCACCCTTAAACCCTACAACAAAGACAATTGATTCACAAATAGAGATACAGGTAAAAAGATTTGAAAGTTGTAAAATATATGATCCGAGAATACAAACAACGACGTATAACATATACTGTATAAGAAAGAAACAACACGAAATACCCTTCAACATATTCACAATAGGAACATGGTTCTGCTTGACAGATCTCAGATGTGCAAAAGTAACATGGATTGACTCCGTGTGATTATCCCAGGAGTAATACTCAGTGAAAAGACATTGGAAGAAGATCTACAAAAGCAGAACGTAACAATTACAATCAACACAGGATACACAAGCATGGGAATCATAGGAGTAAAGGAAGCTTACATTAAAATTGTTGGACCAAAACCAAAAGAAAATCCTGATAACGTGTGCCCAAACATCTGTTTGACAAGTCACCTCAAAGGACAGAATTTAGGAATAAATGACAAACCATCACCCGCAGCATGGATAATACCTTGTTTGTTAAATCTAAAAATCCACAGTGGATATTTACCACCAACCGGAGATTGGAGATCCTACGCAGAGCCATACAAAGATACAGATACTGCTGGATTCTGTCTGACATTCTGACACCCAGAAAAGACAATTGTGCATGGGTTGGAACAGATTGGACAAATAAAGGAATAAACAAGCAAGATACTGTCCATTATCTTAAATATGGAACAACATGGCTAAAACAAGATGACCCTTCATCATGGATCATAACCTAAGCCAAAGATGGTCGCAACGTTGTCCGATGTTTAGAAATGGTAATATGGTACCCAGTATATGAGAAATCTTTGTAGGCAATTAATAACCAGACCACTGCGAGGGCTGTAATTAATAGCGAAGCAAGCTTTAAACCTGTAGGGACTGGAAATTGCAAGGAAATCAAGCCTTGGATTGAGCCATTTGACAACAAGATGATCCATATAGACGGCACATATAACTTTAAGATGAATCATGGAAAATTCGAATTTGCTGCTTTAAATGGGATGTGTTTTCCACAACAAAGAAGATGTATCAACAAACACAGTCTTGACAACTGCTACGTTCATACCAGTAGTCAGGGCACCATGCTTAGCAACGAACAATTGACACATTCTTTCTTGATCACATGTAACAGTAGAAAGAGCTTGCTTGACTACACCTGTATGCAACCAATGCTAGACATAAGACTTGTTACCTCTTGCTGACGGACATACAAACGCTAATAGAAGACCAGCAACCGAAACAAATGAGTATGAGTTATTGGTGACGTTTGATAACGACAGACTATCGAAAGTTTTCTAAGCGTTTTAAAGAAAACCTAGTCTAGAAAACCAATAAATATTTTAACCTCCCATCAATTAGATAAAACAATAGCAACTGTCACAAGATTAAAAACGGAAAATCAATCAAGAATAAAAAGTCTTTATTGAAAGACGATCAAGATTTTAATCTTAAATAAAAAGCCGAATACGGCTCCAACTCAGAGACAAAAACAAAAGAGAATTTGGTTTATGACAGTATCCCATATTATCATGTACTTTCATAGAAATAATCGTATCTGACGTCAGGGCTGTATTCGATACAAAAAATTCGCGCGGTCCTATTGGTCAATTACGCTTAAAGGTGACGTCATTCGGTTTATACTCACCAGTACAGCCCGCTGAAGTGCCATGGCAACAATATCTTTTATAAAATAAGAGGCATGAATGTAAACAAACACAGAAAAGACATAGATAGATAAACATTGTAGGCACTAATAATAATTGAAACAGTTAAGAAACTCATCGCATTGCATTTTTTCTATTTTTAATAACAAATCGAATGTTACACAAAAATTGAGAAAGAAAAGTTTGTTTACAAATTTTTTTGTGTACGAAGCGAAATATAATTTTGAAGAAACACAAACGCGGGTAATAACCCATATACTAACTGGTTATTTCGGGCATTACCTTCGAATATTGACTTCCGTCACGTACTGACCTTACAAGCTCGGGTTTTACTATGACGTCAGTCAATATTCTCCGGTGATGCCCTCATAACCAGTTAGTATAGGATTAGAAAATAGTAGACATCAAGGCGGCGTCGCTCGCCGCCCATATTCAACCTGCGTCCTCAGCGACTAAGAATTCACGAAAAATCAAATCAACGAACTAGTATCTTGTAGAGCTCGAAGTTCGATTCAGTTTCAAAACACAGACTTTAAACAAAAGAAAAGACGTGATTTGGTTTCAAAATCAAGCAAGACATTCCTGTTTCGGGTTATTTGCCTTCAGTTTAGTTTAAGAATGTTCATGATATTGTTATTGCTGAGAAGTTTATGGAACAGGTTTTTCTTGCTACTTTCTCCAGTTTTGCCATATCGACCAAAGGATATCATGTACGAAAACTCACAAAATGCCACAATTACTCTCGGGTGCTTAATAGAAGGGGTAGGTCGCTTATTAATAAAACAATACAATAATTTGACAATAAGAAACTAACCATGCAGGAAAACAATAGAAACAACACAAAAATGTGTAACTTATAACTTTTAGATAACGCATAGAATATAACCATAATAACAAAATACGAAGCAATAACTTATCGGCATAACTTATTAGAATGAAATATAACAATACAATGTTAAATAAAAGATAACAGTCACTTCAATGTCTTAGATATTTGGTGACCTGTTTGCTTCTTTTCATCTTTTGCTCAGTTTCGATCAGTGATTATTTCCGAATGTTTCTACATCAATATTGGTATCTAGGTCTTCAAACAAAGTTTGATTATCAATGTCGTTTTCTACATCTGTTGGCTTGTCTACATTTTCCTCATTGGTTTCCAAGTTCTCTTTTGCAGCACAATGATAAACTTTGAATTAAAACAAATCCTTTATAAAAGTAACCCAGTAATGATTGGTTTGAAGATTGTAAATGTAAGTCATGATCTATCAGTCATTAACCGATACCATCGCCTATGGAGGAGAGAAACTGCATGAAAGAAATGATGTAACTAATACTGACTGAGCACCTTAAAAACCTTATTGAAAACTGAAAATAGAGGAAAATATGGTAAAAATTATTAAAAAGACTGTGGAGGAGAGCCTAATGTCTAAATTTTTATAAATCAGTTAACGCAATTCATCTAAACGAAAGAACTCGTCAAAAACCATAAAACTATTAGGTGTTCCTCTTTTTAGCATCCTCCGACTGACTTGAAAAGTTAAGTCAAAGTTGAAAAGTTAAGTCGATGAGTCGGCAAGTTTACAAAAAATAAATAAATGAATACATAAATAATTAACAGAACGTATGGTTTACCACAACATGTCGCAACAAATCGTCTAGCAATATCTACCTGTCGTCTGTCAAAAATTAGAAAGAAGCCATGCGAATGAGATTGCCAGATTGCACTTAAGTAAAGTGTAGCTTTTACTTCACGTAGGGTTTAAACAAAGGGTATGTGCAGAGCACAAAATTATACACTTCACTTTACGCAAACCGAAGACTGTGCGAACTGGACGGAAGAAATTTTGTTAAGCCCGACCGACCGACCGACTCATTTTAATGGCCAAAAAGACGCTAACACAACATATTTTTGAGGTTGGCCTGACTCTAAAGAACGACAAAACTGTTTGATACACTGGTACACTGCCAGCCACAAAAAACAGCCTGCCATGCAGACACTTTGTACAAATTAAATTTCCTCAGACTTATCTGATCTATGGTCCAGTTTAGGAGCGAGCAAACTTTTGGCCTAAAATTTTGACCTGGACTTAAACCTGTCAGTTCTAACATGCTTCTATTCATTTTTTAGTGATTTCGTTTTTTGATGACAAGATGGGGAAAATCAACGAACGAAACGAATGAAAAATATTGTATTACATTCTCCTCCTGGGAACCTTCTAATGCCTTAACAATTCATTAAGAAATAAAAACCCGTAAGAGGGAGCTAGAAGTTCCCCTATTCAGATGGGAAATTCCCCTTCACTTATACGGATAAAATATAAACAAATACAGTATAACCCCGTTAAGTCGGACTCTCAGGGGACCGAAATAATCGGTCTGACTTATCGGAAGTCCGACTTATCCGAACTTAAGTCAGACTCTACTTATTTAGTCCCAAGGGGGACAAGGTTTTAGTCCGACTTAAAGAAAAGTCTGACTTAAACCGTGTCCGACTTAACGGGGTTATACTGTATCCGTTAAGGAAATCTCCAAGATAATTTTGCTGGCTTTTTTTTCTAGGTTTGGTAAAAACAAAAGCAAGTCCAACGTTGTGATATTTCTTTTCAATCTTTAGTGTCGATTAAGTTACTTGCACGTTTTCCTTTTCTACCTTAAATGACTAAACTCTCCTCCACAAATTTTGACTGAGCTCTAGCTACCCTTTGAAAATTTTTAGAAGCCAGTAAGAAAAGTTCTGCCTTTCATATATGCTTTCATTTTATTTGTACAACGTCTGAGACATCCAGCGTGTAAAATGTTTAATGACGCAAAATTGTAAATAACATTTACACCCTATACTGGTACTCTTATGTTCTTGTGTTATTGGTCAGCGCCGTTAGGCATCTGACCTTTCGTTTCCCCGTGTGGTTCTGTGTGTCTGTAATGTTGCAGTTCTCTGCGCCCGTTCGTAACACCCTTCTAAATATCGGTTCTAAATATCGATTCTTTCTTTGCCGTTTCCTCAACGCCTTCCCATAAATTCGATCTGTTTGCTCAAGAAAACGGGTTTTAAAAATGGCGTGAAAGTTCCGTTTTTTGGAGTGAAGTGAAGAAGACAGAATTTTACTTGAAGGTAATAAAATGCTTTGATTTAGTTTATTTGCAAGTATTATGATAGTGTTTGAGTACAGTTTTTAATGCATTATATATTTTGTGTAAACTTTGTGATGATGATGGACTGTCGATAAATAAAAAAGTGAAAGGAGCACAGCTTCGCCACTAGAAGAGAAGAGCAGGGTATATATAATGGTTTGCTTTGATGTGTTGATGTGTGTTTTATGTTCATTTCAAAATAATTTAGTTTATTTAAATTAGTAGAGGGGAATTTCCATTTTTAAATTCATTCTACTGTGCCTGAACCACCAGAAATGTTAGCGTCAATTTAATTTGTGGATATTTTTTGAAACCTTTCATTTTGCATTTTGACTGAAATATGATCATTTCAAGATTCTAAATGTGCAGTACACAGTGAGTTTGCGGTAAGTTTAAAGATTTCAATGAAAAAAGAAGACTAACATACCTTAAAATCATTAATTTTTGTGACATTAATTTTCGCGAATCAAGATTTTTCAAAAGTTTTGCGAACTTTTTTTTTCTCATATAAATTTTGCAGCACCTTAATTTTGCAGATTATAGATCTCCATCAAATTATGAAAATTTCATGCCATGAAAATTTCTTGCCTTAAAGTAGGTTAGTAAATATTTTTTCTAATTTTTCAATTATTTAGTATGGATTCTATGATTTTTTTTAATTAGTTTTAACTTATGTTTATAACTAATAACAGTTTTATAAAGTGGGTTAAAAGAGTTATTTACCTACTTAATTGAAGTAACGTAAAGTTGTGTCAAAGGGTAGTCTTATACAATGATGAAAAATAAATACTGCTGTTACATATTCACTTTCCCCAAATGAAAAATCTCTCTCATTTTAAAGCATAATTTCCCATTCATTTATTTCTTTATTCATTAATTTGGTAAAGAAGGTCAGTTTTACAGGCAGTGGTAAACAATAATGTGGACCTACTATAGGACCTACATTGACTTTTATAGATGACCAGCTTACACAAGGAAATATGGTATAATGGAAAATGCATTTTCATTGATTTGTTTTTGTTTAATTTAATATCTGAATGAAAATATAGAATTGATATCTCAAAATACTGTTATTTCCTTTTTTAGCACTTTTTAGTACCTCTTTAACCACATCCCATAATGTATTCCTGTACTCCTTTGGCATCATCGACTTACCAGATCCGGAGGTGTGGACCTTTGGACCCTCGAAATACCCAACCCTGATAAAATCAGATCCTGGAAACTCTCGAATAAAAAGCCAGAAAAAACAGAAAAATACTAATAAGTTCAATTTATGTCTTCTTACTAAAACACAATAAAACACAAGGTGTCATGTACGTATTTACTGCAAATGACCTTATTACTTCATTTATCATTCATAAGAAGCGACACAAGAATTGTAGCGTTTTTTTACCAGGATTTTTTATCCATGATAGTAGCGTTGCAAATTATGTTAACACAAAGATCCTCCACAGTGTGAGCACAGGGCCTATTTCCAAAAATGAACTAGGTGTAAGTTAGCGCTGACCTTCAAGCTTTAAGGCTCTTGTTTTGTTTTTGTTCCTTTTTATTGTTGCTGTTCTCTCCGTAATTTTAATACTCAAGAACATTGCTAAGCCACTTTGAATGGGAGAAAAAATATATTTCAACGCAAAGGGAATCACTAGTAATTTGTAATTTGTGACAGGAAAGAGAGCCCGCCCTTCAGTTCTCAAAAAAAGTACAACAAGATTGTTTTCAAGACATTATTTCATTAAGAAGGACAGAGATAATAACATATTATCTACCTATGAGAGCACTTGTCAACATCGAATTTAAAAGTTAGTAGATTCAACCCTACGTATTATCTTTGTGTATAACATGTTTATGTTTTAAATTCCTAGGGACATTCGGTATGTAATTTCAATCTATAAGATATTGATTTCGTGAATATCTTCTTATACAAATAAGAAATCTTGCTTTTTTCTTATCTACATTTGAAAGAAAGAAAGTTTTGAAAGTTTACTTGGGAAGTTCGTCAATGGATATCAATCAAACGTAGCAGCAATTGACAACGAAAGAAATGTTTGATGAAACGTTTGATGAAAAAGAAGCGTTTGTTTACATTTTTTGCGACGAATTAATAGAAAAATACATACTTAAAATGACAAGATTTCAGCTCATTACAGAGATTGCATGTATGTGAAAGTTTTGATTTTTGAGGGTTTTGGAACTATGACGTCATTATCATGAGACTAGTAAACTGTATTGCCGACTATATGTCGGCCGCAATTGAATTCGTGTGCATGAAGACCAAATTCGCATGTTTGTCTACTCATGAAGTCTTTAAATCAATGGAACTTTTATAGTACGAAACTAGTATACCGTGTAAATTTTTTTCACATCTTTCTCAATAAAATGTTTTTACACGCTATGCTAATCATTTGATAATAACTCTATGTAATACAAAAACGCAGTCCAAAACGCCGCCCTAAAATCTTTCATCGATTCATAAATATTTTACCCTCCATACTAAGCATTTGATAACCCCGTGTATTGAGGTAAAACTATTGATTTCTCCTTTCTTTGTCGCCAAAAATAGAAATCACAGAACGTGGAAGAAGTTTGTCTGTTAAAAATGTTATTACATGTTTACGTCGAATCATATTTAATGGAAAGTTTTACTGAAGAAATCAATTTGAGCCATAACTCAAAGCCAATATGGGCCCAAAACGGCAATAGTTAACGCAATAATTATGCGTTTAATGACATATATATTAAGCCCATCGTAAAAATGCACACAAATTCAATTGTGACCGACATGTAGTCGGCAATACATTTGAACGTCATGATAATGACGTCATAGTTGCAAGTCCCTCAAACAACTTGCTACAAAAAAAATTAATAAAATAAAAAAATTTAAATAAAAGGCTGTATTTTTTCGACTTCTGAATCCTAACCAATTCTTAATTCTTTTCACTTTCTAACTTTATAGTCAATCAAAAAAATACTTTCATACTTTGTGGTGAACAGATTTATAATTATCAATACTAAATCTCAGATAAAAATATTCACAAATTGTAAAATATCTCACTCACCCCACACTACAATACCCATCGCAGAATTAACTTTTGGAATATATACAGATTTACATATGTAAGATATAAGGTATTAATTAAATCTTAAAAAGAATCATACCTCCGAATAATGTGTCTTTCTTCAAAGCTGAGTTTTCTTTCTCTATAAATTCCATGAACAGAGAGATCGCCAATTAGAAAAACGCCATCGGTATTAACTAATTTTACTCACGGCCAAAACCAACAGATTAATCAAATCTCTAATCTTTTATACCTTCTTGACTTTCTTCTTTCTATCATTGTACTAAAAAATACCATGCTCAACACAGTTTTTACTAAATTTTCTTTCTTTTCTCTGGAATTCTAAAAAAACAAACCGAAACTGGATAAAATGCCGTTTGATATCTTATACCTTAAACATTATATATAAGTCGTAAATATGTAAAAAACTATGCTTCGTGAAAAAAAATTGTCTTTTTTATGCATGTTTCTTATTATTACTTCGTCTTTAAAAAATGTAAACAAACGCTTCTTTTTTTTTTTTTCAAACAACCATTTTACATTCGTTGTCAATAGCTGCTACGTTCGATTGTAATTCGAAGTCTCCGCCTGATATGCTATATCATGTCTTCCCTAACGTGTTTTATATCATAAAACAATTATAAGCACTAAGCTGGAGTGCCTTATACTAATACCGAACAAACATAAACAAATATCCATTGACGAACTTCCCGAGAAAATTTCCCTAACGTTCTTTCTTTCAAAGTTAGGAAGAAAAAAGCAAGATTGCGTATTAGTATAAGACGATAATTCAATTAACAGAACTGATTTACTTTTTAGAAAAAGACATGTTGTTGCTGTTGGTTTTAAGCATCATATTGCCGCTCGTCATTCATGTTATATGCAAGTACATCAATCTTATCCTTGAATTAAAAGATTATCCACCTGGACCATTTCCCTTACCAATTATTGGAAACTTACATTTACTGGGTTCTAAACCATATATTGATTTGGCTAATATTGCTAAAATCTATGGTAATGTCTTCAGTATCAGTTTTGGATCGCAAAGAATAGTGGTTGTAAACACAATAGAACCAGCTAAAGAAGCGTTGATCACAAAAGGAAAAGCGTTTGCTGGAAGACCTCAAAATATATACACTGCTCATTTAATATCAAGAGGCTATCAAAATATTGTATTTTCTGATTATGGTGTTCATTGGCAGATGCTAAGGAAACATTTCAGCTCGTCCATGAAGATGTATGGAGATGGCCTGGAAAAATTTGATGTTCTTACAGTCAAAGAAAGTACAAAATTACACTTACGATTGAAAGACAGTGTAGAAGCTGTTGATGTGAATCATCAGCTAGGTAAAAAGTTTGTTCTAAATTTTATTTAAATCAGACGGTAACGGAATTAATGGTTATTTTCTTTTAATGTAAGAAGCATATTTAATAGGTTTGTCGATCTTGAACATCATTTCAATGATGGTATTTGGAAAACAATACGAAATCGAAGATCCTGATTTCAAAGACTTAATTCGCTGTTCCCAATTAATCTTCGAAGGACTTGGAAACAGTGATGCAGTGGCATTTCTTCCTTGGTTAAGATTCTTCCCATTACCAGCGTTGCAGAAACTTAAGGAGGGCATAGCGATCAGAGATCAACTATTCCGAAGAAAACTCCTGGAACACAAAAGTACTTATTATTACAACCATGAGAGAGATTTAATGGATGGGTTGTTAAAAGTTGCAGCAGAAGAGAAAACATTAAACAAACTAGGTGTCAGTTCCCTAACAGACAGCACTTTAGAAATGATGATTAATGACATTTTCATTGGCGGATATGAAACAACTCTCACGACATTGAGATGGTTCATTTTGTACTTGATTCATTGGCCACACTATCAAGACCGAATATATAAAGAAATCATAGACGTTGTTGGTACTGACAGATATCCAGATTTGAAGGATCGGGAGAACCTTCATGTTCTTAATGCAACTCTTAGTGAAACACTGAGAAAATCATCGTTGGGACCATTAGGTGTAATGCACAAGACGATAGAACGTTGCGAACTTGGTGGTAATTGTATTCCAAGAAATGCGAATGTTCTTTTCAACCATTGGAACATCCATCATGATGAACGATATTGGAAAGATCCAAATGCATTTCGACCAGAAAGATGGCTGAATGAGAATGGCAAATTTGTGTCCGTTAAATGTGAAAGTTATTTACCATTCTCAGCTGGTAGGAGGATTTGCATTGGAAAGAATTTAGCTGAACATGAGTGCTTCCTTTTAATGGCTCGATTGTTGAGAGATTTCAAAATTGCAAGCGATCCTGATTCAGGTCTTCCAAGTTTAGAAGGGATACTTGGACTTACCCTCGCACCAATTCCCTTTAAATGTACTTTCAAATTTCGTTAGAGTGTTTTGCTTTAGCATCATATTTTATTAGTTTTTATTTCCATATCTGATCAGCCATAAGCTGTTAGAAATTGGTATCGTAAATTGCGGAAGGTCATTGCTTTGGTTGCAGGAAGATGGTAAGATATAGCTGGGAATAAAAGGAATGGTGCATATTCATGATATACTTCTTTTTCTCAGGTTACGTGTTTCACATTTAGTAATTTCAGTTATGAACTGGATCCTTCCTCATTTAAACGCTTCCCTGTGCAGTGTGTCTACATTGAAGCAAACATTTTGTTTAGCTTTGTTTTGTGTTTGTTGATTATTGAGTAGTAGATTTTCATTTTCATAAATTATTTTTAATAAGTTCGGTTAGTTATGCATCAATTCATTGAATTAATTCCATTATGCAATGACAAGTATAGTTAAGTTGAATAATAACGTTATTACTACGCGTTTTTATTTGTTTGTTGTGTTTTTTGTTTATTTTTACGCTTTGTTGTATTAATATTGGGCACTATCATTTATATAGAAGAACAATACCAATAACCATCGTTTATTATAGAAATACCTATTATATAAAGTTTCACAGTAAGAGTTTCTTGAAAGTCACACCTTGATAATACGCGGAATTCGCGGGAGGCTCGATGAAATCTGGATTTCAAAGTCCAATTCCTCATTTCAATATTGAAATCCGAATATCAAAAGTTTAAATCTGCAATTCGAATCGAATCAACATTTCAAGTAGTTTATAAATCGAAATTCTATTGGTTAATTTGCCGTCATATTTTAATACCACAAGTGATTAATGACAATTTCCTAGTTCGTCAACCAACGAAAGGAATATGATGTACCTTAAAAGGTTTATAACAATCGAACTGTCAGTCGCGAGAAAGTAAAATCTGGATAATGTGGATTACTTTTAAATTAAGGATTCGTTAGCTTAGAATTGCGAAATAAAGGATATTGAAATTTGAAACCAGGATTTTAATTGTGAAACATGGATGAACTCTCAGATTTTATTATGAAATTTAGATTTTATCAAGAAATTTGGATTATTCCATGTATGAGATGGACAAAGTAGCTAAGCGTGGCTATTTTATTGTGGTCCATGATCCAACAAAATATTTGCCATGTTTTCACTTTGATAGCTTACTGTGGTATGTTGACGATATGATGACAAACTGATTTCCTTTGTAGAGCCCTATTTTTAAGCGCCCTCCACTAATAATCTCTCCATCCCCTTCACTAAGTGGTCGAGTGATTAATTACATAAAAATACACACCATGTTTTATTACAATTATTTTCCTTCAAATGTGTCATTTCCTGATTTGCAAAATAATTTTATAAGTGCGTGCCTCTTTTTAACGCCCCCAAAACTTGCGACGGGGCGCTTAAAAGAGAAAATACCTTATTTCATTTCATGTCTAGTTTGAAAATCTTTAAAGATCAACTAAACGTCTCACAAAAGCATTTATTGAAGGATTAACCGTATCTTTTTATCTATTTGTGTGTCATGCTAAGGAGATGTACTTAATGAAACCAAACAAAAACCTTAATACGATATGACATTTTGTATTTCAGGGTTAATAATTCTCCCATAACTACATTGTTTATACATCAATCACAAGATCTTTATGAGAATTTGTTATATGAATATGGATGTACATGTCTTTGTAATCTATGTATTCTCAGACAAATATATGACAAGCATTTTAAAGAGGTATTTCCGACACTTTCGAAGTAAGTGAATATGGTGAACATCAAAGAAGAATGTGTGTAATAATGTGTAATTTTCGCCAAAATTGTGCTACTGTTTTTGTATTGACTTTCGCTGTAAGCAAGAGAAAGTCACAAAAGCAGATATTTTATTATGAATAGATTGTGAGATGCACACATAAATTAATGGATATGAAAAAACGAAAGATGTGTAAACCATGTGTTGTGTTGTGGATTGTGTAGGTTGTTAAGCCAACTTTTACGCCAAACATTTTCATCAACGCGAAATAGTACCAGCATGTCTCTCTCTCTAGGCATTAGAAAATTCCGCAGTTTGATTCTTTATAATTGCATACATTTTTTGTTTCCATGTACAAACTGTAGTTTATTTTGCAATTACATTGATTGAATGACAATATTTAGTTACTGTACTTTGGTTTATTTCGCCATGTAATGAAAAGAAATGTGGAAGGAAAAAGGACAATAAATCAAATTTTTCTGGTACCCAAACCAAGTAATTTTCTAATGACTGTTGTTTAACAAAAAAAATTAATATGGCCGCTGCCTTCTGTCTTTGTTCTGGCCCCTGCCCCGACTCCTGCTCGTACCATGTTTTTGCTGGTGAACAGTAAACCCCCCCCCCCTCCCATGCCGCCACCAGGACCCTATTGCTCTATCATCCATAGGTCCTCCTCTTCGTATCTGTTCCATCAGTAACCTTTGATAGACGGCCACTGATAAGACAAAATACATAAATATATAGGTTGAAGAAGGACAGCTAGACAATGTTTGTTTAATCTTCAATCTTTCACAATAATATAACTTACTGATTTCAGGGTCTGGCTACGGCTTCTGCTCTATTGTTAGTTGACCTAAAGGAAAGGGATGTATTTGAATGAAAAATAGCTAAGAAATGACAACCACCCCTTGATACCACATCAATTATTAAAGTTAACAGGTAAGTACAGAAGAAAGAAAGGTAAGTTAGGATGTAGCAACATATTAGAATGTATTAGAATACTTACAAAATTAGCTTGAAGATCTAAAAATAATATAAAAAAACAATTTATCATACAAATATCAACATAAATGGAAATTTTCTAAGTGTAAATGGTAAATAGATGTAGTGTAAATAGATAAAGACAGAAAGAAATACCTTGCTGACGAAAGTTCTGAACTAAAAAGGGGAAAAATAATTTTGGCATACTATAAGAATAATGGACAATTGAAGTTCCAGTTATAGTTAGGCTTGTAGCGTGAGCCAGATATACTTACATTCTGCCACAAATACAGCCAAAACCCCCAACCCATCACTATTTCCACCATCATTATTGTTGGTTGAATTATTATTCATGATTCTGAATAAAGAAATATAACAAAATTATTAATATAAGTAAAAAATGATCTGATAATTTCATGTATAACCTTAACTAACCTTAAAAACTACAGTATTCTGTGGCAAAACTATACATAAATGCTATGTCCAACAGCTAATGTTTAACATTTTGTATTGCCTGTCAATCCAATACATATTTTCAAAGTCAAATTGTTCAAACGAAAATAAGGTATACAACAATATAATGTTACGGTTCAAGGTATATATTCTCAAAAATATACTTTACAATTATAACTGAAGTAACCGCAATTTTCAAGTATTTGTATTTGTAGTGGGTATGTTCTCAAGTTTTATTCTAATTATGAAACACATTGATTATTATACCAACTCCAAGGTAAAACCTTTTGGTTCCCCGAGCTAATTTTAACAGAATAACCCATGTAGATAGGTATAAGAAGCAGTGTTAAATGGGGAAAAGCAGATCTTAAATCTCTGAACTGTACAAAAGTAACTGAATTGTGAACATGTGAGTCTGAAGAATGTTAATGGTATCAACCATTTTTAATCCACACAGAACTAATTTTTAAAGTAAAAATAGTTATTAATTCTTCACATAAGCTGATATTTAACTTCATTGCTACGACACTACACATTCTGTTAACCTATGACAATAAATTGTGATCGTAACATTAAATCATAAAATGGTCGAATATAATAAGAAAAGTACTTAAATCTAATCTTAAATCTATAGAAACTTGTAACTTCTCGCCATTTTTCCAAATAAACCATATATAGATGAATATGGGTGGTGTGTCCAATGCTACAACATAGATTCCACTTATCTCATTATCCTAAATAAATAAGAAAAGACAAAATCTAACTGTAGATATAAACAACTTTCCCAAAATGTCAAAATGTCAAAACATCTGTCCATGTATAAAATGCTGAGTTCATTTAAAACATAAAAGTAAATAAATTCTAAGTTCTGTATATTTCGTTCAGCGGTTTTATATGTAACTCCATCTCTTTAGAAACAGCAATGCTTATCGAAATTCTTTTGGGAATCACATTTCCACTCATCATTTATGTTCTATACGAATATATCAATCATATCCTGAAATTGAAAGATTATCCACCTGGACCATTCCCCTTACCAATGATTGGAAATTTACATTTATTGGGTTCTAAACCATATATTGATTTGGTCAATATTGCCAAAACGTATGGAAATGTTTTCAGTATCAGTTTTGGATCGCAACGAATAGTGGTTGTAAACACTATTGAACCCGCTAAAGAAGCGTTGATTACAAAAGGAAATATATTTGCTGGAAGACCTCAAAATATATACACGGCTTATCTATTATCGAGAGGTTACCAAAACATAGGTTTTTCTGACTATGGTGCACATTGGAACATGCTCAGAAAATATTTCAACTCGTCCATGAAGATGTATGGAGATGGTCTGGAAAAATTTGATGTACTTACAGTTAAAGAAAGTACAAAATTACACTTACGATTGAAAGACAGTGTAGAAGCTGTTGATGTCAAACATCAACTAGGTAAACAGTTGGTTCTCAAACTTTTCGAATCCACTGTTATATTTGTGGTACTCTTAAAAAAATGTTTTTTGAATTGTTATTTTTTTCTCACACAGGTCTATCCATCTTAAACATTATTCACATGATGACATTTGGAAGCCAGTATGAAATTGAAGATCCTGAGTTCAAAGAATTAATACATTTTGCCCAATTAATCTTCGAAGGACTTGGAAACAGTGATGCAGTGGCGTTTCTTCCTTGGTTAAGATTCTTTCCATTGCCCGGATTGCGAAAACTTAAGAGGGGCATAGCAATTAGAGATCTGATATTCAGAAGAAAACTCCTGGAACACAAAAGTACTTACGATAACAACCATGAGAGAGATCTGCTGGATGGGTTGTTAAAAGTTGCATCAGAAGAGAAAACTTTAAACAAACTAGGTGCCAGTTCCCTTACAGACAGTACTTTGGAGATGATGATTAATGACGTTTTTGTTGGGGGATATGAAACAACTCTCACCACATTCAGATGGTTCATTTTATACTTGATTCATTGGCCGTACTATCAAGATAAAATATATGAAGAAATGATGGAGGTTGTTGGTACTGACAGATACCCAGACTTGAAGGATCGTGCGAACCTTCATGTTCTCCGTGCAGCTTTTAATGAAACAATGAGAAAATCATCGATGGCGCCATTAGGGGTAATGCACAAAACGATGGACAGTTGCGAGCTCGAAGGAAATTATATTCCAAGTGAAACTTGTGTTCTGTTTAACCATTGGAATATCCATCACGATGAAAGATATTGGAAAGATCCAAATGCATTTCGACCAGAAAGATGGCTGAATGAGAATGGCAAATTTGTGTCCGTTAAATGTGAAAGTTATTTACCATTCTCAGCTGGTAGGAGGATTTGCCTTGGAAAGAATTTAGCTGAACATGAGTGCTTCCTTTTAATGGCTCGATTGTTGAGAGATTTCACAATTGAAAGAGACCCAAAGTCGGATCTTCCAAGTTTAGATGGAGTGTTGGGGATAACACTTTCGCCTGTTCCGTACAACTGCGTTTTTAAGTGTCGAAAACCTTCTGATGTATTGAAATGATATGAAACGTAAAAGATGGTTTGTTATGCTAAGAAGGATTTGAGAAACACTTTAAATTGTGACAGTTCTTTGATTATCTTATCTTTGATTATACAGATTTTATGGGTTTCTGATCAAGAATTCTTTTATAATCTAGCATACATACATTTACATAATCAATAAAGTTCCAAAGATTCCCACTGCAGGTTTTGAGAAATAGATGCACGCAAATCTCGATTTCTAATCTCCCTCTGTCTTAAAAAACGCATTCGGTAAATTTTCATCTTCGTAAAAAACAACGACAAAATTAAGAGTATTGCTACTGATGTGGATTTATAGAAAATTCCTTTTAAGACACTTCTTTAATTCTGAAGGCGAAATAAACCTTTGACCGATGCAGCTTACAAAAATGTATTTCTCCACGCGACGTGGATGATGAAGAATACAGATAAAGAATCGGAAGCAACGGAGGAAAGTGGAGGAAATTTCCTGAAATTCTTAATGAACTTCATGATGACATGAATTTTACTAACATTGCAACAGTCAGAACAAGAAGCCCTTGCAGGCAGATAGATTTCTGCAAAACAAGCGAAAATGCTGAAAATTCTCATTAAGTAGAAGCCTGGTTGTTTCTGATGCAATAATGAAAGGCGAACAAACACAGTGTATGATTAGGGCTAACATCAAAAATAATATGTCGCTTGACTGACTGCCGCTTAAAATGATAAAGATCGCTGTTTTTCTGGTTGCTCAGCTGGTATATATTTTTTTTGGAAACGGAAGTCAAAAAATAAAATAAACTTCAGTCTGTGTTTACCGCTTGTGTTAAGAAGGTTAACTAGACCTAACAGGCCAATCAGATATCAGAAATTAGCTGGAAAACCAATGAACTTTCAGAAAAAAACTTGGGTAGGTTTGGACAGTAGATGAAAAAAACCCGAATAAAAACACGGACTATCGTGAAGGAAAGAAAAAGGAAGAGTATTAGAAGCTAAAAGAGAGTCTTCTAGATTGTCATCTGCAGCAGAAGCCGTACCTGCTTCCTCTTCAGTTGTGTTTTACCAGAAAATGTTACATTGTTTTCATAGCTACCTACCTAGCTAGCTATACAGATTACCATGATAGAAAAAGATAATAACAAAAACTTAGTTTTTGTCAGCATCTTGAATATAAGAACAATTAAAGTATTTTGTTTCATATTAGAGATAAAGATTTTGTTGCCATTGAAGTGAGATAAATATATAGTAACATCTGTTATAAGGAGTATGCGTAAAAAGTTTCAAGGCTATCATCATAATCACCATCATCCTTGGAAAACATCTATCAGTAATTTAATGTATGAATTGTCGTTTATATACAACAAATTTATTTTGCTAAGAAAGGTTTACACAGATCTATCTTTTACTGATTATGTTATACAATTGTATAAAGAAAGTTGAAAATGTGCATGCTGTTGCAGTTAAAAAGACTTATGAAATGAAAACGAGAACTTTTCAACCATGAGATCGAAGAAAAGTGAGCTATTTCTTGGAAATGAAGAGGGATGTGGTTATTTTAGATGATGAAAATAGTGACCTTGACTCCCAGGACTCACAACAGTCACAGTTATCTCAAGAAACTTACAATGATGTGGAAAAACATAGAGATTCCATTGTTAGCTACTCTGTTTTCAACCAAGTTTGCATGCAAATTAAACGAGCCATTGATCATACTAGCGGTATTAAACATGGATGGCCTCTTTAATTTTTGGCATTGACCATGAAGAGGTTGATACTAGTTTAATAGCGCACTGCTCCCTTACTGCTTCGTCATATCAAAATGTTATTATTAGGAATCCAGGGAGATACCGATATATATTTATCATTGCCTTGAATTCGGTTCTACTGTTAACTGTTGATGTGTTTTATTGCGACTGGTACTCAAAACAAGAAGTGTATAATACATGTTAACAAAGTGACTGGTCATTGGGGAAAATTTTTCATGATGCTGTAGTTGGATTTCATTCTTTAACAGGTATTCATGAAGGTTTATGCACATTAAAGATTCTGATTTTAATGAAACCAAGCTCTCAATAATGTTTATTTTTTTAAGTGTTTTGAAAGAAACATGGAAAATGTTTTTATCAAATGAGTTAATTTCATTTTTCGGTAAAAGAAAAAGACGATGTAAAATGTTACAAAAGAAGGAAGAATAAAAAGATATCTTGGCGGAGCTCTGTGATAGCCTCTTCATCACACCCAATCTATGAAACCATTTGTTCAGTCAAGAGTGGCAAGTATGCTGAAGAGCAGTTCCTCCAAGAATGGATGCATTATAGCAACATTGGATGCATTTAAGCAATATCCGCTGCAATGCAACTATCAAGTTTACGGCAGTAAAAACATTCCAAGTTTTTTAAAACATGGTTGCATGATGGAAGATGGTAAATTGAAAATCAGGTGGTTATCAAATGAAAACGTCCCAGATAGTATTTTAAACTAAATCATTTAGTTTACTAAAAATTTAGTACAAATTTACTAAATTTACTAAAAATTTAGTACAATTTTCAGCGTTGATAGGTGTAGTATTATCCGATAGGTTTGTTATATTCGGTGTTAATTCTATAATTACCATTATGCTGATTAATCTGTTTAAAGCCTCCTTGTAAAGTTCATAAACTTGGGTATTCAGATACTCCTCCGGTGCAAATTTTATAAGAGAGCATTAAGAACAAATTCGAGTTTTAATGGATAACCGCTGTTGCCGCATTTTATGTTCCATGAGGATAATAGGTAGTCGAATTACTTTAATGTCAGAAATTTTCGCTGGAAGAAACTTTCGCGAATTTCGCAAATTAACATTAAATTATTTTTCTTTGGCTCGCAAAAATAAATTCTCCCGAAATAGTCTTGTACCACCGGCTTACCAGAACTGTATTTTCTATGGCAGCATTTGTAGTTGTTAAATCTTAATCTAAACTTTGTTCTGGCACTCTCTACATACTATAAGTTACAAGTAAACGACATCATTTCAATCAGATACAGCTCATTAGCTATATCTCTCATTTGCTTTTCTCCTTTGTGTATGTCATGTCTCTAATTATGTACTTATATCCTTTGTTAATTTATATTATATATTATATACATATTATATATATACACGAACTTCCATAAAAGATATACTTAGGAGGACACGGCGTTTAACAGGACATTTTCGTGTCCTCGTAAAATTTTATATCACGATAAAAGGATTTTACACCTGTTTTAGATCAAATTGCGTGAAACCGGGATCAAGGCTCCTCAACGTGTATATCTAAGAAGTCGTTGTTCAGATCTACGCCTGTAACACAGAGAAATCGACTATTGTTTTTTATCATTGTATATATGACGTTATTCCAGAAATCGGCTCTTAAGAGGACATGTATTTATTTGAGATTTTTTTGACTTGATAATTCAATTTAAATGTTATATCTTTACATGGATGGAGGACTTTACCTAGACAATTGATTCAATTAAAAACAATAATTCAAAACGAAACTGTATGAGTAAGTTAAGGAAAAACCCGTTTGTGACATATATATAGTCCCTCAGTTTGAACTGATATTGTTGGTGAACGTGCAGCTTTAAAATGTCGGGTAAGTTTCAAGGCTATCATCATAATCACCATCATCCTTGGAAAACATCTATCAGTAATTTAATGTAAGGGTAAGTGACTTAACCATACCCAAGGGCTTTGCTAACTTTTTAACTTGTGTTTTAGAAAAATGTCCTCCTAAGTATACAAATTTTGGCATAGTCTGGAAATATCCTCCTAAGAGTAAATTTTCTTGCAAATGTGTAAATAGATAAAAATAAATGTTAAGTACGATTCTTTTGAAAACAATAGCATAGTTATTACTACGAACACCCGCATATGAAATCAAACCTCATATCGCCCGATAAGAAAAAGTTCAAAAGAGGCTGGATGTCGATTACGTAATCTCAACATTGAATTGAAGGCTATTATAAAACCTTGGCCGCATAACCCAGTTAACATACATCGTTACGGCGATTTGGCACGTCATCCCATGAAACATACCATTCGGTATTTCAAAGATTCATCACTGTTTGAACGGCAATGCTCATAAAATAATCATGCCAGCATGTGCACCAAGGAAACTTAGAGACTTGAACATCTTGATAAAGATGGATGCAAGTGTGAGATAGCTCACTTTGCCAGATGTGATAGTAACACAGTGCATGTGTTTTTAACCGCTGTTAACTGCTGTACTACGTGGACATATTTCTTAAAAAAATTGGTAAAAATAACAATGCTACAGTGCATTATATGCTACAAAATATTTAAGACATTATGCTACATATTGTGGCAGTCTTCTCAACCTCGAACCCAGGGTCTCTCGAAAGAAGTCTATCCGTATATCGAAAAGGCAAGAGACCCTGGGTTCGAGGTTGGGAGTTTTCTTGCATTCCTCATAAACGATTTTAAATTTGTGGCAGTGTTACAAGCAATATTAATCAACATTAATTAAAATTTTCATTTAGCATATGATTCACAAAAATTTGTAGCATGTAGGATAATAATCGGTGGTCAAACTAATGCGACTTGCATATTTTTACTGCACTAGCATTGGTTTGTGTGGGTGTTTTGCTTTGTTTATTTTGGTGAAAAAATGATACAGTTTTTGTTTTTTTCACATATCTCATCGTGTCACTGACAAAACGTTTGAAAGTTTCCAGTTTGGGCAATGGAGAGCCTGTTTCTGTTTCTTTCGTTTTGTACATATTTTTTTATTATTATTATTAGCAAGCAATATCGCCTGCTGTTTCGATAAAAAAACACTCCTCCACAGAGATTTTTGAAGATCTTGCCCACTGGGTTTCTAAAGTTTTCGTATATCTCTTTTCGTATGTTAACAGCTTTCTTCTACTAATTGCTGGCTGTTAATTACAACTTGGTAAGTATTACCTGACTAATTCCCAGTTGTTATATAAAAAAATTCCTCAAAATTACATAATTAAAGGGAAACGGGGGTTTGGAATTGTTTCTTTCTTTTTCGTTTGAAGGTAAGAAAATATTATAAAGATTTAAAAAACAAAGAAAAAAAATGAAATTGGCTTACTTCCGGCCTGATAATAAGTGTTTTGTAAGTATAAAAATAAACACTGTGTTGGAGAATGGATTGCTTTCATGACATCAACGACGCAGTTTAAGATTATTTTGTTTGGAGATGTTTGATGAATTAAACTTAATTTTTTTTGTACTTTTTACATAAATATGAAACAAATGTTTTTATTCATTAGTTACAAAAACATAAATATTAAATTGTTTTCATTTTCATGCCAGCATATGATAAATTACGTATTTCTTCACACAGCTGTTATTTAAATAATCCGAGTCTAAGTCTAGTTCCTTTAGTTCGGTTTTCTTAGTTTTTCGCTTCTTTTAAATATAAATCAATGATTGAATTTTCAGAAATTTGGAGAATCATGAAACAACTGCTTTCAACATGTCCTCATTCGATTTATCGGTTATTTGAGATTTGGTCCATATGACGTCATTTCTGAAGACTGCTGATGGCGTAACTGATGAAGAACTAAAATTTTATTTGTATCCTTCTTGTAATTCTGTATAATTTTCAATAAAAGTATTGAAGCTCTGTCTCCTAAAATCAACATTTCAATCACTGATCTGAAATGAATCAGGGATCTCATTGTGCTTCACGGTAAATTTTGAAGCCGAAAAAAACATATTTTGGGTCACAACATAGGGGAAAAGTTATGAATTCCCATAGAAAAAACTAAAGGAATGAATAGCACATAAACCTTATTCATCCCCACACAAATACACTGTTTCTTTTTTATAAGAATTACATAATTCGAGCTAAGCCTTGTGATTCTTAAAAATACATAATAAACGAGCCTCAAATATTCTAGAGTGATTCTTAATTAAACCATAGACTGGTTAACTTTGAACTGCTCTGCTACAGTGTATTGTGACTTATCAGTGTACAATAGCTCCTTTAAGACTTTGGCTTTAAACAACGCTGTAAACGACTCTCTACGATTAGCCCCTCTTCTTCTGCTCGGTTTCTTTTCAATCAACTGTACTACCTCATCAACAACACTCGACAATACTTTTTCAACATCTTGTGTAACGATATCCACTTGATTATCAGCAGCTTTAGTCCTTTCATGATGAGTATGCGTGATGGTGTGTGATGTACGGTGTTCCTTCTCACATTTTAGTTTATGACAACCAAGTCCCTGAGTGTTTACAAACTCCTTCTTACAAATATCACAAGTCACTCCTTTATCCTTAGCGACAGTTGGTAAATCTATCTTTAATTTCTCTCCCCGATGCTCCACTTCTTTTTTAAACCCTTTCCAACAAGCTAGGGTTAATTGCTTTCTTTTTCTGCTATCACTCATTTTCGACTCTCTCCTTCAACAAAATGACACGTTGCTCGTTTGTTATCACAACATTCTAAAAATCTTCAGCTGAAACCCCATGCTAAACACTCGCGTTCTATCATGCGATGAGATGAAACCACTGCAATGTTCGATTCAGAGATCAACATTCGAATTCAAAAAAACATTCAAATTCGAATTGCCGTTTGATTTTTGGTTATTTAAGTTTACAGTTTAAATGGATTAGAAAGGCATCTAGAATATAGGAAAACATACACACCTCTTTTTGAAATTTTGAAATCTATATTTTGAGCCTGAGCATGATTCTTAAATTATTCTTAATTTTTGGGCAATCTGAGCCTAATGATTCTTATAAAAAGGATTCTTATAAAAAAGAAACAGTGTAGCTCTATAAGTTACAGAAATAGATGGGGAATAGCTAGAATAATGTTAGTCGTAAATTTCATATGACTATGTGAGATTAAAAAACAGTTGCTTCTTTTTTTGACACACCTGGTATAAGTCGAAAAATGAAAACGAAATTAGAAAATATTTTTATATTCTATCATTTTAATGGATTTTGATCTCAGATCACAAACACCACTTTCTACTGGATGAATGTTGAACAAATAGAGACACTGTGATCAAGAAATGACAAACAGAAAATATTCACATACTCTGAAACTCTCATGTCACACATGTCATGTCGTAGTAGCTGTGCTGCTATACCCACGCACAGCTGCAAATGAACATCCGGCATTTCACCCAGCACCACAACATATGTACAAAAGAAATTCTTACTTTGTGATAAAACAACCTCATAAAATGAAAGTCTGATATCTTTTTGATTTTAACTGTGTGCACCTCTTGCAAAAGAATCCGAAAATGCCTGTCATGAATGGAGTTACCAATGGGTCTTACCAATCTCATTTTAAAATATGGCAGCAGCTCTTTCCAGAATCTGATCTATTTTCAACAAAAGTGATCTACTAAAGGATTATTTTACAATCACGTGATAAAAGGGGGCCCACATCAAGCTATAGTTACACGGTCTAAGTTAAAAATAGAACTTGACAACCGACACTTTCTAATGACTATGGTTTATTACAAATTGGGGCACAATACTCCTAACATAAAATATATCAAAGAAAATACCTTTAAATGAATGAGAACAGCAGAATATATTCTGATATTTTTAAAACAAGCTATCCTTTATTCTACTAAAGCCGGTTCACACTAGGCGTTCCTCGGGGCGGCTGACTTTAAAATCGAACGTTGAAGAAACTCTTTCATTTATTTTTAACAATTTTCTCACGTTACACGTATTATTTGGTGGCGACAACGGTCATTTTTACGCGCCAGTGGGAACGTAAATGTTTCAGTCTGAACGCTAAATATACGCCCCAGTGGACACGCATCCGTCCTCTCGTCCACATTTCGTCCACGTACCATTGGTGACGTCCTCTAGACGTCCTTTGGCTAAAAGGATGTCCTTCGAACGTCCTCTTGAAGTCCCTGTTGGACATTCTATTGGAGCAGACGGATTAGACTTCACTTTCGATGTCTACGGGTCGTCTCCGGGACGTCTTAACTGAACGTCCATGGGACGTTCCAGTGCCCACTGGGGCTTATACTTGCGTTAATTTAAGATAATAAACGCTGGCGTTTAATATCAAATCGTTTTGAAACGGTGACATCAAAGCGTTCTGAGATTTCTGATGTAACAAGTCACCTTAAGTAATACCTTGAGAATGTAAAAACAAAAGAATCAATGAAAAATTAAGATATAATAAAGGAATTTCTGTTTTGTCTTTAGCGACGAAACGGTGTTTTCAGAGAAATTTCCTATCTAACGTTTAAGTTTTCCATACCATTGAGACAACAAATAAACGCTAAAAACGCCTAGTGGGAACCGTGCTTAACAGTTCTTCAAATGGTCTGAAGCTGAAAAATGCTGTTTAACCCTATTCTGCATGGGGGGGGGGGGAGGTGTGTGTGTGTGTGTGTGTGGGGGGGGGGGGGGGGGGGGGGTGATCAAATTGGCCCGCGGCATTTTTGAATCTAAATAACTTTTTAACGCTTTAACCGAATTCGCTGAAATTTTGTGACATTTCCTAACTTTTATAAAGGTTTCTGAAAATTAAAAAAAAAACAAAACAGGTGACCACGACCTTTCTTCCGGGGGTGGGCGTTTTGTCAACCATGGGTGTTTTTTTTTTTCAAATTAGCCTTTTGTTTTCCTGATTGGAATGTACTCAATCAACCTCATTTTGTAATGAATTGAACTTTTGTGATTATTAGTTGAACCTGGAGTAATTTATGGACCAGTCAGAATAATTTACTGACCAGATTTGACAATTTACAGACCAGGTTTTTTATTTACAAAGCTGATATTTCAACTACTTTGAGGAGCTGTTTTGAAGGTTGTTCTATTCATTACATTATCTGCTACTTATTTGTGTATGAGAGAGCCCTTTTCTATCTTATTTCCATCTGTTGAAGTAACATGTAGCCAGATGACCGAAGCCATATTTCTCAAAAAAGTTTCAAAATTTTAAAATTTTTTATCAATCACCAAATTCTTCTGACATTAAAACAATTCCTACAATGACCGAAATTTAGGCATATTGTTGTATTTGGATATACAAAATAATGTAAAACTTTGCAAAAAAAAAATTACCTATAATTTATGCTTTCCGAAAACTTACGTAAATTTCAAAATTATTCACAAAGTGGACAAATTTATGACGTCATAACAAAAATGATGAGGTCATCATGACATCATTTGTAATTATTCTTGTAGCAAATAGGATACTTGAAGTTTAATGTCAAAGACATCAATGGTTTAGCAGATATAAGACATTATCTAGGCGCGGGCCAAATTGAGATCCTAGAAAATTTTGTCAATTTTAGTGACGTCAGAGAAGTCGCATTTCTTTAATCATAAGTTTTTGGTTGTCGGCTGGCTGGAACTTATAATTGGAAAGTTGTGTTTGATGACAGCAGAAAAACAACAAGGTATTGGTTGAGGCATTTCAAACAGATAACATTATTTTGTTAAAGTTATAGCTCGAAAATAAATTTATGTTTTCCAAGCTTCGAGTTAGCGAAATGGTAAAATGGGAGTAACTGAAAATAAAATGGTTAGTAAATGCTAACTGGGAACTTTTAACTGGAAGTCGTAACTCGAAGATCAACTATAAACCTCTTACGTTTGATTTAACATGACTGTGCAGAGAATGAAATAAGTGCATTGTGTAATGAAAACATGTGGATGTGGCAGCTACGGCACTCCATAAAGTTCGAATAACTTTTATGGAGTTTTTTTTCACGATTTTGACCGAAAATCGTGAGAATTTTATTCTCGAAAATTCGTTTTTCGGCCCAACGTGTTGTTATCATATCATTTGAGGCACAATAACACTTAATAGAACTGGTTACAAGAGTTACGCAATTGACTGGTCTATCAGATATCTGTTTGCGTTTTTCTTGAAGTCAGTCAAATTACTGCTTTCTCTAACGGATCTTGGCAGGTCATTGAAAATTCGAACTACATCTTGCTGGAATGAGGAATGCTTGTGTGTCGATTCCAAAAAAATGTCATTGTCCTCTCGATTGTTTCGCAGTTTTCATTCGCCACGTTTAACATCCACTTTAAGATATTTTGGAGCTTGGTCGTTGAAGAATGAAAGCGTGCCCGAATTGGAAGCCACGTTAGCTGAGTTGCGTCTATTGTTCCAGCATATTTGTTTAATACAACACTGGCTGAAGTGTCTATGGCCTTTTGCATCCTGTTGGTTAGATATAACGGAATTTTATACATAACAGCAATACCGTAATCGAGTTTAGATAAAACTAGTGCTTCTACCAGTCTTTATCGAAGTTGTTCAGATGTTAATAGAGGCCTTACGCAACTGCGACGGGAACGAGGACGGCGACGTGAGAGTGATTTACAAATATTCAGAAATCAATGAGTCACGAAGCAATGAGAGTTTTAAGAATTTGTTTGTAATACCAAAACGTTTTATCGATAAACTGTGAAAGAACGAAATCCTATAGAAACAGGATAAAACTAACACTAGAGAAACATAAGTTACTGCAATCTTCACGTCTCCGTTTTCAGTACGACTTCAAAACATAACTTTTCACGTTGTGTGTAGAACGTGAAATCTGGTTATGATGTAATTAACTGATAAAATTTGCCCAGTGGTATGGTATGAAATAGATTTCTATTCTAAACGAAATCCACAAAGAAAACAAAGCTTATGTTTCACTGACGTTGCCGTTCTCGTTGTCGTCGTAATTGCGTAAGCTCCCTAATATTTTCAGTTTACTGATAACTGTTGGTGTGGAAACACATTCGCGTACTGTATCATTGATATGTGTGGTCCAGTCAGCGGCGGATCGAGAACCTATCTTACTGGTGTAAAAATTATGGAGAAGAGTGTTTTCAAAAGGATAATTACAATTTAATTGCCAATTCGTTTTTAGAAAGTTCTCCTCCAAATTGGCTTACACCAGTTAAATTTCTGCTAGATCCGCCACTGCCAGTTGAGGTCTACTTCAACTAGCAGTGTCTAAGAATTTTCAGTGTTTCCAATTCATTTACCCGTGCCTGTCTGTCGGTTTTGCCCAATTAATCTTCGAAGGACTTGGAAACAGTGATGCAGTGGCGTTTCTTCCTTGGTTAAGATTCTTTCCATTCAGCTTTTTATTTTCGCTTTATGAATTTTAATTTTTTTCCGCAGCATTTTGATTTCACAGATTTTAGATCTAATCTAATGAAGAAAATGGAGGTAGCAGTTGATAAGTCAAATTAACAACCAATCTGAAAATTCAGAAGTAAGTTGTGATCAACCTAAACTCTGTTCAATTTTGCAGTCCTGTCCATATCCCAAGTCTATGTCTATGTCTATTTTCAATGTTCTTTTTCAGGATTATTTTCTATCAAGATAACATGATTCATGTTACAAAAAGAAAACTTATAATTAATAAAACTTGCTGATCCCAATAGAATCTGAAGTTAAAGAACGCCGAAGAAAAGACAGTTGATTTAGAAGACAAAATCGAAAAGCTTTACCAGCAAGATACATCTGTAATGAACGAATTGTCTTCCCCTATAAGCCAGTACTAAGAAGAGATCGAGAATTTAACCAAAAAATGGAACAATTAACAAGCAAGAAACATTTGATGACTGAAGAATGTTCCACAAAGTAACAAGATGAGATTCTTCAGAAATCGAAATTTATTGAAGAGTTGTCAGAAACAGTGGAACAAGCGAAACACGGTGTAAAGAGAGACAGCAAGAAAATCGTCAAACAGTATACAAAATGCCGAAGAATCACATAAAGACAAAAAGGAAATGAGGAACTGAGAAGAAAGATTTCAAAAGAGAAAAATATACGTCGTTTTTAGAAGTTACACTGTTTGACAGTAAAATGGATTTAATGAAACCCCGACGAGAGAAAACACACAGTCTGCAAATAAGACATTGCAAGAAAACAACAAAGAGCTGCTCGCATCAATCGCCGACTTCCAACATAAAGTGAGAAAATAGAGGAATGCTAAATAAACGGCATGCATTATCTATAACCATGTTGACAAAATTGAGTCGATGTCGAAAGATCATGAGTTGAATATATCCCAGTTAAACACGGATATATAAAAACGAGATGATGGCTGCTCAAAACTGAAATAATAAACGTAGTTGGAAAAATTGACCATTAATGAAGATGTTTTTTCTGTGAATACGGAATTCTGTTGCTTTAGCGCCCAATTAAAAGGCTAATGAAAATCGTAGTGAGATTTGGCGCACTGTTTCGTTCTAATTTCTAATCAAGATGGCGTTTGCAGTAAGGTTTATGGCCACTGCAGGTCGGGGATTGATAGGAAATCCAATTATATGTCGTAACCTCGCCAAGAAAGCCAGAAAAGGTATATTTCATTTTTTAGTATAGAAGAAAAAGCTCTCACGACCACGACTATCACGATGCAACACGCTCTTATTTTGAACATAACAAATTTGTTTGAGTTTGTTTTGATTTGGACCCCAGATTTGATTCCGCAGTTTATACCAAATCCGTCAGTAAAATGCAGGGATTAGACTGACTTCACCTGTGTGCTTTCTATATTTCCTTCTTTAATCAAAAATTAATGTTTAAAGGCCAACTTCCAAAAAAATTAAGCAGCACATCTCCCTCATGGCTCATGCCTCCTACGTATCCCACACTCTCAAGCCCGTGCCAAAAGAAAAACATGTGCTTCCACAGTGGTGTTTGAACGTTCAATCATGTTGTACAGAACATTATGAAGAATTTCTGGAATGGCTAATGTGCCAATTGAAAAGTTACCTCTCCGTGCATGGATTGATTACGTCAGGGTGCCCTTGTAGAACTGGTCGTGAGAGCTTTTTCTGCTATGGAATTAAAACTACCAAAAATTCAATCAGAAGTGCAGTAACAAAAACAACTACAACAAGATTATGAAAAGAAATTGTCTGAGTCTCAAATTCTCCGTTCCGCGATAGCAAATCGGATTACTGTTGTTGCACAGCATCCACAGCTGCAGGGAAAATAAACTAAAAATGGTAGACATTTCGCGCCAAAGTCTTGTGGAAATTGCACGTGCTTCTGATTTTTATTCAACAAGAAAAAAATACCTAATAGTTTAGTTGTTCAGCCTTCGGATGCACGAACCATGTAATGAAAGAAAACAAACCGAGATTTTTCAGGTTCCCAAACAATAATCCAGAGCGTTGCAAACGATGGATTACTGCCTGTAAACGGATAAACGAAGATGGTTCTCCATGGAACCTGCAAGGACCAAATGTTTATCTTTGTGGGGAGCATTTCATATCAAAACAACCTTCCACAGACCCAGATCACCCAGACTATTTCCATCTGTATTTATTTTTTCACCAAATAATAGCAATAAAAATGTCAGTAAACTTAAAAGGTTTGAGTCTGCCAGGAAAAGAGTAAGGGTGCTTGTTCCAGAACAAACAGATGTTACCAGTGATGCAACCTCCTCAGTTGAAATTGTTAAACCCCAGGTTGTTGATTTTCAGGTTGACCAGGCTACTACTAACAATGCTCAAAATCAAGATCAACAACCTTGTGTAGCAACTCATAGTGATGGCATTTTTAAAGATGAACAGCCACCTACTTCCATTCCAAGTCAATGTGATCAGTTGGAATACAATGCACTTAGAGAAGAAAATATGGAACTAAAACGTCAAAATAATATTTTAAAACGAAAAAATGTTGAGTTACAACTGGTGAACAGTCATCTGCAAAGTGAAAGTAATTCTGAACAGCTGAGTATCAAACAGTTGATACTTGGAAAGACCAGTCTGAAAAGTTCAAATTCTACATTGGCATCACTGTTGATAAATTTGATGTTGTTTTTAATTATCTGGAAAGTTTTTCACCAAATAAAAACAGATCACCACTGTCATATAGAGATCAATTCATAGTAACACTCACAAAGCTAAGGTTAAACACTCAGTGGAGGAGTCTAGCAGATCAATTCAACAGCAACAAGACTTCACTAAATGACATATTCTGGAAATGGATTGACTATCTATATAAAAATGTCATTTTTAATCAAATGGCCTGACCACGATGCCAATATAAGAACTCTACCACATACATTTCATCAGTATTGTCCACGGCTAACTGGTATCATTGACTGCACCGGGATATTCATTGAACGTCCAATGAAATTGGAGGCCAGAGCCAAGGTTTATTCTAACTACAAAAAACATTCCACCGTCAAATTCCTTGTAGGTTGTACATCACATGGTGCAGTATCGTTTTTGTCACAAGCATTTGGTGGACGTATAAGTGATATTGAGTTAGTGAAAAGATCTGGATTAATGGAACTGAGCGATCACCCCCAGCCGATCAGATTTTGGCTGATCGTGGTTTTACTTTGACTGATGAATTTGCACTGACATCTGGTGTTGAACTAATCATTCCAAGCTTCACCAAAGACAAAACACAACTTAGTCCAAAAGAAGTGGAAACAACTCGCCACATTGCTAGTGTCCGTATACACATTGAGCGAATTATTGGTTTAGTTAAGAACAGGTTTCACATTTTGTCATCTGGTCCACTATCAATTCCAACAATAAAATCAATTTCTGATGAACAAAGAGGTGAACCAATATCAAGCATTGACAAAATCATGACAGTGTGTTACATTTTGACTAATTTTGGTGACGGCATTGTCTACAAAGTGAATGATACCAAATCATAACTTCGAAATGATATAAACGGCCACAAATTTTGAAAAACATTAAAATTGCTACAATCATATGTTGTTTCTTTTGTGCCTCTTACTTCACAGTGGGAGAGATTTTGGTGAGGGAAGAAGGAAAAATATGAAAGCAATTTACTTTTAATGACTCCTTTTTCCATGCAAAGTTAAACACACTTCTAATGAGTCTTCAAGTCTTTGGCGTTGTTTCCTAAAAAAAATATTTTGCATTCAAACAAATGTGAAATATTATTAAACTACACTATCAAACTGAGACAATGAAGAGCCAAATAAATATTTTCAGTATGTTTGTGGCTTAAAAAAAAAACATTTTAAAAAGTAATTATAGGGCAGTAGGTTTCACTTGTGTTTCCTTCCACGTCTGCAAGATAAATTTCTGGCCACTCAATATCAGGCCATCTGGTAGGATCATTGGTCCATACATCAGCTGGGAAAAGATAGGGGCACTCATCTGCCTTTAATCCACATAAAAATTTATTCTTGTATCTTTCCTTCGCTTCTGCTGGCAAGGTGTCGATGCTGTAGGAAGACATAACGATGCGTAAAAAAAGCCAAAAAATATATGTCTAATTTACCTTCTAAAGTAAGAAGACAATCAAAACTTCGCACAAACTGCAGGGAGTTTTGTTTTGCTTTCCCTGCAACGATTCTGCACATGCGTATTGGGTAAACCGATTACTCCGAAAATTCAGATCGCGGCTCTTGCCCGGAACAGAGAATACTAGACTCTCTTAAAATTGAAGAGAAAAAAAATGAGAGATGATGTTACTAAGTGGCCTAATATTGACACTGGTGTAATTTTTTCATTCATTCTTCGGGAAAAAGAATTTGATGCTGATTACATTGGAAAGTATATATTTTTTGACAGTGGGTTCATCTGGACCATCATATTATATGAGCATAAGACAAGCAAAAGGAACATTGTTTTTCTTTACTCTAAAGTACGGGCATCACAATCGATTCACAGACAAAAGAATGTTTGTATTCTGTGGAAGTCTCATCCAAAGTTCCGAAAATTGTTTCAGCTCATTGTATGGCTGATGTGTACGAATGCTCCAATCATGTTATCGCTACATTGTATAAAGTGAACTAGACACACTGCAGAGGTCTTGCCTCAACAGCAAGCACAGATGTGGCGTGTAAGTGTAACAAGTCGACATTAAAGGAAATTCACCAGAAAAAGATACGAAATGTCTGTGTTAGAAAAAAAACCTCAACTAAGGACGCCAATTCCGAAGAAAACTAGATAAATTGAGAGGAGAAACGTATGCAGGCATTGAATGAATTTGACCCACGCAGAGAGTTCCACTGGTCATCTAGTTCATTTGATTCGAACAGGTTGTACAAAAATATAGAAAAAATAAATTAAGACGCCATACTTTTAAGATCGCTTGAAACAAAGAGCAAAAACAGCATTGACATAAGTAACTTTACTTTTAGTAGCTGTACAAGTGATATTAAACCTAAAACAACACCTATGGTTGAACAAATGATATACGGTAGTAAGATGGGAAAGCTTCCAGCTCTACAGTGGCGAATTGAAAATGAAATAAAAGCACTGAAGTCTTTTTATACAAAAGAGATTTCAAAACAGAAAATTATTTATTTCAAAAACAAATGCATAATATTGCTGCATCTCCTGATGGGATTATGTCTTGTAAATGTCATGGTAAAAGTACCATCGAAATTAAATGTCCATATTCATTTAAGAATAAAGAACTTGGTACAACTGATATAGAAAATTGTAGCTTTCTCACAACTTCAGATGGAAAATTAGTTTTAAAAAAAACCATAAATATTATACTCAAGTCATCTAGCAAATGGCTTTAACAAACACAAATCAAGCATATTTTGTAATCTGGACACCAAAAGATATATTAGTGGAGGAAATAAAATTTGACTCTGATCACTGGCAAAGAGTTTCAACTAACCTCAAAATTTTTTATAAAACCTATGTTTGTCCAGCACTCTTATTAACAAAACCAGTGAAATTCTGTGGAAAATGTGACCAGGTGTTATTAGAAGAAAATGAAATTCAACCTCAAGAAGAACAAGAATTTACAAGTATTCAATGTGATGATTGTAACTGCTGGTATCATGCAATTTGCGAAAATGTTAACACTGATGAAGTGAGTGAAGATCAGAAATGGGTGTGCTTGATTTGTCTAAAGTGAACTGTTGTGAACATTTTATTAGAACATAGTATGAAGAATATACAGGCGGTCCTAGAATCTAGGCAAAATTTATGAAGGAGAGTAAGGATAATTATATTATGTACAAAAGAAACCTAACAAATTTTAAAAGAAAGTTCATGACACTGTACCCCTTCCACTTTTTTGCCTAATCCTAGATCTACCTCTGAAGTATATAGTATAAAAGATGTTTTTAACATTATATATTATATAATATTTACGTTCCTCTCCAGCCAGCGGGCCCTGTAGGTTTGCCAGTGCTCCACAAATTTGAACAAAATGATCCATTAGAGGCAAGTATAACAATGTTTGCTGTGTTTTCAAAATTCAAAATTCCTTTATCCTCTTGATAGCTTGTTCCACATATATTAGTATGTTGGCCACATTTGACGTTTCTCTTACAGCACCAGATGTCATTTGTGTGCCTTTTGCAGCAGATGAGGTATATGAAGAGTACATTGATACATAGCTAAATCAGTTCTGATCTTGAAACCTCGATCAGCCATGACTTGATCACCTGGTTGCAGAAAAGCAATATCTTCAATTAAGATACCTAATCTTAAACGCATCATTGTCATGAGAAACTCTTGCTCTAAGGACAGTTTCTTACTTGGTTAAAGTGGTAGAATATTATAATCAGGAGAAGCCAATAACTAAATCAGAAGAACCACGTTTTCGTAAAATAAGTGTCTTTTTTTTTTTTTGCCATCCCAATACGTCATAACAGATGCTTTTGATTGACAAATTCAAATATGGTTTTTAACATATCTGTTCCCTCAAATCCTGTGTAAAATTTAACTTCTGCCTCACGTGTAAACTGTGCAAACGTGACAGGCAACACTGCTGTTTCATCTGTTTGGACAAACACACCTTATTCACCATCTACATCTTCTACTACCATAACATCAGTGTTAGAATTATCCCCTTCAAACAAGGAAATGTACAGGCTCTGATCCAACTTCCTTTTTCTTGGAGACATGCTCCTCTTTGGTGTTGTAGCATCAGCAGATACTGACATTAACGACGTGGGAACTGGATTTTTTTGGTTGGCATCCCATCAACAAAGTGACTTGAACATACATAGGCAAATTTACCAGGTTCCCAACACTCATGTCCCCTAAGAACTTGTTGTGTCCAAGCCTTTCGGTTTGTCTGTCGAGCTGAAAATTTGTGAAATATAAATTTTCCACTTTTGACATTTCTGTGAATAACATATTTTTCTGGATACCTCTTGTCATTGTTACAGCCTCCAACACAACATCTATCATGCTTTCCCATGTCGAGAATTAGCTATTATTTATACTTCTAAAAATTTAGAAAACATGAAATATCAAACACCACAAATTCTGGGATTGTTCTCTGGGAACTTAGGAAGGGAATGAAGCCATAACAGCCCTATCAATTCCGTACGAAAAAGTGGCGCATCCAGTGAACCTTGCCCTAGCAATCCTCTTTTTTTCACTACTTTTTCCAGATTAGGAATTTTTATGCATGTGAAAATTTATAGGATAATGCATACCATGTTCAAAAACCATAAAAAAATATTGAATTTTTTCCTTCTATTTTAACCTCCTTTAGTCCACATCAGTTTTATAACTGACATATAAACTTTAACCTTCTAACAAGATAATAGTATTGGAAAAAAGCAAATCCAAAAATAAAGCTTTTACCAAATATTTTTTTCAGATGCTTTTCAATTTCGGCAAGCATTAGGAATTTCATTGATGCAAAAGGTGCAAATGGTGAGATTAGCCAGTACAGCTGTCTCAACACAAGGTCAGTCATTAATTTCATTCTACATACAATATAGACTGAAAAAACTTTGCAGTTTCTTGAAGAAATTCTTACATGAAAACACAAAAAAGACTTTTTTGTACAATTTTTATAATTAACTTTGAAATCTAAGCTGTGATTATTTTCAGGTTCAAATTTTATATATCTGGTCAGTATAGGAAATGGCTTATTAGCAGCTCAATCCTGAAATGATTGTCCTGTCCCACAAAACCTGCTAGTTTTTTTAAAAAACAGGTCATTCTTATGTGACTCGTTCTTTGGTATATTTTACTGACCAGAAATATTGCAGGTTTAGTGGGACAGGACAATCTTTTTGGAAGGCTACTGCGAGTATACTCAAGTATACTCTATAGTTAGATGACAAATTATTTTATTGAAAAATTTAGAAGATCCTACCAAAACCAAACTAATGGAATTCGGGCAATTTGTAGCGAACTCGATGCCTAAGTATGTACAAGCTGCTCAAGTAACAGAAGGCAATGAACTAGAAATTTTAATATCCCCAGAAGGAGTCCTTCCAATCATGACATTTTTACGTGATCACACAAATGCTCAGTACAAACAATTAATCGATATAACTGCTGTCGATTGGCCATCAAAGCCATTCAGGTTTGAGGTAAGTATGTTACTATGCAATGGTTTCCAAGAAATTAATGCTATTATATTAGTCGCTTCCAATTCAGTAATTTGTCAGGTTTCCAGATTGTTGAAAATGCAGGAGAGATTTCTACTCGTTATTCTGCATCATTAATAATCCTTAACATTTTTTATTTTGAAATTGTCAGGGAACATTAATATTAGATTTACACTCAACGTTAACAGTTTTTTTTTGCCTGCTTGTTGCTTTGTCAAAAGTGATATGTGTATCAGGCTATCAATCAATACTGAAGAAAATGAAAAGGAATGGCAATTTTTTATAAAATATAAAATATAATCTGGTATCAAAGAGGGACCTGTGATTAACCATTTTCATCAAATTTCTCAGAACTTATATTTCTGGAGCGATATATTTTTATTAATTTTTGCCTAAAAATGTCTGACAAAAATAAATTCTGCAAGTATATTTTACTTACTTTATTCAATGATGTTTGCAGAAATTAAGTCCAATATTTGTTTCCAATAAAACATCTTGAAATACCTAAATTTTCGAAATGAATTTTAGGTTATTTACATGTTGTTGTCGTTACGTTACAACAATCGCATAAAAGTCAAAACATATACAGATGAACTGACGCCTCTTGATTCTGTTACGCCACTGTTTGATTCAGCTAATTGGGGTGAAAGAGAGGTTAGTTTTCTTAAAGTTTCTCTTAGTTAATTTCTTTAATAATTCAGTTTCTGCTCAAATGGTCGAAAAACTGTTTGAGAAAGATGTGTGTACTGTCTATTACTTTGTTTCTAAATCTTTGAAAGCAGCAACAAATTTTCACAATGTTTTAAAAATCAATTTGGGAATTGTGTCAGTTTTTACTTAAAACTGGATAAAGTAGACTGACATATAAACAAGGTGATGTTTTTCTAAGTAACTAAATATAGTTGTGTACAAAAGTAATGAAATGTTGCTTTGGATAGCATACTGTAATATCTCTTCAATACCATGCACAATTCCTTATGTTTTTTTATGGTGTTTGCAGTTTTTTGGTCCACAAGTAAACACATTAGCACTGACAAAACTTCGTCACTCCTTTGGAATTTTTTTGCATGGTGGTTCATCCGATGGGAGTGGTTTGTGTTCGTAGTTAGACACTGCTTTCCTTTTCAGGATGCTCAAATGAATATTTTTGTTTGTTCACTTTCTGTAAAATAATGTTACCATTAGAGTTGGTGGAAATAATATGGAAAAGAAATAGTTTCTGATTCGTCTTCCCTTTTGTGACCTTATAACCATATGAAAATAGATAGATGGATTACAGATTATCACTACTGGTGTTTATCATAGTTGGATTTTCAAACAATTACTTCCCAATCAATTTAGGATTGCAATCTTAGAGAAACTTCTTGTTATGAATTGCATTAACTTTTATATTAGGTTTGGGACATGTACGGTGTGTTTTTCTCTAACCACCCTGATCTTCGACGAATATTGACAGATTATGGTTTCGAAGGACATCCATTCAGAAAAGACTTTCCCTTAGCAGGCTATTATGAGGTAAAGTTATTTATGATTTTCAACAAGTTATGGGTGACCCCATATTGTATCTGACCAATGAAGTTCATTTTTGTGTGTGTGAATCCCTTGTAAAGGTTGGCTCCCACCAGACGTCTATTGGTGTTTATCGCTAATGTTTCTGTATAAAAGTCAATGGTGACATAAATCTTCCAGTATTAAAGTAACAGATGTCGATCAGGAATGGTTTGTGACTATAAAGGCAAATGAAACGTTAAATAAACGTTGATAAACACTAATAAACGGCAAGTGAGAACCGACCCTAAGGAGATATGTCTTTATATGGAACCAATGTGCAACTATAGTCTTATATGTCTTTATGTTGTAGTAGTTTTACGTTACATTTGAAGATGCTTCTTTAAAGCTCGAAGAGAAAATTCAGCAAAAATAAATAAACTTCTTTGTCTTTCACCCAACCAAATAAATATCCTTGTTACCTAAGGAGATGTGTATGAAGAATGTGGCTTGTTATACATTGTTCCAAAAAATTATTTTTAGGTTCGTTATGATGATGAACTGAAACGAATTGTTCAAGAACCAGTTGAATTTGCCCAAGAATTTCGTAAATTTGACTTCAAAAGTCCGTGGGAGCAGTTTCCGAAGCATAGAAAACCAAATCAATCGATCGCTTCTGGTGATGATAACGAGCCAGCAGCTAACAAATAGTTTTTTTCGTATTTTCCTTATGTTGTAAATAGAAAGCATATCTGAGTGTTTAAAAAATCGGATTATGTAGCGACCCACTGTTGTTTTTGAATTTCGTCGTGTTGTGTTTCAATATTAATTTTGATTGTGACATTGTCACCATGCTGGCCTTATAATCTCTGAAAAGTACTAATAATGAAACCGGTAATAATACTTCACTTCCTTGTTTCTAATCGTAATAATTCTAATATTTTTTTGCATGATAATCTAGAATCATAAAGTTTTATGGACCCCAAGGTTTTACGTCTTTTAATGATGCAAGTTAACATCAGTATTATTCTGATTTGAAACGAGCCAATGTCTGCTGAATCACAAGTGACGTATTTAATGAGAAGATCGATTGAATAAGCAAAAGCATACAGTTTTTGTCTCGTTTTCAAACCACCAAAGTTTGTGGTGTAAACCTTGTAAAGTTTGTTTGTGTCAGCAGGGGTGAGGGTGAGACTAAATGCCCCGTTCTTGCAAACTCTACCATAAGAGTTTTCACCGGAGAATTATGTATTTAATTTTCTTTTTAGGGAAACATAGAAAAACTAAAAAGTAAGAGATATGTTTGTTGAAAGATAATGGCAGGTATTGATCAAATTTGTTTTACTGGTGAATCCAAGTGTATCTTGTTTTCTGGACATATGTTGAAACCTAATTTATGTACGACTTGTATGAAAGATTTGTATAAACACAGTAGTGAGGTGGTGAAGAAGGAACATGTACTCAAAGTAATGAAGATTATTTCTTTTGTGTGTGTGTTGGTCCTCAGCTTCATTAAGTAAGTAGTAGTGTTTTAAGTACTTGGGCTTCAATCCGTAACGGTTAGTTCTTCTGCCGGCCGACTTGCATCGGCGGATCTTGAGCTTAGGCAAAATTTATGGAGGAGAGTTGAATTATTTAGAATAGAAAAGAATAACGCCCAAGTGACCTTATTAACAATGAAGATTGAAAAGAAATTTCAGGACACTACTCCACTTATTTTGCTTAACGCTAGATCCACCGCTGACTGGGAAGTGGACTTGCACTCTAATATGCCCGAAGGCCAGCGTGCAGTCAGCTGATAACTCCGAACGGTTGCTTTTAAAACACATTGCTTTTAAAACGTTGCTTTTAAAACACATTGGAGTGCATATTTAGATATGACATGACTGTAACTCGAACACGGGCCTCTGTGGTCGCATTCGAAGGTGCTATCCTCTACACCATCGCTAAACCTCAAGTTCAAAAGGAAACCTATATGATCGTCTTTGTGAGCAATTGATGACGACAGTGCACAAGTTCTTTGACTGTTGCTTATATTTTCGATCTATCCAAATGTACTCCAAACCAAAAATATAATACAGAATAATAATTTTAAGAAAAGGGAACATTTTCCTTCGAATTCATTCAATTTTTCATTTTGTACGGAAGTTTTCTTTCAATCGTTGTGAAAACAACAGTTGCTTATATGTAGAGCTGCCAAAAATGCACCAGTACTGGAGTTGGATATAATTTCTAAAAATGAAGTAACAGTTGTTTATGTAGTAATGCTGTACCTTGTTGTCTATTGATCACATTTACCGTTTTACAGTCAACTCCCGCCATCTCTCAAGGGACCGAGAAAAAACGTTCGAGATATTGAGAGGTGTCCTAAGGCAACGAAACGCTAAGGAGACCAAGATTTTTGTTTGCGATAAGCGATGTTCGAGAGTTGACTGTATCCTACTTGTAGTTGATCGCTTTTAAATTCCTTATAGGCTATACCTAAAATCTCCACACTTTTGTCTAAAGTGTTTTCTAAAACCAGTCTTTTCGTTTCGTTGTTGTTACAGGCTCTGGAATATACACAGAAAGGGGAGCGCGAACCAAGTTTAATTCTAGCCACCGATAATAACTATGGAAGTCTTTACCTTGGTGGGTTTAAAGCTGCAACAAACGGCGAGTTTATAAAGCGAGAGAGTATCGGTGCCATTGTCAATGTGGCGGGGTCTGGCTTGTTTGAAGTGTTTGGGAGGAGACTCAAAGTAAGAACTTCTAGCTGATTGAAATTCTCATCTGAAAATCGTTTTGCAAACTTTTGGCCGAGAGAGAGTTTTGAGTAATTTGGTCTTCCCCTTTTTAAAGTTGTCTGAAAATTCTTTGCTCTAAAGTTTGAATTAAATTTTGAATGTCGTTATAAGAAATTTCAGTGTTTCTACCAAGGAAATGTTCATTATCTGTAGTTCGTTGTTTAGTCCAATTACGATGACGTTGTCGATAGCAACCATTTATCGTGCTTGCATATGGAGTGGGAGGACAGTTTAAATCAGAATCTATCAGACGAAGATCTTATAAAAGTCGTTCGTTTTATACACGAGCAAAGGAGAAGGGGATGCGGTGTACTTGTTCATTGTACCCAGGTACTTTGGTTTTGTTTTGTTGTTGTTGTTGTTTTCGTTGTTTTGCGTGCGGGGTTCTATTTATTGGTCAGCGCCGCGAGGCAGCTGATCTTTCATTTACCCGTGTCTGTCTGTCGGTCATTCTGTAATGCTGCAGTTCTCTGCGCCCGTGTGATAACGCTCTCGACACTTTCATGTTTCCAATTCAAATAAAAAACTTTTAAGCGCATTTCTCGATAATTAAAAATCAACTTTTCTGCTGCCTATTAAATATTTAATATCTAATTTGTTAGTATCAGATTAGTGTTAGTATTAGAACCTTATTTATTCTTTCTAACGCGCCCCTTCACCCCAAATTTAAACGCAGTGCATTTTGGGATCAACCTTCTAGTTTCTTCACGTGTAAACAGTCGTTTGGTTTGGTAAAATTTATAATCTATCCAACATTCATAATCGTTATTAAATTCAAGTATAAAAGCTGACAAGTTTACTTCTATACAAGTATACTTCTTCAAATATTTTTCAGTCTCTTTTATGGTTTAATTTTTGGTTTACGTCACGAATTTTGGCAATAAAGCGACTGACGAACGCTTGCATTCAAGAAAGAATTGGCCAGGCAAGTACATTAGTTGTTTATATTGTAGTTTTAAACTAATCATTTTTTTGATTATTTTAACTGTCTAATACTTAACAGAACTGGAGAACATCAGAAATTTTCTGATTTTCAAAATCAGTCAGTGCCAGTGTCAGTGCAGTGTCAGAGCATTTATGATAAACTTCCATCGTATGATTTCTTAAAAAAATTCATGTTAGATATAATCATACTTGCCCAAAATAAAATAGTACAAAAAATAACTTATGATGACAAAGCAACATAACGTAGTTAAACAAGATTATTATCATCATGTTGGTTACATCAACTCAACTCCATCAAAATTTAAAATGTCGACCAAGTCCATTGAATTTCGAATTTTGAGTATTGAATAGTGAATAAATTGAGAACACATTAAGAACATTTTAAGGCTTCAAAATTGAGTTGAGTGCTCTTATAAAAGCAGCGTGTAGGTGACTCTCCATGTGACGAATTGGTGTTCTTTGCTCGATAATTACTGAAGGTTTCAACATAATGACAACAAAGCTGACTCACTTTATGACCAAGATGGATGCTAAACTGATAATAAATGATACCTCACCTTATCGGGAAAAAATAAATAAATACGGGCAAAGAAAATAATTTGGGGAAAATATTGGTCATTGTGCCCCGATTATGGACCCCTCAACTATTCGGTACCCACCACCTATCTCTACCTCTGTTGGATTTTCTGTTGTTGTAAACTTCCCGCTCTTTTAAAAATACAACAATTTCGTTATTGGATTTACTTCAGGACAAATTTTTGCGGGTAGACAAATGTTGAAAAAATACTTAAATTTACTGAACTTGCAAAAATAACTGTTGCAATATTCGGAAAGTTTCAAATATTTTTACATGATGGTTGTAAAAGCTTTAAAAAACATTTCATATCAACTGTTTGAAAAGTTTGAGATATATAAATATCAAAAAAAAACTTAAACTCGCTCGTAACAAATAATAACACAGAATAAATACAATCAAAGACACTGATCCCAAATATAAATTTCGCAAAATCTTGGAAAACTACCTTAAAATTTGCATGTAATTTTGCTCTGATTGTACTTCACCAGCTTTCATTTTTTATTGTTTTTAGTGAGATTTATGATGACATCAATGTGTTGGAAAAACACTGTTTTTACCTAATTATTGCATTTATTTTTAGGAATTCAAATACCTGGCAAAGAACCGCCACCTCCTTTGAGGGAGGGCCACCTTATTTACTGGAAACTAATGTTCACTGAGGTGAACACCAAAGCTTAGCTCAAACTCGTAACACGTAGCTCAAAATCTTAACTCAAAGTTCAAAGCTCGAAACTTAAATAAATAGTGTGATCAAAGATATTAATAAACGATAAACGGTCAGTTGTTTTTATTGTCTCCTTATTGTCTCCTCCCTCCTAGCAATAATCTCCATTGAAGCATATCGCGTAGCAATTGGTAGTTATTATGCTACTAAAATCTCCCATGTTTCTAATACAAAGTTTTTTAGTAATTATGCAGGGAATTCGAGAATGGCTTGTGGTATTCCAATGTTTTATACTTTACTTCATTGTATCAGTATGATTTTGATTATGGCCGGCGATATTGAATTGAATCCTGGTCCTTTTCTTCCTGCAAAAACAGTTTGCGGATCATTTAGTCAAGGAAATATTTGTTTTGATGAATCTGCTGGGAAACGGTGCGCATGCATTGCATAATGGTCCATTTCCTATTCAGTTATAAAGAATTTGCGTTTAACACTGGGAAATGGACTATACGAAACGTTGGGCTTTTCAAGGTATTTGTCATCCCTTGCAGACCGAGTAAGATTTAATGGTGAAGGCCTGACACTAACTAGGTATAGGGAGATAACAGGAATATTAAATTCTAATACCGAAAACTTCCTCCATTGTCTTCACTATGAAAACGGTAAAGGAACAATATTTATCTCAAGTGGCTTCGCTACATCTATATTTTCAGTTAACGGAGTTACTTACATTTTTGACTCACACGCTCGCGATTCAAATACAGATTTACCAGATCATAATCGTGTGTCTATATTGATGAAATTCAATTCGTCTAAGCATGCAGAAGATTTCAATAAAAACCTATATTTGCTGAAAGCGAATCAACTTGAAAGTGTGTATTCTCAGATGCTAAGTTTTGATGTTTCCATAAGTAGCGCTGCTTTAATAAGGGCTCAAAGAGTTCTCAAAAACGAAAAATCTCGTTCTGTGAGAAAACGCCGATTGACTCTCGAAAATGAAGCAATTCAAGCAGCGAACAAACAGGAAGTAAATTTCAAACACGGGTTTCTAGTTTTACTTTGCACAGACCGATAACAACAAATTGAAAAAGTAATCTTTTATTCCAACAATTACGTACATCAACAATTAATAGTACTATTTTATGAATCCGTTAATATGTATTACATAATTTGGGTGTGGAGCTGACTTTCAGCCGACATGTACAAAGAAATAATAATTTGAAAAGCATTTTATTTGAAGTACTTTCTTATTTTTTGAAGGTAAAGGAAAGTACCCGTAATAATATTCAAGTTCATCTGACGCTACAAAAAATTGCACTGAGAAACCAGCCTCGAATTCAGGGTCTCTTGCTTTTCCGATATACGGCCGCCGTCCGTACCGATGAGTTTATAGCAACCTAGAACCCAGTGTCCCAAAAGTTATACGAAAAATGTCTTGTTTAAACTTGACACGTCTAAACGCGCTGACCTTCAAGCCCCCGGCTTCTAGTTATTCTTGAATCATGCATTTCAGAAAACCTTCTCTACTCATTCGTTTTTATTTGCCTTCTTTTTTTCATTTCTTTTTTCATATTTTCTAGTTTTGACGTTTTTAGGGAAAATCCAGGTCTACAACAGCTGTCGTTACTTATTTGATGGCACTTCAGAACTTTGGTGTAGACGAGGCTTTATCATATGTTCAGGAAAGGAGAAAAATGGCTGAACCGAATCCACATTTCATGTACTTGTTGCATAAAGTAGAAAAGAGTGGTTTAATAAACATCTTGAGAGCAGAAATTGAATCATAAGTTTTCAGAAAGATCCAAGAATATTGGAAAGGATTGATTGAATAGAAAGATAACATTCTTCCATTATTTTGAATAATTTTTGGGAATGGACAGGTGCTCTCTTAGTGCAGCCAGATTGACACTTTTATAATACTCCTACCTACACGAAGGACACAACACTGTAAGTGTATTCATCTACACCAGTTTCTAACTTCTCCAGTGAATCCACGGTTAAACTTTCACAAACAAACTTCTTACAACGGTCCTTTTAACGCCAAGTCATGAAAATTAACGCCATTAAGGGCCGACGTAAAAAGGCGTAAAATATCATATTTGACGTGGTCCTAACTTTGATACGCCCTTTATTCATGTGATGACCTGGGGGTACCCTATAAATGCCCTAGAACTCTTTGTGGCGTAAGCCTTTAGTTTAGTACTAGTGTAGCGTGTAAAAACATTTTACAGTTTTTCTCCATAAATTGTTTTTGCACGCAATACTGCCATGATAAGTCTGTGTATTTACAAAAATTGTTCCATGTTGGAATTACATCATTTAACACAAAATTGTTGTATAAATATTTTGGATCGATCATTTAAAGGGGCTACGACATGAATCACGTGATTGTTGTGTTTTGTTTACTTTTTTTACGATCAGCCATAATATTATTGCATATCTAGCCTCGAATTGATTTTTGGTGTGACACCATAAATCCTAAGAATGCTATTTTTAGAGACAATAGACAGTATACTCCTACCTAACAATGTATACTCTTATCTAACCACGATTAAACTTCTGAAATATAAGAAAATACCTTCACATCTCCCTATTAACAAAAGCTAACCAAAACAATACCTTCTCAGACGTTTTTATCTTTCAATTATTTATTCTGCTATGAATTGTGGAAATGTCAACACCCAAAACTCCACTTGTGCATCATGATACAAAAACAATGTAAATATGTATGTAATCACTCTCTTCTTGCATTACAATCATTTATACTACTCAATTTTATAATCTAAAAAAGGTATCATTCAAATACTATCAAAACAATATGATAATGATCTTGCTACCTTCGTTTACCTTAATAATAACAATCCACACACTACATGAAATACCAAATAAACTGCTAGCTACACATTTCGGCATAGTAGTCAACACTAACTGATACGAAAAAGCTACATTCAAACACATTAAAAAATAGACATCGGTAGAAAATGATGAACTGATAACACGAACACATAACAGGTCTACATCGACTATCTCGTCGGATAGAATCAATGTTGTTATTCTTTATTACTGCACTTAAAGCGTTGAATAAAAAAATATTAAAAACAAAGACAAAAAATGTTACACACAGCGTCTTCATTCTCGTTAAGAAATGAACGTTGAGAAAATTTGATGAACTTTCGAACGCAAAAAACATTGCATTGCGTTCTCCTCCGGGGGTGGTTTATGATGTCTTCCTTAAGCACAACACACCACGAAGTAATAAAAACCCGTAAGATGGAGCTAGACATTCCCCTAATTGGAGGTTCCCCCTATACTAATACGTAAAAAATAAACATCCATTGACGAACTTCCCGAGATATTTTTTCTAAAGTTCTTTCTTTCAAAGTTAGGTAAGAAAAAAGCAAGATTTAGTATTAGTATAAGAAGATAATTTATTTGTAATATTTAGGTTGATAAGCACTTTAAATAATATATACATATGTGCTTTCAATCAATTTGTTTTCAATATCTCCCAGAAATTTTACCGCCTGGCTTAACACGCTTTTTTAATTTGGCGTTTATGGAAAAGACGTATGGTCTCGTAGTTTGTTTTTAATTGTCTTGAGAACCGAGATTTTCCACAATGACCCATTTGCATATTTAATAAGGCTATTGAGAGAAGCCTACCTTTAGATGCTGACCCCTCACAAAAGGACATGTTCAAAAATATGAGGCACACTTCTGGAAAAGGAAAAGTATATTACTCGTGGCTTGAATGTTCTTCTTGCACGATCATCTTTACTTGACGCAATTCAAAATAAGATAAGAAAAAGGTTAATATTAATCGATTCCCAGCAGACAAAATCTTCAGAAAGTCTCTATGGAGGAGTGTTTTTTTATGGAAACAGTAGGCAATATTGCTTCCCATTCCTATAGAAAACACTCCTCCTCATAGATTCTAAAGATTTTGCCCACTGGATTACCTTAACAATGTATATTATTATGATATACCAATATAAAATCAAACTCCATTCTTGCTTGCTTTCTGGAGTATGACTCAAACAATAGCCAATTCCGTCAGACAGTGTAAAAGGCAATCTGCACTGTAATTGATGACGTTTTTAGGAAGTATCCCATTGGCGGCTTTCCAACTTCTCGAACATCTGCGGACAGAAACAGACAGGAACGGACAAGAAAGGTTACTGAGCATGCGAAAATCTTTACATCGTGTGATCAGAAAGTTTGCCGTCTTCCGTAGAATATTGAATGGAGTTCAACTTGTTTTTTTGTTTTTTTGTTTGTTTTTTGTCTGTGTGGAAAACACGAGGATAATTTAACTAATCAGAATTTTTTGGAATTTATGCAATCTTTGCATAAATTGACTGTTCTTGATGAATCGTGTATCATCATTCAGCAAACTGTTACTCACGCGTTTCAAGCTTATCAGTGGAAATAACAAACAGAAAATTCTCTTTTTAATTCCGCGAAAAATTCTCCTTTCCGTTCCAATCATCAGCGGAAAATTTTTGAGAAGTGGAAAATACCTTATAAAGGAAAAACCGGGTTAAGATAAAGACCGGATAAATATTAGCTAATCGTGAGTATTAGTCATTTTTACCTAATGAAATCTTCGTATTTAATAACTAAGCTATTAACAGTGCTGAACGTCCACGAAAAAATCTTAAAATTTTGTTTCCACGAGAATGAAAGAACTTTTTACTTGCATTAAAGAAATATATATTTGTACTCTGTTATAAGGAGAAAACATACTTCTTAACTTTCCTCTTAAAAATCGTTTGCAATTCAATTTCACATAAGTTGACCAATTTTTCCTCTGTAGCTGAGAGACATTTGAAACATGGTTTTGTCTTTTACTGCACAAGTTGGTTCAACCTTGTCCTCAGGGCTTCTTGCTTTTTCGATATACTTCGCAAGAAGCCCTGGGAACAAGGTTCAAGGTCATATTATGAAGCTAAAAACAAAACGGACCTATGTAAAACAACTCCTTGTAACGTCTTTCCCTTGTAAGTGGGAGTGTGCTGTTCTTAAGGCTCCTTTCCATTTAGCCACATTTTCCGTTGTAGCGCAAAAAGCTCAAGAGAACTTTCCTCTACACCTCAATTATATTTCCATTGAGCATGAATTTTCTTTGGTGTTCAAAGTGAATACAGCGTTTGAATGAAACAAAAACACAGTACGTGCCTTCGCATTCCATTTGGGAATGTCTTCGATGTTCTTTGCGACTGGCTATTTCCCTCAGTGAGAAAAACAACGCAGCAAAAAGTAGAATGAATTTAACGTTGCTGCTAAACTCAAGAGCAATCTTGGAGAGCATAAAATCTCACAGTCAGCGGTATTTTTAACAAGGTTCGCATGATCTTGAGCTTTTTTCGCTATAGCGGAAAATGCAGCTAAATGGAAATGAATATTTAGTGTTTAAACGAATTACTATTGTTTGTGTGTTATTTGTTCTTGTAATTGCAGGTTAGTTCTCTTAGTCAAGTGTTTTGATGATCATGATGATAACTTCAGTGTAAAGGCTCGTTTCCATTTAGCTACATTTTCCGCTGTAGCGCAAAAGGATCAAGAGAACTTTCCTCCACACCTCAATTATATTTCCATTGAACGTCAATTTTCTTTTGTGGTCAAAGTACGTGAATACAATCGTTTGAATGAAAAAGTTATATCAAGAGAAACACTGCGCGTGTATCGTATTCCATTTGCGAATGTCCTCGATGTTCTTTCCGATAAATATTACTTAATGTTTATAAAATGCCCAAAAGATGAAAACAACGCAGCGAAAAGTAGAATGAATTCAACGTTGCCGCTAAACTCAAGAGCAATCTTGGAGACCATAAATTCTCCTAGTCAAGGTACGCATCCGCCAGTATAGTGCTCATTACCTTTTTTGCTATAGCGGAAAATGCAGTTAAATGGAAACGAAATCGGAACAATGGTTTTCATGTATTATGTTATAATACTTTGTTAACCTCTCTATATGTTTCTGTTGATAACAAAATTTTATAAACGACTCTTCTCATAATGAGATTCATTTAATCCAATATTTTTTCCCCGTCATGAAATTTATCTTTTCAACAAGATCCTTAAAACCTTTCTCTGATCAATTTTTGGTTTGCGCAATTTACGACAGTATGGAATTTAAGTGATGATTGTGTACGTAAATCAGCTTAAGGTCATACCTATCTTCTCGTATTTCTATGGGAAGGTAAAACCCTAAAAGAATGTTATGCAAGGATATCAATACGGACATATGTTTTGATGATTGCTAAGAAATTTCTGGATTTTTCCTCTTCTAGAACAACTATTTTAATAGCTATTAAAATGAAATCTGAAAGGCATTGTAGCTCGTCACCATAATGTTCAAAAAATGCCGTAGTTGGACTAATTTTCTAATATCTTTCGTGTTGCCGAACGACAGATGTTGCCAGTCTTGACGTTGCAGTCTTTAAATCAAATTAATGATTTGTTGATTATTTTGGTTGTATGGCAACGTGCTTTATTAACAACGAAATCGATTTGTTTGAATCTTGTTGCCATTAGCAACAGAAAACATGACGTGTGGATTAAATAGATAGTTCTAGTTAAACTGGCAATGTCCTAATCCACGTGTCGTCATCTAAAGTTGCACAATGATTTTTAACGTCACCTTTTGGAAGGTGGACAACTGTCGTCATTGATGACGAAAAAGAATCAAAACAGTTATGACGGCATCGCCGCCGTCGCAAAGTTCATGTCACCAGAGACCTAACAGGCGCTTGATTAACATCACCAGAGTTTCTGACAGAACTAACTATAGTAAATACTGTAAATTAGAGAGCACATGTTAGAATACAGTTTGGAATTGTTGTTACATTTTTACTTTTTCCATTCAGAAAAATGTCTCTATCGAAAAAAGAAAATCTTGATTGCAGATAAAATTTGATTTCTGCATGCTTTTTTGCGTTTAAACAGAAATCCGAAAGGTCATCCCGTTCACAATCTCCTTTCATATCCGTAAACACATCGCAATGTCCTTGTCCATGCTTTTATTTATAAGCAATACAAAATTTTGTCTGAGGTTCAATGTTGCTTAAGTTGCTCTCTTCCACCGCCTTATTATTTGTTGCTTACTTGTGGTTTGTTGACTATCTAACTACGTATGGGTTTGTCTATTCACTTGTAAACTACCGCGGGTTTTTATTAAACCAATGGAACTTTTATTAGTTACATTTACGTTTTTTTATTACAAGTAATTTTTGCTATCACTTTGTTTGCCTTCTCCCTTGTTGGGCGAATCTAGTTGAGCCTGGGCTGTTTTTCTCAGCCTCGTGTTTCGTTTATAAAATGTTGTTTACAAAAAAAGCGTGTAAAGTGAATGCTTCGTGTGTGTTCACATTTTACCTTAAAAGAACACAATAAAAGAACGTACGCTATAGGGTTGAGTATGAACATGCTCTCAATTGCCTTTTGAGGACCGGGAATTTAATAAAGGACGGCGTTTTCTTTAATCAAGCTATCATCAGCTTTGCAAGTCCACGTATTAATCTCTAATATGTCTCTCTATCTCTCCTTTTCCCGAAGTGTGATACTGTTGTTTGATGCTGTCAAAGTCCACACGCCCTCTCGTTCGTTATAAATAGAAAACCATGAATTGAAGTTTTTTTGTTTGGTACTTTCGTGTTTTATAATAACCAACAAATAACTAGCTCGTCAAGTTTCGTAAACTTAACTGCCTGTTCAATTTTTAAAGCGTGGTATTTCTTTAAAATGCTCTTTGATGATGGTACTTGGGTAATGGATTTTTGATTACTGGATAAGCATTACGTATCCAAGGATGCCATTATAAAAGTATGCAGGTAATCTCTACATATTTCCCTAACAGCATAACTTCTGGAAGCTTTTTAATTGCTTTTTCCGTTTAACGACAATATTGTATTACAATGTGCTCACCACTACAGACAGAGAACTTACAAAAAATGTTATTATTCCTTTCAATTACATTGCAGAGCTGTGTCATAGCATTAAATAGCTCTTCTACTTTACATTTTATTACGAGATTTCATTTCCTTCATTGCAAATTTTTATGTCCAGAGAATGATCAGTCCTTTTTTTTATATAGAAATTAGGTTGGGTTTAGTCACATACATTAAGGAAATTGTTAAAGTGAAGAAACTATAGAAAATTTAATCAGAAGGAAAAAATAGTATTTTGTATCATGCATTGTTTATGTATTCAAAGCTCAGGAAATGTTTTGACCATCAACACGAAAAAAATGTGTTGGCACGTGATTATGTATCCTTTAATATAGTTTAGTCGAAAACAATTTAAGGATATCCATTAAGTGTTATTAGTTTTCTCGTTTCAATTTTTTCACATTGCCAATATCATAAAAACGGTGGTTATTATTTTAGCCAAGAACATTATCTTTACCTACCACAATGTTTCTCTGAGCTGAAAGGTTAAGATCTACTTCTTCGAAAGATTACTTCGGGAAGATGAGGTCAAACTTTTAATTCCTTGAAAGGTAATGTGCAAGAAAACAACAAAAACAAAGTATTAAAGTGATGAAACTTCTGGTTGACTCATTGTTGGATTTTTTTCTTAATATTAATGTTCAATTTATTTATTGTTAACATGAAGAAATAATAAAATACATTATATAGTTGTTTTTTTCCACAACTAATTCAAGTCAACTTTGTTGAATGTTTTACATTCTTGAAAATCCTATACTCAAACACCTCACACAAAAATGTTAAGCTTTTTTCGTTCTTTAAAAACATTCTGGTTAAGCCAATAATGACGAAGCAGGCACTGATAACTTCATTATAAAGATCCAAACTAATCAGTTAGGGAAGTGAAATGGATAAAAACTGAAATAAATATTGATTGAGTCCTTTTGACTGATTTTTATTCTCCCCTTCGGATCTAGATCAGTTCAACAGGGTTTGAAAATTAATCAATCATACCTTTGTTATCAAATTTTAATTATCTTTTCATTCATATAATATAATCCATTCCTGTTGTACAATGCCATGAATAAATAAAAAAACACATTACTTTTCAGTTTTGTTAAATTCAAATAATATTATATCAACACAACTAAACACGGAATAAATAAAAAAATATATTTATATAAACACAAAATAGCTGCGTGTGTATTTACAGTATGACGAACACTTAAAATTTCAGATCACTCGATAACCTGAAAAACACTATCCCAGATGTTTTGTCAAAAACAGGGTTTTTATTTTAGAAAATCAAATATTGATTATATACCACTTATAATCACCTTTTGAAGAGTGTAATAACTTGCAACAGACTTTTAAATTTGCTTAATAATCTGACATAGCTACAGAAAACTAGAAAAATAAGAATTTTGATATAAATAAAAAAAAAACCTTTGGGTTTTACTTGATTATAACATTTCGTTTTAAAAATAATTTATCTAGTTCTTCCTCCAATGGTTTGCATGAACCTCGCAGTCCCTTTACAACTTTAGCTGCCCATATAAAATAATCTTGAACACGTTTTTCTGTCCACCCAACTGGTGTAGAGCGTTCTAAGTCTCTTAAATTATATAACTTATCAGCAAGTTTCACAATTTTTGCTTCGTAAGTACAATATGGTGCATGCACAATTTGAAGTCGCTTTCGTTCGTAAACATGAAGAGTTTTGTCATCGGAACATTCGTCTACTATGTCTCTTATTTTCTTCCCAAACGTGGATTCGATTTCTTCAAATGAAGTCTCTGTATCTTCCACTGTGTCATGAAGAACTGCAGCGATCAAAATATCAACATCGTAAATGTTGGCTTCTTTGGAAATAATATTTGCAACCCCGATAGGATGATTTATGTACGGGGTACTCTCAGGGTCTTTCCTCCTTTGGTCACTGTGCTTTATTGCAGCAAAATCTAACGCTTCCATTAAATTTTTAGTATCATTTTGCTGTTGCTGTTGGCCGTTGTTGCTACTTCTGTTGTTTTCTTTCATGTCTACCATGTTTGACTCTCTTCAACGCGCTTGATGTAAATTATTAATTCTTCTACTGAGATACCTTTATATAACAATTCGAGAATAATTATATTTTTGATTATTGCGTAAATTATTGTTACGCAAGCAAATGCTTTTAAAACTATTTAAAGCATTATGGTTTTATACAATAGAAGATGCTATCAGTCTTTATGATTTCTTGTATCAGTCAGGACTCGTAACTAGGATCGTGTAATAACTACGGGGGAGGGCATTAAACCGAGAAAAACAACACCATTACCATATTAGGTAATAATAAAGACCAGTAATCTAGCGACAAAAATCAAAACAATAAAATCAGTAACCCAAAAACATTGATGGAAATGCAAAATGTTATGACATAAACAAAACATAATAGCAAGATTGTGTGTTTAAAAAGCGAGGGGAGGTTATAATAAACAGTTTTTTTACCTGATTTAGGAAAAAAGCCAACTCTCCAGCTAGAAGCTATCAATAGTTGTTAGTTAAAGGTTTTTGATTGGTTTTTGATTTCAGATAAACAAAAACCATGAAACAATTAACAATGGGGAATTAGCTGACAGAACACTTTTATTAATTTACTCTATCTAAACGCCCAAGGAAGGGCGATTATTCTTGTTTTTTTTAAAGAGGAAATCGGAAACTGTAGTTATTAATATCAGACACAGGAAGGGATGGCTTTTCTCCATCAAGTCCAAACTTTTATCTAGTACGGCTTCACCATGCGTTCCTGCCCCGTCCTTTTAAAGGAATCTCAGGGTCAGAAGTCTCGGATTACAGTCAAACCTCAGTAAAGAGGGGACATCCCAATAGCGGAGATTTCTTTATTACAATATTTTCCGACACTTTTTTGTATGGACTGAACGCATCACGTTTTTATCCATGAAATTTAAACCTGGTACTAAATGGGAAACCTCTTTTTTTCTTTTGGACCTGGATATGGTCTACATTTGTAGAGCGGGGTTTTGGACTGTATTGGAAACTTCTCGACAACAAAAACAAACAGGATCTATTCTTTATGAAACAGAATGTTTACGTCAAAAGAGAGAGGGGTATTATTATAGTGCATTATGCGTTAATCGCACCATGTTATTATAATACGTAAAACGTCAAATGAAATATAGTAATGATTCTTATCATCAATCAGAGATGTTTTTCTTCCTCATTTTCTTAATCTGATGTTTTGTTATTACTATTATTATGATTTATGATTTTTTTTGATTTTTTTTTTCACTGTTGAAACGATATTTGGCAAAATTGAGTGGTAAACGTAAAGAAACAAACGCTATAATATTGACCTGCTACAAAAGTATTACCTAAAACGGTAGAGGAAATAAGTTTCCTCTAAGTAAAGGTGAGAGGATAATCATATTTCATCATTTTCTATATTGAAAAAAAACCTTCCCACCGCAAAGATTAGATTAAAGATCACAACCGAACGCCACCCACATTCTTCTTCTAAAAAGCACAAAAAAAATGCGAAAGCGTCAACACTGTAATTGCTAGATATTTCTATGTATCGCTTTCTCTAAAACACTTTTTGTGCGTTGGAGTTGAACTTTTGATCCAATTATCCAATTGTACGCAATTAAGAATTACTGCAAAAGTGGAAAGGTAAGCACTTTTTTCTCGACAATTAATATCATTTATATGCATATAGAAACGATCGTTAATTTGAAATTTCTGTGTGGGGGTGCGGGGGTGTGGGGTAAGGTGGGAGAGTGAATGCACGATATGAAAAGCTCTGTGTTCGAGGTTATGTTGCACCTTTCGTTCCGGTTTCAACGCGTGTTTCTTAATTAGAAGAGTCGACGACAGACATTAGTCATAATAAGAGGAAGTTGGCGCGTGTAAAAAAGGTGTTGTTATTTTTATGTCGATTTTTTGCTTACTCGATTTAAAATATTTACGAAGGAATAATCTTAATGGTTGTTGATCAAATCAACAAAGAAATTATGGTTCAACAAATTATAATTTTCATAATATTTTGCTGAGTGGATGGCGCTGCAGATCACTAAAATCTATTTTGGACGAAATCATAAATTTTAATATTTCCTGAGAACCATTGTCTTGATGGGACATTAGTTGGGTACCCGATTCTTGGGAGTGTTGGCTCTGAAAATCTCGTTGCCATCACATAAAACTTCTCAGTGATAAGTTTTGACTAAATAAGAGAGTAACTCTTTCTCCCTAACCTCGCTGGACCAAACATATTTCATAAGGTTACGCCTTGTAATGGTCACAAAATGTGAGACTATAGCCGTGTTCTTCTTTCACTACTTGAGAAGTTACACGAATATTAACAGAAATTATAGGAAAAAAGATTGATTATTTGGGGAAGAACGGGAAAAACTGACACAGTATCTTGGTCATAATATTTATACACAATTTCTTTTAACTTTCTTTGCCCTTCATAAATAAGGAAATTCCCTTTCGTTCGACCGATCACGATGTCTCACTCCGCTCGGACGATTCCGCTTAATGGAAAACGGGCTAGAGTTTATCAAGTAACAAACTGTATATTCGTATATTGCACTATTACTCGTGTCAGTACACTGCTCGAGAATGTACGATTTGAAAAGCTCTGGGTTCGAGGTTATGTTGCACCTTTTGTTCCGGTTTCAACGTGTGTTTCTTAATTAGGAGAGTCGGCGACAAACATTAGTCATAATAAGAAGAAGTTGGCGCGTGTAAAAAAGATGTTGTTATTTTTAAAGTCGATTTTTTGCTTACTCGATTTAAAATATTTACGAAGGAATAATCTTAATGGTTGTCAATCAAATCAACAAAGAAATTATGGTTTAACAAATTATAATTTTCATAATATTTTGCTGAGTGGATGGCGCTGCAGATCCGCATAGTCTATCTTGGTCGAAATCATTAATCTTAATATTTCCTGAGAACCATTGTCTTGATGGGACATTAGTTGGGTACCCGATTCTTGGGAGTGTTGGCTCTGAAAATCTCGTTGCCATCACATAAAACTTCTCAGTGATAAGTTTTGACTAAATAAGAGAGTAACTCTTTCTCCCTAACCTCGCTGGACCAAACATATTTCATAAGGTTACGCCTTGTAATGGTCACAAAATGTGAGACTATAGCCGTGTTCTTCTTTCACTACTTGAGAAGTTACACGAATATTAACAGAAATTATAGGAAAAAAGATTGATTATTTGGGGAAGAACGGGAAAAACTGACACAGAATCTTGGTCATAATATTTATACACAATTTCTTTTTACTTTCTTTGTCCTTCATAGATAAGGAAATTCCCTTTCGTTTGACCGACCACGATGTCTCAAAAACGTTCTGATCGCTGTTTGTCTTTTTATCTGCCGTGGTCACCTCCCTCCTGAAATTTTAATATGTGGACATTTTTCAAAATGTCAAAAACAAGGAATTTGTTTTTGCAGATAATGGTTTTTTATACATTGTATTTTTTTGTTGATAAAGATAATGAAGCTTTTATGGAAGGGAAACTTATTTCGCCCATGTGTTTATTATAAAAAGAATTTTGGAAAAATGTCATAATGATGTCATGATTGTAACAGTATCATGAGACAAGAAGAATTGGTAAACAAACCCCTTTTCCAAATTATGTCACTTTCGCGCTGGACATAATTATGACGTGCTATGGATGAGATAGTGAGCATTAAAATTTCATAGGCTTTTAATCGTGTAAGGTTCCTTACTATTCTGATTTGAAAACGAGGCACGCGATGTATAGAAGGAAATTAACTTAGAAAAAGGCCACGTGTATTGTCCTCTCGGTAATACGTTTTCATGGTCTGGTTGATACATACAGTTCACCTACCACTTCAAACCAGCTAAGTAAGTAGTGTTAAATTTTGTTTGGGTCAGTGAGCGTAAGGGGTCGGCTATGCCTCGTTTTTTCAGACGATTTTAAGAAGCGTTTAACAAATAAGTTTAACTGGTTAGAAATTGGTAGATACATATACTCGTTACTATACTCGCCGATGTTTCAATGCTTAATCTTTCATCTACTGCTAACACAAACCACAAGCTTTGTTAACAAGCGTTTCAACTAGTTTAAAGCAGCAACTTTCAGTTTCCAGAGGCGGATCTAGGGTTAGTTAAAGAAAGTGGAGGAATTCAGAGTCATGAATTTTCTTTAAAAACATAAGTGTTGATTAGGTTTTATACGTTTAATGACCGTGCTGTCCTCCATAAATTTCGTCTAGGTTCTAGATCCGCTTCTGGTTTCTACAAAACAATTGCAAGATGTCTACACAGAAAAAGCGAATTTTAAAAGCAATTTCCTAGAGTTGAAAGCTCTGCTTTCAGCACAATGAAAGAATATAGCACTGCACAACTTTTTTAAAACGATTTTCGATTGTAATCAAGTGATTAGGAAATAGAAATTCATTAATAATATGAAACAAATTATGGATTGATTTCAATTAAAAGCGGCACATTGATTGAATGATTGCCAAATACGATTCATTGATGAAGAATAGCAAGAACGTGATGGAACATATCGTATGAGTTTCGATCGGTACTTGATGAATTTCGTTGCTTATCATGCTAGGTCAGTATGGAACAAATGGTACGACCGCTTTCCATCAATTAAAGCCAACGTTTTACATATTAATTGATAAATCAAAGCATATTCTTTTCATTATTTCAAATTTACATATTAATTTATAAGCGCATATAAATTTTTCATCAAACCTCCATGGTATTGCCCAAAGACGGCAATTGACCTCCGTGACACAAAACCATCCTTTTCACCAAAGATGGTAGGGAAGCTACAAATGCTAGATTTGACATCACTACACCGTTTTCGCCTTTAACCGTTTGATTGGAACATATTTTTTTCCAACTCTCGGTAAGTGTTATTGTATTTATAACGACTGTGAAAGAATGATCGGAAGAAAGAAACAGCCGTGGAATGTTTTGTTTTATGTGGCAACAAAGTTGAAGCTCTAATTTTGAAATTGACATTGATCGACCAATAATTCTTTTACTTTTTATCTTTGATCCTGATTTTAACAAAGACTTATTTACCGTAGTTTAAAGGCCGGAAGCTTTTAGGCATATACTCACTAAAGTGACTGGAGTGAACAGGTGAAGGTAATAATTTGGAAATTTGGTCATCTACGCTTTGCGCGCGAATAAAGAAAGAAATAGCAAGAAAACGTAAGTGAAGAAATGAGAGCCACTAAAAAGATTCAAAAATAAACTCTTTAAATGAGATTTTCGACTACTTTTCTTCCCATGTCCGCTAATTAGAAAGAAATTTATTTGATGCAAAGAAAATCTGTTCGATAATTAGATAATTAGAGAGTCCGCTAATTATGTGTCCATCTTTCAGAGCTTTCCGTTTAAGATTTTGATCTATATTTTGTATAAATTTGATTAAATATTAGCTGTCCGCCTTTTGGAATAACCGTTAAATAGAGCTTAAAATGTATTTAAAGTTTTTCAATAAATTTCGCCCCGCTTAATTTTACGATTCAAGACCAAATGTATTTCTCAGATTGCGTATTGGTTTGTTGGGTATTTGTTTGGAATTTTCTTACCGATACGTTTTCACATCTGTTTCTTTATAGTTTAATGTACAGTACTTACATGAAATATAAGAACAAATGATCTTCCATTACGTTTAATATGAGAAAGGAAGCCCAACAAAAACAGTAATCTAAATCTGTACTCGCATGTATCATGTATAAGGGAAATGATTGGACCTTTTGTTCTTTGATACAAAAAAACAATACCAACAAATATAACAGCGTATTGTCACGAAAATGTTTCTTCTTTTAAGCGCTACCTAAAACAGATAAAAGAAGTTACTTTTATATGCTTTGGGGGATGGGGCCAATTTCTTCCTTTCAGGCAAGTTATCAGGTGACTACGCATATTTCTTCCACTGCGAACACTGCTTCTGTCGGTGATTTTCCCTTCAGAATTTCAGCGGCAAAAGCAATTGCAAAAAGTCCACAGTTATGACCATCGAGCTGTTTCTGAACATGTAGAAACGTTGTCAGTTGCATGCCATTATCATCAACGACATGTTTATAGAGAGATGTACAGATTTTCTTGATGAACGCGTTAAAGTTCAACGAAGGTTGTTGCACATTTGCACACACGTCCACGGATTGGAACTCCATACAAATTTCTTTATATATTAGCTTTAGGGCTGCATCCATAATGCGATCGTTGAGCCATTCCTCTTTTGTTAGCAATATTTGTTGGTCATTCTGTAAATCATTCTGTAGCCAGAACTTTTCTTTAGAATCCCCAATGGTATCAGCTTGTTTAGAGAGATTTACAAAATGCTTCGTAGATTTCCAAAAGATACGCTCAATCACAAACCAGCCGTACTTTCTTTCCTGGATTAACATCCAAGCCGCTCGCCAATCTTTTTTTCCCGACGGTTTTGCGAACAGATTCAATTACTCCGCTGAATTGACCAAAACATTTTAGAAGTTTTTTGGCACTAACTTTAATTTTGTCTTTTCGTATTGGGAGACCTTTAAAGGAAATTCTCTGGAGAGTTTAGATAGACTCGTGGAAAGATTTCTTCTCTTCTTCCTTCAATTATGTGACTTTAAACCTTAAGCAAGTGTTTCTCAAGAAATGATATGTATCCAAACTTTGTAATTTGTAACATAAAGTATCATGTGTGGAATTGACATTTTGTTGCGACTGTTCTTCGTCATCGTTCGAAAGCAATGGCTTCAAGAGACTGACATTATATTTCTTCCTTAGCTTTGACCATCATTTCCGTTGATGAGAACACACAAACCTGCTTTGGTGATGTTATGATTTAATGCTGTAAGATCCCTTCCATTTATAAGTGAACTTTCCACCTTTCCTATCCAGACGTTTTTGATTTTGGAAAAGAACTTTGGGCCCGATTGGAAATGTTGACAACCATGTACTATGGCGTTTATTGTAATCCATCTGCTGTTTTTCTTGGGCTCCCTTGATGTTGATGCTAGCCTGGTCATGGATAGTTTCTCTCATTAATAATGCTGACTCGAGTACCGCCTGGAATGTAGAATAATCGTAAGGGTTCTTATTGTGCTTCCATCATTTATGTCACTGACAAGGTTTTACTTAGCATCAATAGGCAGGATAGGGTTGGCGGTCATACAGCAGGAGGAATGTTGAATACTTGGTTGAATAGTGAACACTCACCCTATGTGCAAACAAAACTCCATCAATTATCTCTGGCCATTCATCAACTTTCTCTTCCAATACTTTGATGAGGGAATCTTTGATAATTTGATAATAAGCCATTAGTTAGGTTGAGGATGTGGTAAGCTGAAGTTATCTTTTGTTATGTTCCGTCCTTTCTTGCAAACTTTCTGCAACCTGATTTACGAACTCCTGCCTTGGTCATTAGATCTGTATTTGCATACAACCATTTCGGCAAATAATCTCATACAAAAAGCTTGCAAGTAACTCTTGGGGCACCTTTATTTTTCACTGCTTTGACCTCTGGTCATTTAGGGAACTAATCTATACAAGCAATCAGATGTTTGAATCCATCGACTTCTGGTAAATTACAAAGACCTATTCCAATTTGTTTCATTATTTCATTGGATATTGGAATACTTTGAAGTTCTGGACTTATCTTTTTAAAGATTTTCCCTTGGTGCTGGCAGTTTTTGCATGTTTTGATGTATTCCTTCACATCTTCATCATGCCATACCAGTAAAATCTTTCAGAAAGTTTTTGGTAAGTAGATTCACGCCCACGGTGGGCTGTCAATGCCTTCGACTTAGATTTGTCTCCTTTCATGCACGTCGAGTATTATTAATTTTCTTCGATCACTTTCAAAAAGTACTCTTCCTTTTCCCTTATAAGTTAGATGTCCATCTAAAATTTCTAAATTTTTACACGCTTTATCTTTTAACCCTAGGGTTTTTAGGGCCTGTTCCGGCACAATGTACAATGTACACCCTTTTTTACCAATGGAAGTACTTATTTCCCAAGAAATCTTTGTCGGGGAATATTTATTCACAGTTACATCGGTTTGAGATTTCAGTACGGTCTGAAATCTTTTCTGTCCACGTAAGATTAGTTCAGGCTGGCCGGGCTAATTAAAGAAACAATAAACTGAAAAATTTCGGGAAATTCAGCCCTATGGTAAAGACAAGACTGAACTCAGACAGGTCTAAAATTTCAGTACGGTGTCACCATATAAATAGAAATAAGATCAATACCGCTGATAAGAACGAATTTATAACCCTACTGAAACCTCATCCCGGTCTTAGTTCAGTACGGCTTTCATGTAAAAAAACCCCTATAAATTCATGAAGTGAGCAGGAAAAATGGAATGAAAATGGTATTTTTATCAGCTCGTATATTTTTTTTTTTTTTTTTTGATGAATAAAGATATAAATAGATTTTCCTTTAAAAATTTATTTAGTAATTTTAGTTTTTAAAATTCTGTCTTCAAATAGAATATATAATAACATTACATATTAAATAAGTTGTATTACATAGGTCTCCACAAAAATGCCTGTTCATCAGTTCAGCTAAGACCAACTACCCAGACAGTCAAACTATGTTGTTTGAACATTATATGGACGTCTGCATAACGACTGAAAAACGACGTCGCGTGGCTGCTGGGAGACCACAACAGTCACTTAGTGACTTAATTCAACCATGGTGTGCTGAAGGGTAAGATCTCAACCACGGTACGATCTGAAACTACAGCCAAACTACTCTAAAGCACAAATTATCCGTTACGAGATGTCTGGTTTATGGGATGTGTGTTACTCCTGTGTTCCTCCAGTTCTACTGCAACTTGCAAGATTACTTAGAGCAAAAGATTAAAAAATGTTTTATCTGAAAGCTATTCCCCTTCATAATACCCACCCCAATCGAAATACCCCTGGAATTTCCCATCTTTACAGGAGGTGCACAAGTTGAAGCATCGTAACCTATATATCTAAAAATACGAGGCTACAGTTCCTCAAAATTAACTATTATTGCTTCATGTCCAGTCGCAGTGACAAATTTCTTGAACTCTTCAGCTAACATACCAAGAGATGCTGTATTTTCTAACGGATGTGAATAGACCATAACGCCATCTTGATACAGCCTCGAATCCACAATCAACTTGACGTCTTTATCGGTATCGTTAAATATCGACAAGGGCGTACAACAGCCTTGCGCCACACCCAGCTTGTCAATCATCACAGCTTCGTCAGCAAATCTCAATCCGCCTGGTGCACCGACCTTTTTCGCCAACTCATTTAGCTTGACCTCCTGTGAATGCAAAGCCGTCAGCAGCCACAGTTTCTTCTTTTTGTCTTTCATGAACAAATTCTTCGTCACCAGTCCGTTAATATTTTGTAAATGATCCATCATGGCGTCCACCGTGTAAACAGCAGGATGTTCAATGACGTCACTTTTAATGGCCAGACTAGTTAAGAATTGCATCAGCTCTTTTCGGCCTTTCACATTTGCCATTATGTTTTCAATTTTAACACTTCTAAATACAAAAGTTTAATCAGAAGATCGCTGTCGTTTGATATAAAAAGGAAATATATTTTTTCATTTAATTATCTTTTGCATGTTGCAGTGGAATTTCCATGTTTTTTTATGTGATATCATTAGCTGGAAAAACTATTAATAGAAAACTTTAGATTGTTTCCTTCAAAAAAGCCTCTTATGTCCACTGTAACTACGTATACATCAGATAAATTTCAAACAATAGTCAGAAAGTCAGAAACCTGACAACTTAAGTGAGTGAGTTTGCTGTGGTTATGGAGGAGATAAAAGCCTCTATAGACCTATTACAGAGCGTAAAGCTTCCGACATAGTGAGCCAAAATGATACTTTAGCTTTCATATGATTTTCGAAGTTGCCCATTAAAACACTGTTGTCTTTAGGCTGAGACCAATCCTTATTGATGTAAAAACTTTCAGATGCCAATACAACAAACTAAAATAAACAGTTGTTTATTCTAAGTTAAAAAAAATAAAAATGCTACGCTGTTATGGCACAAAATGATACAACATTTCATGCACCACATGAGCGAGAAGAAGGTATGAATAATAACAGGTTTTGAGAACCTGGTTCCACTTTGCATTTCACCACAAACATGAAACTGTGTCTAAAGCTATGAAAAATTATAAAACTTGATCAGATGTTTTATCAGCACAATACCACCATCACCAGCATCGAAATGCAAAAAGATCTCAAAGTTGAAAGACAATTATGAAGGCAACATAGCTGTAGTTAAACAATTATATGATATTTATAACAATTTACAACATTCTAGCGAAGAAAAAACAAGATAATATATATAATCTATCTGTGTATTATTCTGCATTCGCCCATTCCATCATTTCATTGTACCACTCCTCTTCCATCGGTAACATTTGACAAGCCTAAAATATTGGAAAGTGTCCGTAAGTAACAGCAACATAAGTTTTACGGTGGGAAAATTCGAGGAAAGGAGACTAATAGTATGGCAAGTGACTAAAATTCTGTTTATACACGACCATTCATACTGACTGATATTTGACTGATATTTTTGACAGTGACTAATTTTCCCCCAATCAATATTTCAATTCAATCAAGAGGTACACCAGAACCAGCACAAAATGTAAAATTTATCATCACTAGGATGCTTACGATATTATAGAATGTAAACAAACTTCAACCTTGAGATTTTTTAATCAATGGATAACCCTCTTTGATATAGTTAGTATTTACATCTTTTTCAGATTTCGTTCAAAGAATAAACAATTTTTCTACTGGACAATATATACCTTATCATGAAAGAAAAAAAAAAAGGGGTAAAAATAGTTGGGAAATATTTTAGTCATTTCCAAAATTATTAATAACTTTAAACAAACATAAACAAACATACCTCAGGAGGTGGAGGGACATTTCTCTCATACTTTGAACCACCAGGTGCTTTTGGGTCTAAAATCAAAAGAACAAACAAAATAATAGTACACACAGGCAGATGTAAAAGACATAATTAAAAAATTATTTGGAACAGATGTTTTATCAAAAAACAGAAATTGTGTGTAAACCAGGTGAGATATTGGCAATTTACGCCTTCACACCAAGTTAAATGAAATATAGGATATTTCATGTTACAGAATTTTGAGTCTTAATTAAGCTCGGTAAGCAATATTTTTTTTAAAAAAGGGGTATATATATATATGGGCCTTTCTCATCAAAAACACATCACAATGCGACTTTAGAGTACGGTGAACTCTCCCTTTGTTTAGAATATAAAAGCTGTTAGAATTATTTTGAACAAGTGGTTTCTATGACAAACATCGGAAGTTGGATATAAAATAGAAGAAATTAAGGCTCTGACCAGAAGGAGAAGTGAAAATATTTTTTTAAGAAAACTTTTAAAAAGAAATCTTTCAGTTTCTTTACATATTCTTTGAAGATATTTATTTCCCATAAGTATATAATATATGAAAAGATCTAAAGCAAAATATTCAACATTTCAGGAAATAATAAATATTTTCACTTTTTCTTCTGGTTAAACTGTTCTTAATTTGTTCATTTTTTCTTTCAATTTGTAATACTGAATGTGTGCTGAAATCTGAAACTGTGAACTAGTTTATTGTTCCTCCTTCTTTCCTTCTCTTCTTGACACTTGTGGCTTCTCTCTGATGGGGCTTTGTATGTTTGACTTGCTAACTAAGCTCCTGCTTACGCAACCCTTAAAGACAATGTGTTGTTATAAATACTGCCAGAGTTACCACCTCGTGCTGACATCATTACCGAAGGAGACTTCTCAGTCCAGATGCTCGACATGCTTCTATTCTCGACACATGTTAATATTGAAGCAATTAATCAACGAAAAAAAATGAAAAATATTTAAAGAGGAAGCTTACAGTAAGTACTTTTGACCCAAGTTTAAATTTGAAATATCGCTTAATAATTGGGGGTAAATTAAAGATGAGTCTGAAACCTCTTTAAACAAATCCAAACACAAAAAACATGACCGAAATGAAGTTGTTGATATTCACGTGTGCTGTTATCGCCACATCTTGTTTACTACTGGAATGCAAAGATTGGCCATGGGACTTCAAATCATCACTTTTAAATCCCCGTTTTGAAAGCAGATTTCCATATAGGTTTTTTCCCTTCCCTGGTGCGATTGTTATGTTCTCCACAAACTTAATAACCAGCTGATTATCAGAGTTTGTTTGCATCGTGATGGAATAGTTATGAAAATGTTACGAGTAGCTTCAAGGGTAATTAGCGGTAAAGAAAAGAAATATCATCTATAGTGTTTCCTTTGGGGCTATTAAAGCACGTGGTTTTTACAGTATCTACTTTGTTATTCCAGTGTTCCGTATTTTATCTCTAAATTGTTTTGAAAATCATTTTGTTGAGAAAAGAATATATGGTTGAACACGGACTTATCCCCCGTTCCTTTTCTCCTCCGTTTACTTAATCTTCAAAGGAAAGAAATGTCTTTATACAGCAGACATCCGTTAATTCGAATGCCGCTTAATTCGAACTTTCGTTATTTCGAACAAATTTCCAATTCCTTTTAGTTTGGTTTAATAAAGTCTTATTTTGTGCTGCTTAATCTGAACTCCGATAATTCTAACATTTTGCAAATTTGAACAATCTTTTCGGTTCCTAGGCTAAAATATGCTCGTTAATTTGAACTTTTGTGCGCTTATAATTAAAAACTAATGGGAACTAAGGACATAAGATGCCAGATGCCAGCAACGGCGATGATGATGGCGATAATGCCGCATTCAAAGATGAATCTGTGGAATGTTCCGACCGAAATGAACTTTTGCAAATGGTAGAAATGATGAAAAAATTCTCCTTATTTACAAATGATGGGGAAATAGCTCAGTCCTATGTTAACCACGTGGGTCACATAATCGACCAGCACTTCCCTCTGGTGAAAAAACAAACAACTATACACAATTTTTTTAAAAAGTTGTAAAAAATGCTATTTAACACAGAAAACTTTGAGACATTATATCCAAATTCTTATTTTTCCCTGAACTTTCAATAATTCGAACATTCGCTAATTCGAACAAAACACCTAGTCCCTTGCATGTTCGAATTAACGGATGTCTACTGTATTTTTATTACTAATGTTGTTTTGATATTGTATTTCATATCTTATACATCCTGAACGTAAATTAAGTTTCCTTTTTCATTTATTGGATTCTAAAGTTTTTTTGTCAAGCATTGATGAAAGTTACTTCTATGAAGTCACCATTAAAAGCTTACGTATATATGGTGCAGGATGCCTAAAATATTCGAACTTCGCTTCAGCTTCCTTTAAAATCTTTTCAATCTGGACTCGATCAGTGAGATGTTTGTTTTCATCAAATTGCAACCGTAAAACCAAAGCATGAGGTCTCCATATCTCACGACTACTCGTCCAAGACAGCAAATGTTTCAAACTGTTTCGATATAATCTGGTGACACGCTGCTGATGTGTCAGTTTACGACTCAACGCTAAAGGATTGATTCTCCCAGCAGCCATGTTTACAAAATGTCCTTGCTAAACATTCCAGCTATAACCTTTCATTTCGAAAAGCAAAAGGGATACTTTTTCTTTTTTCTTCTTATCAGATATACCGTGGTTACGCACGCGCGGCTGCAAATTTAAAGAACCATCTAATAAGAAAATTTGTTACTTGTTTATTAACCAGGAACACAAGATGAATCACTGCTATGCAACACTGCAAAAACGTTCACAAAATACAGCCGCCATTACAGCCATTCGCTTCTCTCCTTCGATCCAAAATTAGTTATAGCGTCCAGTCCCCACGTGCCGTGTGACGTATGAGTGTACGAATATAGAAATACTGTACTCACCCAGTGGAGATCCACTTGTTTTCACCTTTTTTAAGGGTCATTGAACACATTTATCTATACCATGATCCGCCACAAGTATAAGAGAGGAAATTAACAAAAAAGTATCAATATATAAGGGTTGCGGAGTGGGTGTGTGAATCACCCAGTTCGCCAGCGAAAATCAAGAATGCGTCAAAATTGATGAAATTCTAAATACCTTAAGGACAGAAATTTTCGTCGTTGGAAGGTTAAAAAAACTGTGAATTTCGCAGAATTTATTTTCGCGACATTGGCATATATTTTGAAAAGTGAACGGGATATTGTTATTGATAACGAAATGATACACGTAAAATGTACATCTTTAGGCAAGAATCTAAAAAATTCGCACTTCTTACTTAATTATCAGTTATTTTGATGCTAATCTTGTAATTCGATTCACGCAGAACTTAATCAGTCAAAAATTGCGATAAAAAAAATCTAAATTGATTTGTAATATTGAGCAAAGATTAACGAATTCAAAGTGTGAAAGGGAGAGATGGAAGAAAAGCAAATTAGACTACCGAACAATAATTTTTAGATCTTTTACAATACAAATATATGCAGATAACTGCAAAAGTATTCTGGATAAAAGTCGTCCAAATATCTTGGGGTAGAGGGAGAGAGAATGATGGAGCTTTTTCAGGTTGACGATAAATGTTAGTAAAATGAAGTAATAGTTTGTAGAGTAGTTTTCATTTGTAACGTATAGTTTTTAAGCCACTACTGGTCATGACTGAACCTCCATATCTATAAGCTTGAAGTTCCGGGGCAGATAAGAGTTAGGTTATACAGTGGTAGTGAGTGAGGCAAATAACAAGAAGGGAGGAACAATGACAATCAAGGTTGATTCACTTCACAGTTTATCAAGATGGTATCATATATATACATAAACTAATGAAAACTAATATGTATATACAAATATATTTCCCAACATCTTTAAGTACAATAGGGTCAAAAATATTTCAAGTAATTTAAGTCAGAAAGTCATATGACTTGACATTCTACCCAATGAATTATATCTATAGGGGAAAATACAATATAATATGAATGCTTCAACAATACTCGAAGAAAGAATTTATCAAAAAATAAATAAAGTTCATTGTTCACCTAATGAATATCGTTGTTACAACAGACAAAATTATAAGACTTACAAAATTTATATTTATAGAAAAATTAAGGTGAGAAAGGGAGTTAAGAAGTGCAGCCATGTTTATTTTATATGTAAAATAAAAAAACAAAAACAAACGTATTAAAAAAAATTTATTTTTTACTAAGCTTCTAAGGTGAGAAAAATCATCATCTGGACTTGAAAGACATTAGAAAGGACAGTCTTGACATGATGACGTATAATTCTACTTTTTTTATCGACTGGTGGCCTTGTGGTAGAGTGCTCGCCTTCGGTGCGGGAGGTCAGGGTTCAAATCCTGGCCGAGTCATGCCAGCGACTATAACAGTGTGAATCGATCCACTCAGCTTAGCACTCAGCTTGAGAGCGGGATTGATATCTAAGGGGGTTGTCTGGTTGAGCGGTTGAAGCATACTTGCGGCTTTCGTAGCCCAAATGGGGGCTTTAAATGCTCTGGGACCTCCTTTGCAGGACCCTCATTGATAACAGTTCTATCAGAACTGAAGAGGCTATCCTGGGTAAACATTAATAATAATTATAATAATAATAATAATTACTAAGGATGGTTACGAACACTACTGATGCTTCTGCTTTGTTTATGAGGAATGCTTATGATAGCAGTATTCAAGATGAACCTTTACATGTTGAGAGATATAAGTATCATGTCCATGAATTATTCTTTGGGACTAAGAATACGGTTTTTGCATGCATCTTGGACACAAACTGCTTCTGTTTGGGCATTTACGTCACCATAATTAACTTCATTAATATTTTGATGATTTGCATAGTTGCCAACATTTTATATTACTCTAAAAAAATATAAGCTCAAAGTATTAAAAAAAACATGGTTATGAGGATGACGGTTTCATTGAATACAAAAATCAAACATTGTCACATTACAACATTACAAATGATGAAGAAGAAGAAGAATTTTCCAAAATAGTAGTCATTTTAGGTTGCCTTTTCAGAGGGTTCAAAGGGTCTTTGTGTACAAAAATGCACCATCCAAATGGTTTTGTCCTTATTAAAGACAAACCTAAGGCAGGATTATTTATTCAAAAGTTTTTTTTCTCCAATGTTTCAATGTTATACTATACGTTTTGGGCTTGGTTAACAAACTTTTATATCACTTTAATTTAGCAAAATTAGCAAATGAAATATCATTTTTTCTCCTATCTATCTATTGGAGATGGAGGGAAAGATTTTCTGCCGAAACAAATATAGCTTAGTGTAGTTAACCAACAAAAATAATTACTATATAGCTAGAGGTTGAACAATTGTTTTGTTTATTTCATTAGTAAATTTTTTGATTTGTCAGAAAAAAACTTTATCGAAGCACTTCTTCTGAAGAATAAAAAACAACACACAAAAAATTGAGCTAGCTATTACATATTCGTAAATATTTGTCAACTAAATAAATGGAAATGGATGTTCCTTTTTTTTGTCATGATGGTGGCAGGTACACTTCTTTTTGAAGCTCCTCAAAATCGTACCCAGATTTGCTGTGAATTTCTTCAACTTCTTCATCATAATGGATGAATTTGAGGAGAGCATTGTTTTGTTTTCCTTTCAGCTGGGGCTGCACTAGCTAAACTTGACATTGTAATGTACGTAAACAAAAAGCCTTCTTCATACAATTGACGGATTTAAAGAAAATATCAACAAACTAAAAGCAAAGAGACAGTAAAAAAATTCGCAAGAAAGGCTACATTTATAATATACCTGGTGCTGGTTGGTTCATCTGCATATCATCGGTATCGGGCCTACATACCCTTTGCGGTGGGAAAACTCTACTTAAGTCTAAAAAATGACAACTTTGAACTTCAACATACAATCCATTCACCGTACAAACGGGTCAAATTCGCCTAAAAGCCATACTTTGAAAAAAATTCCCCTTGATCAGTCAAACTGTCTTAACACTGAAAGCCTTTTGGAAAATCTGGTGTAAGTGAGCTAAATCGCACTTTCCGTATTCCCCTATAGTAAATACAGGTGATTTACGGTACCGAAAACATTTCTTGGTAGTAAATTTTGATCTCTCGTGTATCTGATCTTGCCAAAATAGCTCCGTTCCGCTCCGCAATAATTCAATTCAATTCCATTTCCACAAACAAAACAATATATTTTATTCGAATTTCCCAAGAATCGACTTTTCAGTCATTTCCCAGAAGAAAAATCAAAACAAACATATTCGTCTTTACAACCCAAATTGAAAGATTCTACCCAAAATATAAACTCTTTTAAGTTCATAGATTTGTTCGAAGAGATGACGAAGGTTACGATTCAGACATCTTGGAAAAGTGCTCACCGTGCTGGTCCTATATTTATTCACACCAAATTAACCTCTCTGGTATGATAGACGAACTTTGTGTTTATCAGTTGAACCGCGTAAGGACTAGGGGATACTTTGAAGTTTGTTTTGATGAGAAAGAAGCGAATTCTCGGAAAGACAGTGCAATATTAAAAAATAATGTTGGCTGATTATCGACCCTAGCGTTTATTTTATACCTTATAAGATATGGGGATGTTTTATTTAAGGTCTGTGGAGGTGTTCTACAGAATATTGTTTTGGGGTTCGGGTGATCTAATCTCTTCCCCCACGTGTCTACTTCTTCACGATAATCTGGTCCAATCACCGCACCAAGAGGTTTTCTTCCCTCAATAGTAATCTTAACCACGGTTTTAGCAAAAACTATTATGGCTCTTTTTAGGTGTATTGGTTTTTGCTTACTTGTTGAATGTACTTTGGGCCCTCGCGTTCGATAAAATTCTATATATTCGTAGATCCGCAATGGTACCAGCTCCAAATAGATCATCAGCAAGGGTATGCTGATATATGCAAGGGTATTTGCTTCCACCAAATGAAATGTATGGTAATACCATTTGGATGATTGCGATAGCGTAAATAAACACCCTGTGTTTTTCACTCAAATGATTTGAGTTCAACTCCACCAATGACAAAGAGTCTTGACTCGGCTTGATAACAATTTTCAACGTATATAGAAATTGATGGACAGCTAATCTTGATATTATGAAGGAACACCTTTCTGTTTATATTTTTGATTGCGTTGGTGGCATCAACGTACCTTAAAGGGGCTACAACACGGATCACGTGATATTATGAATTATGGTTCCGCACCAAAATTCGATTTGAGGCGAGAAAAAATGAACACAGAGGTAAGAGAATAAAAATAGCTATATAAACAGCAGAATTCTTATTTTTCATAACAAGCATAAGCGTATTCAAAAAAAGTGGAGGAGTCCAACGTTATGATCTTTCTTTTCAGCCTTAAGTGTCGATTAGGTTACTTGCACGTTCTCCTTTTCTGCTTTAAATGATTGAGGCTACGCCTCTGACAAGTTACCTTTGTTGAAATGATAATACAAATTATTACTCATTTTAACATAGAAATCAACAATCCCCACGCATTTCAAAAAATTTCAAACGTCTTCAAAAATCTTTATCTTTCGTTTTCTTGTGCTCTAAAACGCCATCCTTCTTTTTTGCATACTCTCTGTACTTTCATTTCGTCTTGCTTGCTAAAAACAAAACTAAATAAGGCCTTGGAGCTACGAAAACTTCGAAATTCATCTGCAGCACGAGCATCAAAACAAGCCACTTCTTCTTCTTCACGATCATTGAGCAAGAGTAAAATTTGCAGACCAGATCAAGAATTAGCAGACACGACATTTGGTCAGCTATAACTTGGATAATCAGAGCTAATATAATTTTTTTGCTTTATATTGCTTTCTTTAATAAAGTAACCTTTCTCAACTTACTTGTTCATTTCGCTAGCTCGCAAGCACGTTCAATTTGGTTCCTCCAGCTGATCTGCAGTTTTCTCATCAAAATTCTTGTAACTGCTTTTTTAAATTATCCTATGGGTTTTAAACATACCACATGTTACTTCAATTAGAGTTGTTTTCACAGCCAACTGAAAATTTATCGCTAAATGCTAGCATTAGAAGAACATCTATCCGGTACATGTTCAGAATTCTGTTACAGCAAAAATTGTCCTCGGTGTGTGAAGGTGTATCCAATTTCCAATCATGCATTGCGAGATGCAAGTTGCGCTGACCATCAAGTCGTAAGACTCTTGTTCAGAGTTGCACCCATGTTTCAAATCATAGGCTCTACTACTAGTAGTACTACTAGAACGGAGAACTTTAATGGAAGTGGTATTAAGAAGATGTGATCTTTTCATACAGAATGTGAGGAGGAAAGAATATATCGTTATTGGTTCAGAAAAAAATTAACTTCTTTTCTATCCTCCTAGCTTTTGCGAGTTGGGAAAATCCTCCAAGAGTAGAATCATGATGATTATTCCATGGCCATTGGAAATTCCTGTAATCTGGAAGCCTATTATAACAAGTTATTGTTCATTTTCTTTTTGGGTTTTTTCAATTGGCAAAATTTTATTATGCACTTACTTTGATCATATGGCATATTTACAATGAATGCACAGTAGTTATTTTCTATCATGCGATCAAAGTGAATGCACTACAACCTACAGTTAGGTAGTTCCAGTTAAAATTATTGACAATAGAACTTGATAATAGACTTCTAGACCAGGGAATTTTCTAATGACTATGGTTATACAGTGAATAAATTAAATCAGATGTTTATAAGTGCGTTCATTATAATGTCATCAATTAGCATAAAGTGTACATTCCTATATACATGGTAAAGCGCTGGTCAAACGACACCACATTTAATGCCACATCCCAGTGGGAAAAGTCTTTAAAAAAGTCTCTGTGGAGGAGTGTTCTTTTATTGAAACAGCAGGCGATATTGCTTGCCATTCCTATAGAAAACACTTCTCCACATAGACTTCTTGAAGATTTTGCCCACTGTGATGCATGCAACAATGATGAACATATTCTGTTGGCCTTGTTTGGCATGTATGTTGGTTGATGTTGTGTTGACAATGGAACATGTTGCATTCCCATGGAACAAACTAAACATGTTTGACATATTGCATGAACCACGCAACAAAGATTTGAACATTTATATATTTTTCCATGTTGTATTCGTTTGACATATTTATTTTTATATATTATATATTATGTATTATAATATTTGTATCACACAACAAACTCTTTCATTGATATGTGAATGTTTTAGACGAACGATCTTTTCGAATGTTGCATGTTATATGCCAAACGAATGCAACATTTTTGATGAATGACGCACAAAATGTTGCTTCAAATGTTGCGCTCGTTTGACCAGCGCTTTCGGTTATTAAGCCTGTTTTCCACTAGACGGAATATTCAGCACGACCGGCTATTATTTTCTCCACGGGATCAATATTTGAGCCAACTAATAGACCTTTTCATAAATTACGTCACAACATTCATTTCCTCGTTTTTCTCATCTCTTTATAATTACTCCGTACTAAAGCGTAAAAGAACAACATGAAACATTCTTCCCTGAGGTATTGTTTCTCTTTATAAACCACCTAAACCTCGTAAATTTTCAGGGTGAAACCGAGGCGATGGATGTAACGACATAATTTATAAAAAGGTCTATTGCTTTCCGGAGTATTCCAAGGCAGAAAAGTTGAACTTGATCTTACTTTTCCGCGGAAAAACAAAAGCCGATAGACTGCAAGCAGAACATTCTGCCTAGTGGAAAAACTGGCTTCGCAAATAGTTTTTAATAAAAATCGCAAATAACACAATTCAAAAAAAGTCTCAAATTTCTTCATAAAATAATGCTCGTATCAGCACGGTATCGCCAAGCATGCGCATTCGTAATAATCTTGAATCGAATCATTTTTCGTAAACGAAGCAAACGTCATCTCGTAACGAAAACTGCTAATACGAGAACGGTACACGAAACGTGGTGAACATACTATATCATTAAATGTTGCTGATACAGGTATCAAAATATTAAGTGCAAGTCCTGCTATAAATATTCTATGAAAATTAGATACTTCCTCGAACCCATCGTCTTAACAACACATATAGTTTAACTGACAGTTTCTACTCCTCTAAGTTTATGGTGGGATAAATTTGTGTGGGTTATTATTGAGAGGCTAAAGTCAGGTTATAGAGGCTCGTTCTTTCAAACATTTCTATAAGATTATTACCAGCGGGGAAAATTTTCAAAAAGTCTTTGTGGAGGAGTGGTTTCTATAGGAATGACAAGCAATAGCATCTGCTAATAACACTTCTCCACAGAGACTTTTTATAACGAGGAGAAATTGTTAGTAAAACACACTCTACACACTCTACACGTACACATACTGATTTAGTCAGGTTATATTTTTATGTAGGAATCAATTTACGGTCTATACACTATTACAGCAAATATATAATTACTAGGTACTAAATCTAAAACATCTTAAACATCTAAACCACCGTGCTTAAACAGACCTCGGGAAAGGTGCATTATTTTGGATGCATTTCTCAACAAATGAAGAAAATTAATTAATGGTTGCAAAATTAAAAATATCCTCAAGTTTCCTTATAAATTTATTACTTAAAGACATGAGTGACACATTTTCCACCTAAGTTTGGAGAAAAATGTTATTCAGGAATCAAAAGTTGTTGACTCATCCACCGTGTATTTCCAGTAGCAAATATTCAAATATTGACTTTATCCTAAAGAGTATGCAATTGCAATAAATTATCAATTAAATGCCCACGTTCAACTAAACGCCCTTATATATGTTATATTCGCCCAGGGCAAAATCAAGTAGATGATGTTGGACGCCCTAATATATACCTTTAATAATGAACTTTATTGTTATATAATAAACTTTATATTGCAATTTTATATAGTGTATCTTATGAATAAAACCTATAATGTACTTGAGAAAAAAATGAGCTCGTAAATAAACGCTCATGTCCAATTAAATATTCGTGCTCAAATAAACTCCCAGGGTTAGTAGGCTATATACAGTGTAACTCATATAAACAAATGCGAAAGCAGCCAAAAAAATTATTGAGCGAATCTTAGAAACAAAGCAGTAAAAATAATCATTGAAATTCGTTTAATTGAAAAATTAAGCATGATGCTCAAAATAACTTTTCTAAGATTTCTCTGAGTAGGTGATATATTTAAAATATAAAACTTGCTTCTCCAGCCTTTTCCTGATTTATGTTTTTAAAAAATCCATTTTTTTAAGTTTTCCTGGTAAACTAGTACTAAGCACTATAGCAAAGTATTGTATTTCATTATGCGTTTCATTATTCGTCTAAAATCGAATTGTACAATAACGGGGAGAAAATCGGGAAAAAGTGACTAATATTTTCCCCGACTTCATTTCCCACGATTTTTTACTCCAATTTTTCCAATTAACCATCATTCAGATTCACATTTACAAATACTTCTATCTACTTTATTTATTTTATTTTTTATTTTTATTTTATTTTCTCGAAATTTGCTTCAGGGTGAACAACGTCAGTATAACTTCTGTCCATACCATGGCCTAGTCAAAGTGTTCTGACGCATTTTTAAAATTTCAAAACTACTTTTCGCTTCTCTACCAGGAATTGGACAAATAGAGAGCCTAATACTAAGTAAGAAAATGATAAAATCAATAAAACAATGAATTGCATGCAAGGCGGCGGAACATGTTGACAAGTCCATACATAATACATTGTTTAAACAAGAAAGTCTAGAAAGCTTAATTACGGATGGTGCAAGCTTTAACGGACGTAATATTCCCATACACCAGCTGAAGATGTCACATCGTCACAAAACGAAGAAAACGAATTAACAGCCTGCTCGCCTATAATTTCAAGTATACCTCCCACACGGTTAATCCAGTTTAGGTAAAATATTTTACCTTCATTGAACTCAGTGCATCTACTGGAAATTTGTGATGTGTCATCATCTAGTGTATAGTAACTTCCACAAGCATCTGGACGTTCACTACTTTCGTGAGTTAAATAATCAATAAATTGTTGGGTTGCACTTGCTATATCAACTACTCGGCCATGAGAGGTTTTTGTGCAACGATAACGAAATTGAGTGAATTTCATGGCAAGTTTCAAAATCGATAGTCCTGTAGATGACAGTATGAACTTTTTGTTGTAAACATCTCCGACTTTTTGTATGTCATCCGAAAGGTAGTTAGCTTCCGACATGCTGCCTGTATGAAATTCTGTATCGAGATACCCCAATTGAGTCCACCCACCTAAGATGATTTTAAAAGTGGAATTAATAAACTTTAAGTGTAGAAGGTAAACTATGAACTTGCAAATTGAAGAAGACAGTATAAGAGCCTTTATCAGTTTTTCTTTACTTTATCCTAGCAAGCACATGCCGTTTGAACGTTATATGGATGTCTTAACGACCTCTAAACGTTGTTCGGACGTTAGCAGGACGTAGCGTGCCTGCTGGGATGAATCTAGAAAACGATTAGATATGACTTTCTATTTTAAGAGACCAATACATCTGGCAAAATAACAACATTTAAATAGGAAAAAGCGCATCGATTAACTCACAAGAAGTAAATAAACGCGCAACAAAAAGATCCAGTTAGAAGGGAAACTACTATAGATCAATTATACCCAAGGTAGAATATTTTTTTCATAATATAAAATTGCTTTTCTTTCTCTTCATTGACATCGATAAATTATTCCTTAAGTTAATCTATCCTAAGTAGGTCTTAATCATAGTTTATCTAATAGTTTACTGTCTAACAGGATCATCACAAAGGTGTTGTGATTCATATGCAAGGCCTCCTTGACAACTGAAAACTAAAATTTCTGTTACCTCCATCAGTGATCATATCACAATAGACACTGATCCTTTCTCCATTTAAAACGATCCAATAAAATCCGGAAGTAGTAAACGGTCTTTGTCTTTTCAATTCTTCACATGAAGTTTCAGTTACCGTCGAAAACTTTTTATTCCAACCAACTGCATTTAAATCTATTGATTAGAATTAAACACTGCAAGTTAAAATGACGCATATTTGGTGTGCAACATTGGCATTATTTTTTTACGAAATTTTAAACAATCCCAACAATGTCAACAACTCTTTCTTGAAAATATTGATCTAAATCGACGTGTTTGTCCTGTATTGTTGGTCAGTGCGGAAAGCAGCTGATCTTTCATTAGCGTTTGTACGTACGTACGTACGTCCGTACCTACGTGATTCCAAGATTTTTTGTCCACAGTTTTCGGCTGATTCCGCAAAACATTGGAATAGAGGCTGTCCACAAACCGTGGTTAATGTATGAATGGTACACTACAACTTATATAAAGTAATTTAATTATTGTGAGTGCGGCCTAAAATACAGAAAACGTGCAATCCTAATTTGTGTTCCAGAGAACGACACAGTGCAGCACTTAAGGTTAGAAAATTCTTACTGCTTTTTTTTATAATGACATTGATTTGTGAGAAACAGTTCGATCCCATTTTTTATTCCCTCCTCTTCTGTCTCTCCTCTCCCCTTTTTTATGGCCTTCTAATAAGTGTGTGATACACTTAAAATTTCACAAATTTCCTGTTGATGAAAATACAAATACACAAAATATTTCTTGGGTGTCTAAACACAGGTAGCTATAAAGCGTTTTCTAAGTTATATAAATTCACTTCGCACCCACATCACACACATAATATGGAGTAGAGAGAGAACCTGGTTGTGGTGGCAGTTTCTCTACTTTTAAAAATTGTTGGGTGGTGTCCTGTCTTTTGTTAACTTAAGACTTGTTACTCTCCTAATTTTATTTTAAAAATAAAAAATAATATGAATGGAAATTTACATAGTGGATAATGATGGTTGTTGGGGGATGACAAAAATTAAACTTAAATAGCAGCACCCCTTATACACAATTTGGACTAATATTTATAGTCAAATAAATCAAAGAAAATAATTGATATTGATATGAAACTTGATATTGGGTAATCCCTTTCCCGTGAAGGAGCGTAAGCCGCCAATCTTTTCTTTTTTTTTCTTTGAAGGTTCTTGTTGTTTTGACTATATCGGTGTATTAACCGATTCGTTTATGTGCTAAAAATTCTATCTATATACTAATAGCGAGTGTGCATACCACTTTTATTTTAGAGAGTGATACATTTAGAAAAATTTAACGGTCATTTTCTCACGAGGGGCGCGTAAAACCACGCTGCTGCGAGAAGCGTTTTTTTTCAGTATTGTGTTTTATGATATGAAATACGTTAGGGAAGACATGATATAGCATCTCAGGCGGAGACTTCGAATTACAATCGAACGTAGCAGCTATTGACAACGAATGATAAATAGTCGTTTGAAGAAAAAAGAAGCGTTTGTTTACATTTTTTAAGACGAAGTAATAATAAGAAACATGCATAAAAAAAACAAGTTTTTATTACGAAGAATAGTTTTTACACATTTACGACTTATGTTGTGTAATGTTGAAGGTTGATGACGCATCAAACGGCATTTTATCCTATCTCGGGTTTGTTTTTTAGATTTCCAAAGAAAAAAAAGAAAATTTAGTAAAAACTGTGTTGAGCATGGTATTTTTTAGTACAATGTTAGAAAGAAGAAAGTCAAGAAGGAATAAAAGATTAGAGATTTGATTAATCTGTTGGTTTCGGCCGTGAGTAAAATTAGTTAATACCGATGGCGTTTTTCTAATTGGAGATCTCTCTGTTCCTGGAATTTATAAAGAAAGAACTTTGAAGAAACTTCAGCTTTGAAGAAAGAAACATTATTTGGAGGTATGATTCTTTTTAGGATTTAGTTAATACCTTATATCGTATATATCATGGGGAGCGCGTAAAACCACGCTGCTGCGAGAAGAGATTTTTCGGTATTAGTATATTTGTAGTAGCAAATGACGCGACATGAATTTTTTGGCACGGGTAACATTGCATTGCATCCCCAATGGAACGCGACGTTTAGGGGCAAATATCTCGAGAACTGACTGGATAACTGACGTTTTTTGGGATCCGCGATATTGGCGATGGGCCACGAAAAAAAAATTGGGTCTAAAACTTTTTGGGGACGAGTGTGACGTCATCAAAATCTTTGATCGACGATTTCTCCGTAACCGTAAGTCGTACAGAGGCGATACCATACATTTTCTTGATCAGCTTTTCGAGCTCTATAGCGTGGTACTACTTACCCGTTTTCGATTGTGTGATTTTATTTTTTATATTGATAGAAAAATCACGGGATGGCCGTAACTCATGGGAAAAATGAACCGGTAAAAGTTTTTACCCGGGAAACTAGTCTATATACTAATAGCGAGTTGTGCATCCACTTTTATTTTAGAGAGTGATACATTTAGAAAAATTTCACGGTCATTTTCTCACGAGGGGCGCGTAAAACCACGCTGCTGCGAGAAGCGTTTTTTTTTCAGTATTAGTATATTAGTAGTAGAAAATGACGCGACGTGAATTTTTTGGCACGGGTAACATTGCATTGCATTCCCAATGGAACGCGACGTTTAGGGACAAATATCTCGAGAACCGATGGGGATAACTGACGTTTTGGGGGTCCGCGATATTGGGCGATGGGGTGACCAAAAAAAAAATTGGTTCTAAAACTTTTTTGGGGACGAGTGTGACGTCATCAGAATCTTTGATCGACGATATCTCAGTAACGGCACGTCGTACACAGACGATCCCATACATTTTTTTGATCAGCTTTTCGAGCTCTACAGCTTGGTGAAATTTATTGTTAGCAATTATGTGATTTTATTTTTTGTCATATACTATATATTGAAAGAGGAAGAGCACGGGATGGTGGTAACTCATGGGTAAAGTGAACCGGTAAAATGTTTTTACCCGGGATACTAGTCTTCTTATACTAATACGCAATCTTGCTTTTTTCTTACCTAACTTTGAAAGAAAGAACGTTAGGGAAATTTTCTCGGGAAGTTCGTCACAGGATGTTTGTTTATGTTTTTTCCGTATTAGAATAAGGCACTGCGGCTTAGTGCTTATAATTGTTTTATGATATAAAATACGTTAGGGAAGACATGATATAGCATATGTTTGTTTGTCTGTTTGTTTGTCTGTCCCACAAAATGGTAGACGCAAGTAGTGAAAGAGATCGGGGAGTCAGTAACGTAAGATTACACATAATTGTTTTTTCTTGTGTGACGTCAATATGAAACCGACGCATTGCGACCCAAATCGAACGCGAAATTTGGGGAAAATTATCTCGAGAACCAATAGGAATAACTGACGTTTTGGGGGGTCCGCGACATTGGCGATGGGGTAACAAAAAGATTTGGGCAAAATTTAGGGATGGCACCCTGTGACGTCATGAAAATCTTTGATCAAGGTACGGTTCGTCGTAGACATATGATTCTATACATTTTCTTGATCAGCATTTGGAGTTCTATAAGCTGGTAGCACTTTCAAATAGCTTTCCGAAATTTTTTTTTTTTTTCTTATCTGGGAGAACACACACTGAAAGTTTACATAGGCGGCTAGTTATTATCTTCTTATACTAATACGCAATCTTGCTTTTTTCTTACGTAACTTTCAAAGAAAGAATGTTAGGTAAAATTTCTCGGGAAGTTCCTCAATGGATGTATGTTTTTCCGTATTAGTATAGGGAGAATCTCCCATTAGGAGAATCTCTAGCTCCATCTTACGGGTTTTTATTACTTCGTGGAGTGTTGTTCCTTAAGGAAGACATCATAAAGCAGCCCGGAAGAGAAGGCAATGCAATGTTTTTTGCATTCGAAAGTTCATCAAATTTTTTCAACGTTCATTTCTTTAAAGATAAATGAAGACACTGCGTGTTAAATTTTTTGTTGTTGTTTTAATTTTTTATTTAATATTTTTACGTTTTAAGTTCAGTAGTAAAGAATAACAATATTGATCGGTATCAGTAACTAATCTATCCGACGAGATAAACGATGTAAACCTGTTATGTGTTCGTCTATTTTTTAAATGTGTTTGAACGTAGCTTTTTCGTATCAGTTAGTTTTGACTACTATTCCGAAATGTGTAGCTAGCAGTTTATTTGGTATTTCATTGTAGTGTGTGGATTGTTATTATTAAGGCTTTTTGTTTTAGATTAGAAAATTGAGTAGTATAGATGAATGTAATACAAGAAGAGATACATGGTTTTTGTATCATGATGCACGAGTGGAGTTTTGGGTTTTAACATTTCCACAATTCATAGCAAAATAAAGATTTGAAAGATAAAAACATAGCAGAATAAAGATTTGAAAGATAAAATAGTTTGAGAAGGTATTGTTTTTGTTAGCTTTAGTTAATAGGGAAATGTGAGGTATTTTCATATATTTCAGAAGTTTAATCGCGGTTAGGTAGGAGTATACGTTGTATTGTCCCTTTTCTAAATCTCTGAACATTGGAATTTTAGCTTTTAGTTTAACCGTACAACTTTAGAAATATCTAAATAGGCCAGATAGCACTGAAAAATAGGGATAATTGAATGATCGATCCAAAATATTTATACAACAATTTTGTGTTAAATATGATATAATTCCAACATGGAGAAACACAACAATTTTTGTAAATACACAGACTTATCATTGCAATATTGCGTGTAAAAACAATTTATGGAGAAAAACTGTAAAATGTTTTTACACGCTACACTAGTCTTATATATAATAGCGAGTTGTGCATAACAAATTTAGTTTGGTAAAATATTTTGCGTGTGAGGTTGCCGATTTTTCACGGTCCGTTTCTCACGCATTTGTCTGGGGAAGTTTGAAACTGCACGAGCAAGTTGGTTTTTCGTTTGCGTATTAGTAATAGTCCCGACTCCACCTTACGGGCTCTTTTGTGTTTTCCCGTGTTTGTACGCAAAAGAAGACAATGAAAAGTCTCGACGATGGAGGATGCAATGCAATGGTTTTTCGTTTGAAATATTCTCAACGATCATTTTTGTTTGGTGAACAAGAAGAGCGAAGAACTGTTTTTGTTTTTTGTTGTTTGTTTTTGTTGTTTATTCTGTTTGTTTTTATTTCAAAAAGCGAAGAAGAATATTGTTGTTTGTTACGAAAGTATTAGTAAAGTTACTACCAGTCGCATGACGATGATGCAGAAAAGAAACGAGGGTTTTTAAAATGTAAACAAATCTGTTTTTGTTTTCGTAAAGATTGATTCGCGAGACGAACAAAGAAATCAAGCGAAGGATTGTATTATTATTAAACGAATTAAAGAGTGGGAGAAAAAATGTAAAGTGTGGTTTATAGTAGAAACGTGTACTGGAAGTGAAGAACATCTTACTTACAGTTATTAAAAATGGTTTTGCACAGAAGAAGTTGTCAAATGGATAGCAAATGGTTTTTGATTTATTTCTTTTTCTTGGAACTGATGGTTTCGTAAAGATGGAATTAACGAGTGGAAGTATATACATTAAATTGAATCAAAACACGAAGATAATGTCGTTATTTTTGGTAGTAATGGTGTGCTGGAAAGCAAAGAAACTGCTAATGGAATTGGAGGATTGTTAACGAAGTGGTATTTACATATTGTGATTAAAAATGGTTGCGTCGTTGCAATCATTTCGACCATGTGGGAAACGTTATCAACATATTGTGTGGAAGAGCTACATCGTTATTTCTGATGCTTTTTTGTTGCATGTGAAGCAGTAAAGGGTTTTGTGTTACGCTGATATATTATTGCTGCTGTGTTATTGTTGTTGTTTGTTTTTCAAGCGAATTTTTGTGGCTGTTTTCAAGAAAGTTAAAGCTCCCCTACCCTCATATGATGATTGAACCCTAACACTTTCCCTACATACAACCCACACCGCCAGCCTAAATTATAGGTTTTTATACTATACTTCACAGATCCTATAGCTATTCCATTTCGTTGTTTAACCTATGTTTTTATATTGCTATATATATTTTTAAGTGTGTTGTTTGTTTTGTTTTTAGTGGAAGAGAGGATCTTAATAGCTTAATATCTTTCCTTTTTACTCTTCATTGATAACATCTACCTATTCCATGATGGCCACAGTCATATTTCTTTAAATTATCTCTGTTTTATTTTGTTTGTTGTTTGTTTTATTTTGTCTGTGACAGGGGAGAGGGAGTGTGTAATGTGTAATGTATGATTTCTTTTCAAGTGGCTATTTTGCTGCATCATGTACATTTTAGGGGAGCCTACTTATTATTTGTACTGGCTTTCCGTATGTCGTTTTGGAATTCTCAGTTTGAATTTAAGCCATGGTGCTTATCTTGGTTATTTAGTGCTATTTTACATTCTGAATTCATTTTTTTCTTGCTTATTTTCTATACGACTTCTTTCTTTTTAGATTAAAAATTTAGTGTAAATAAAAATTATGAAGCAGAATATTGAATATGCCAATCATGGTTTTACATAATCACGGTACAAGCAATTGGGATAAAGCATTTAATGAATTCATAGAAGAATGATCCTTTGGTTGTGTATACTGAGGAGGTATAATGTTTTTTTACGATTCACATTTTAATTGATTCAGGTATCCCGTACAAAGGCATAATTTTACGGTTTCACTCAATAGTTGGAAAATGTAACAGAAACATTTTTAGGTTGAATTTTTATATTTCTTAAGATTCTTGGGAGTGGAACCGTAAAATGTTTTTACACGGGATACTATCTATATACTAATAGCGAGTTGTGCATACCACTTTTATTTTAGAGAGTGATACATTTAGAAAAATTTCACGGTCATTTTCTCACGAGGGGCGCGTAAAACCACGCTGCTGCGAGAAGCGTTTTTCCATATTTTCATTAGCGTATTAGTAATGGTCCAACTCCATCTTACGGGTTTTTTCATGTCGAAGGGTGTTGTAGGGTAAATAAGACGACGAAAGGTCTCCACAGAGGAGGATGCAATGCAATGGTTTTTCGTTTGAAATATTCTCAACGATCATTTTTGTTTGAACAAGAAGAGCGAAGAACTGTATTTGTTGTTTGTTTTTATTTCAAAAGCGAAGAATAGTATTGTTGTGGAGAAAGTATTAGTATGTTTACTACCAGTGGTATGATGCAGAAAAGAAACAAAGGTTTTTAAAACTTAAACAAATCTGATTTTGTTTTCGTAAAGATTGATTTGCAAGACGAACGAAGAAATGAAACGAAGGATATTGTATTATTATTAAACGTGATTTAACGGGTGGAAGAAAAAATGTATGGTTTATAAAAGCAGAAACATGTACTGTACTGGTAACTGTAGAACATCTTACTTATTTATATGTTACAGTTGCACAGAAGAAGTTGTCAAAAATGGACGCAAATGGTTTTTAATTTATTTCTTTTTTATGTAATTGATTGGTTTGTAATGACGGAATCAACGAGTGGAAGTAAATACATAAAAAGTGAATGAAAACACGAACATAATGTCGTTGTTTTTGGTACTAACATGTGCTGGAAAAAGCGAAGAAACTGTTAATTGAATTGGAGAGGATTGTTAACGAAGTGGCATCATTTTTTTTACTTAAAATGGTTGAGCCGTTGCGATTGGTTTCATGTCGACCATGTGGGATTATCAACATTATCAAGATGTTTTGGAAGAGCTAAACTATTATTTCTGAGGGGTTTCTTTGCATGTGAAGCAGTAAATGGTTTTGTGTTACGCTGAGATATTATTGCTCATGTTGTTGTTGTTATATTTCAAGCGAATTTTTGTGGCTGTTTTCAAGAAAGTTAAAGCTCTCTCCCCCCCCCCCCCCCCCCCCCCCCCCATAATGATGATTGAATATCTAACACCTCTTCTCCCCCTACACCCCACACCGCCTGCTAAAATTATAGGTTTTCATACTGTACTAAACACATCCTAGGGTTATTTCATCTTTCCTTTTATTTAAGCTATGCTTTTATTGCTATTATATAATTTTGTTTGTTTTGTTAGTGGGGAAGGATGTAGTAAGAGGGAGACCACTGAATGTCTTTACATTTTAATCTTCACTGTGATCACATCTACCTATTCTATGATGGTTCTATGTATTCCTGTATCTATGTCATATATTTATTTAGTACAAGCGATTGGGATAAATCATTTAATGAATTCATTAAAACAATATATTATTGCCATATTTATGTTGAAACTTTGGAATGAGATGGTGTGGTTTCAATGATGATTGATTATCCCTGTCCTCTACCCCTACCCACACCACTTACTATACCAAGAGAATTATAACTGACCACAACACATCCGAAGCTTTTTCAGGTTTTCTTTTGTCCTTCGAGCAATGATTTTATTGCTATTATTCCTTAAAGTATATGCTGCTGATTTGTTGTTTGTTTTTTCTTTTGTTAGCGTGGGAGGGAGACCATTAAGATCACTCCATTTTACTATTTAGCTACATTGATCATTGCTGTATCTATATCTTATCATATTTCTTTCAATTTATCGCTGTTTGTGTTTTTGTTTGCTGACTTTACGTATGTCGTTTAGGAATCCCCAGACTGAAATTAAGTTATGGTGCTTATCTTGGTTCCATAGTGGAAATGACAGGGCACATGATATTTATTTACGTAGTGCTATTTCATATTCTAAGAGATTTTTTTCTGTTTCTGATGATCATGTATTTGCTTCTGTTCTATACAATTTCTTTCTTTTTAGATTTAGAAAATTTAATAAAACGGAATATGGACCAAGGAGAATGAATGTGCCAATCATGGTTTTACATCATATGGTACTTGCAATTGGGATAAATTATTTAATGAATTCATGGTGGAAAGACCCTTTGGTTGAATCCTGAGCAGGTATAATTTTTTTATGACTCACATTTGATTCAGGTATCCCGTGCAAAGACAATTTTACGGTTTCACTCAACAGTTGGAAAATGTAACAGAAACATATTTAGGTTGCATTTTGATATTTCTTATCATGGTGCAGTGAACTCATGGGGAAAGTGAACCGTAAAATGTTTTTACACGGGATACTATCTTATATATAATAGCGAGTTGTGCATAACAAATTTAGTTTGGTAAAATATTTTGCGTGTGAGGTTGCCGATTTTTCACGGTCCGTTTCTCACGCATTTGTCTGGGGAAGTTTGAAACTGCACGAGCAAGTTGGTTTTTCGTTTGCGTATTAGTAATAGTCCCGACTCCACCTTACGGGCTCTTTTGTGTTTTCCCGTGTTTGTACGCAAAAGAAGACAATGAAAAGTCTCGACGATGGAGGATGCAATGCAATGGTTTTTCGTTTGAAATATTCTCAACGATCATTTTTGTTTGGTGAACAAGAAGAGCGAAGAACTGTTTTTGTTGTTTGGTTTGTTTTTGTTGTTTATTCTGTTTGTTTTTATTTCGAAAAGCGAATAATAATATTGTTGTTTGTTGCGAAAGTATTAGTAAAGTTACTACCAGTCACATGATGATGATGCAAAAAGAAACGAGGGTTTTTAAAATGTAAACAAATCTGATTTTGTTTTCGTAAAGATGGATTCGCGAGACGAACGAAGAAATCAAGCGAAGGATTATTATTAAACGAATTAACGAGTGGAAGAAAAAATGTATGGTTTATAAAAGCAGAAACGTGTACTGTACTGAAAGTGAAGAACATCTTACTTATTTATGCTACAGTTATTAAAAATGGTTTTGCACAGAAGAAGTTGTCAAATGGTTTTTAATATATTTCTTTTTCTTGGAATTGATCGTTTTTGTAATGATGGAATTAACGAGTGGAAGTGCTTATACATAAAGAAGTGAATGAAAACATGAACATATGTCGTTGTTTTTGGTAGTAATGGTGTGCTGGAAAGTGAAGAAACTGTTAATGGAATTGGAGGATTGTTAACGAAGTGGAATTTACAAATTTAACAGTGATTAAAAATGGTTCCGTCGTTGCAATCATTTCGACCATGTGGGAAACATTATCAACATGTTTTGGAAGAGCTAAATTCTACAGTAAAGGGTTTTGCGTTACGCTGGGATATTATTGCTGCTGTGATATTGTTGTTGCTTATTTTTCAAGCGAATTTTTGTGTGGCTGTTTTCAAGAAAGTTCATGCTCCCCCTCTCATGATGATGATTGATTATCATCAACTCTCCCCCTCCCCCCACCCACCCCCCCTCCCCTCCTAACCCATTGTAGGTTTTTATATTATACTTAACACATCGAAGTATTTTTAGCCTATCCATTTTGTTGTTTAAGGTATGTTTTTATTGCTATTTATATTTTAAAGTGTGTTGTTTGTTTTGTTTTTAATGGAGTAGGGAGATCACTGAATATCTTTCCTTTTTACTCTTCATTGATTACATCTACCTATTCTATAATGGCCATAGTCATTGCTGCATCTACATCTTTCTTCTTTAAATTCATCCTCTGTTGTTTGTTGTTTGTTTAATTTTGTCTGTGGGTGGGGGGAGGGGAGGGTTTGTGTGATGTATGATTTCTTATCAAGTTGCTGTTTTACTGCATCTGTGATTTTTACGGGAGCCTATTAATTATTGTTACTGGGTTTATATATGTCATTTTGGAATCCGCAGCGTGAATTTAAGCCATGGTTCTTATCTTGATCGTATAGTGGAAAAGTTTTGGCACATGATATTTATTTATCAGTGCTATTTTACATTCTGCAACCATTTGTTCTGTTTCTGATGATCATGTACTAGCTTCTGTTATATACGATTTCTTTCTTTTAATATTAGAAAATTTAGTATAAATAAAAACAATAAACGAAGAAGAATGAATTTCCCAATCATGGTTTTAAATCATGGTACAAGCGATTGGGAGAATTCATTTAATGAATTTATTAAAATAATATATTATTGCCTTATTTATGTTGAAACTTTAGAGCGAGATGGTGTGGTTTCAATGATGATTGATTATCCCTGTCCTCTACCCCTACCCACACCACTTACTATACCAAGAGAATTATAACTGACCACAACACATCCCAAGCTTTTTCAGATTTTCTTTTGTCCTTCGAGCAATGATTTTATTGCTATTATTTCTTAAAGTATATGCTGCTGATTTGTTGTTTGTTTTTTCTTTTGTTAGCGTGGGAGGGAGACCATTAAGATCATTCCATTTTGCTGTATCTATATCTTATCATATTTCTTTCAATTTATCCCTGTTTGTGTTTTTGTTTGCTGACTCTACGTATGTCGTTTAGGAATCCCCAGGCTGAATTTAAGCTATGGTGCTTATCTTGGTTCTATAGTGGAAATGACAGGGCACGTAATAATTAGTGACTTAGTGAAATTTTACATTCTAAGAGATTTTTTTCTGTTTCTGATGATCATGTATTTGCTTCTGTTCTATATGATTTTTTTCTTTTTAGATTTAGAAAATTTAATAAAATGGAATATATGACAAAGGAGAATGAATGTGCCAATCATGGTTTAACATCATGGTACAAGCAATTGGGATAAAGCATTTAATGAATTCATGGTGGAATGACTCTTCGGTTGAATCCTGAGCAGGTATAATTTTTTTACGATTCACATTTGATTCAGGTATCCCGGGCAAAGGCATAATTTTACGGTTTCACACAATAGTTGGAAAATGTAACCGAAACATATTTAGTTTGCATTTTTATATTTCTTATCAAGATTCTTGGGAGTGGAACCGTAAAATGTTTTTACCCGGGATACTAGTCTATATACTAATAGCGAGTTGTGCATAACAAATTTAGTTCGGTCAGTGTGAATAAAAGGACTGGGAACGAAATGTTCGTATGGACTGTGATATAGTGACATTTTAGATCGTGCATAACTGAGTTGTCGAGATATAGGCGATATTAGTAATATAGGAGTAGCGCGACGTCAGTGGGCACATTGCATTGCACCCTAAATAGAACGCGATATTTAAGGGCAAATATCTCGACAACCAATAGAAATAACTGACGTCACTTTGGGTGCGCGATATTGGCGATGGGGTGTCGAAAAAATTTGGGTCTAAAACTTTTTGGGAACGGGTGTGACGTCATCACAATTTTTGATCGACGATATCTCCGTAACGGTACATCGTACACAGACGATCCCATATATTTTCTTGATCAACTTTTCGAGCTCTACAACTCAGTGGTACCTATTCTTTTGGATTGTGTGATTTTATTTTTCGTCATATACTATATATTGAAAGAAGAAGAGCACGGGATGGTGGTAACTCATGGGGAAAGTGAACCGGTAAAATGTTTTTACCTGGGATACTAGTCTATATACTAATAGCGAGTTGTGCATACCACTTTTTAGTTTGGTCAGTGTGAATAAAAGGACTGGGAACGAAATGTTCGTATGGACTGTGATATAGTGACATTTTAGGTCGTGCGTAACTGAGTTGTCGAGATACCGGCGATATTAGTATCATAGGAGTAGCGCGACGTCAGTGGGTACATTGCATTGCACCCCAAATAGAACGCGACGTTTAAGGGCAAATATCTCGAGAACCAATAGGAATAACTGACGTCACTTTGGGCGCGCGATATTGGCGATGGGGTGTCGAAAAATTTGGGTCGAAAACTTTTTGGGGACGGGTATGACGTCATTAAAATCTTTGATCGACTATATCTCAGTCACGGTTAGTCGTACACAGGCAATCCCATACATTTTCTTGATCAGGTTTTCGAGCTCTACAACTTAGTGGTACTTATTCTTTTGAATTGCGTGATTATATTTTTCGTCAAATACTATATATTGAATGAGGAAGAAAAGTGAACCGGTAAAATGTTTTTACCCGGGATACTAGTCTTCTTATACTAATACGCAATCTTGCTTTTTTCTTACCTAACTTTTAAAGAAAGAACGTTAAGTAAAAATTTTCGGAAAGTTCGTCAATGGATGTTTGTTTATGTTTATTCCGTATTAGCATAAGGCACTCCGGCTTAGTGCTTATAATTGTTTTATGATACGAAATACGTAAGGGAAGACATGATATAGCATATCAGGCGGAGACTTCGAATTACAATCGAACGTAGCAGCTATTGACAACGAATGTAAAATAGTTGTTTGAAGAAAAAAGAACCGTTTGTTTACATTTTTTAAGACGAAGTAATAATAAGAAACATGGATAAAAAAGACAGTTTTTATTTACGAAGAATAGTTTTTACATATTTACGAGTTATATATAATGTTGAAGGTATAAGACATATCAAACGGCATTTTATCCAGTTTCGGTTTGTTTTTTTAGATTTCCAGAGAAAAGAAAGAAAATTTAGTAAAAACTGTGTTGAGCATGGTATTTTTTAGTACAATGATAGAAAGAAGAAAGTCAAGAAGGTATAAAAGATTAGAGATTTGATTAATCTGTTGGTTTTGGCCGTGAGTAAAATTAGTTAATACCGATGGCCTTTTTTCTAATTGGCGATCTCTCTGTTCCTGGAATTTATAGAGAAAGAAAACTCAGCTTTGAAGAAAGAAACATTCTTCGGAGGTATGATTCTTTTTAAGATTTAGTTAATACCTTATATCTTACATACGTAAATCTGTATATATTTCAAAAGTTAATTCTGCGATGGGTATTGTAGTGTGGGGTGAGTGAGATATTTTACAATTTGTGAATATTTTTATCTGAGATTTAGTATTGATAATTATGAATCTATTCACCACAAAGTCTGAAAGTATTTTTGGTTAACTATAAAGTTAGAAAGTGGAAAGAATTAAGAATGGTTAGGATTTATTTTAGAAAAGATTATCAAATGCTTAGTATGGTGGGTAAAATATTCATGAATCGATGAAAGATTTTAGGGCGGCGTTTTGGACTGCGTTTTTGTATTTCATAGAGTTATTATCAAATGGTTAGTATAGCGTGTAAAAACATCTTATTGGGAAAGATGTAAAAAATTTTTACACGGTATACTAGTTTTTTTACTATTACACTCTTATAAATTTCACCCAAAATATGACACTGTGATGGAGTTTCTATTGAACTTGTCAGAGCAAATCCGAGTTTAAAAGACTTTTTATCATTTTATTTTGATAAAAATGATCCAAAAGAAAGAAAGAAACTTTATATTTCCACTTAAGATTGTTAGCTTTTCCTATCAAATCGTGTTGAAAACAATGACTCATGTAACAGACTTTGCAAATCTTTTGCATTTTTATGTAAAAATTCATTCCTTCACAGGTGCGTCAATTTCTTTCAGGCTTTACTGTATATATACCAAATATATACTTCAAGGTGGTAAGAAAATTTCACTGGAAAAAAATAAATTTCACGTATTCTTAAAATCAAATTCTTGTGAAAGGAAAGAATACTTTTTGCCTCAATGTCTGTCAATGTATGCATGGTAATATTTAATTTTAACAAAATATGAAGACTAATTATTTGCGAAATAAACAAAATTAAATTCCTGGGAAAAGTTTATTTTATCTCGATTCGCGAAATTAAATTTGCACGAAAACTGCTACTATGGATGAGACTATCGACCTCTAATGGTTCCAAAGAATGATTCATTATGATTCATTTTTGCAGATAATCGCTCTAGGAGTGAACAGTAACTAAGCCGAATATTCCTACGACTCTTCCTTTTGACCTCAAATTTGTGAATTTTTGCCCATTAACTTTTGGGAGATTATCAAAATATGGGATATCGCAGAATTTCTTTTTAAGTAATCAATTTTCGTTGTTTTTTCAGGTTAAAATGAAAACCAAATCACATTAATTCTTTCCACTAAAATTTCTAAAAATACTCACTAGTGGATCTGAGATTGTATAACAGTTATATAATTTGTTATTTAGGTCCTTTGTTGGTAGAATCATCTCTGGTACTATTTATCTCCTATCTGCCGCCAGAACTCCTCCTCAAAACTTGACCTTGTCAGAATTACCTGGACTTGTCCGAACTTTTTGAACTTGTCGGCTTTATCTGAACTTGACCAGATTTTTTACTTTCAGATATTTCCAAAAAATGATTTCCATTGCTCAATTTTGCATAGCTATCTTTGTCACGTGAGAAGTATATATTCTTCAGTTGTCTTCATATATTTTTCATTTTTTTACTTTGGCACATATTTTGTTACATTGTACTAAACATTTTTTTATAATAGATTGAGTTCATAATACATGAATAATTGTATTCAATACTCCAGTATAAGGACTTCGGGTTGAAAATCTACAGTTATAAAGGATATCAGATTCAGAATAGAATTCTTTGTTTGGCCCAAATTTTCTTTCTAAAATGTAGTTCTTGCCGCCGCAGGAGAAAGGCTGTGAAATTTTGTAAATACGCACGGAATGTTATCTGAACTGTTGTAGTTCTCCTTCGTAATGTGTACTACTTTTCTGGTTTGCCCAATCGCGCTGACCGTAAGGCCCCTGGGCCTCTTGTATTCTTTTAATCTTCAGTATATGTATTCTATGTATACTATATAGTATATGTATATGCTGATGGCGATGACATAGCAATCCTTGCTTTACATAAAATATCAACAATTGTTTCTTGTCAATCAAAGTGTCTGTTTCAGGGTTATGTATGTAATACTTTGCTTGCGATTAACATTAATAATAATGCTGTGCAAAATATATATTGTTTTAAAAAGAAGTTTTAATTTATTCTATGGCAGTTACAGTGATTTCGCCACTAGTTCGACTCTACTACTGCTCAAATAAAGATTAAATTTGTAAATTTTAGAGATTTATTATTTTGTTAAAATAAAACTTTGTGGGTTGGAAGTCCTATATATTAATATTCGATTTTCTGTCTGTCTGTGTGTTTGTTTGTCTGTCACGCAAAATGGTAAATGCGGCTATGAAAGAAAGGTGATGCGCAAAGTAAGAGCCAACATAAAATTTTACATAGGTGATTTGTTGCGCGACGACGTCTGTGAAACCATTGAATTGCGTACTAAATAGGAAGCAACATTTAAGGGAAAATATATCGATAACTAATAGGACATGGCGAGTGACAAAAAATTTGGGCAATAATTTGATGACGGGGGAACAGTGAGATCATTAATATCTTTGATCGTCGGTATCTCTGCCGCAGACAGACAATCCCATACATTTTTTGGATGAGCATTTCGAGCTCTATAAGATGGCAGCACTTTCCAACAGCTTTCCAAAATTTTATTTTTTACTGAAATGTAACTTGCTCGTGTAGTGTTTTACTTCCCCAGATAAACTTATAAGAAACAGACCGTAAAAAATCGGCATCCAAAATGTGCACAACATACTTGCCAAACGAAATTAACTGTCCACGAAGATCAGTGCAACATTACGACGAATGTTTAAAAGTTAAAAGAGGCTCTTTCCAATTGTTTTTAACAGCATAGTGTTATTTAATGAATTAGGAATATTAGCAACTTTAGAGCGTTTTGCAAAGAAGGAAAAGAACATTTTAACGATAAAACTTTAGCGAGGGCACCATCATATTGATATATTTTTGTTTTTTGTTTTTCCCTTTCTTTTATTACAAATACATATGTAAGTATTCCCAGTAAAGCAGGCAATGGCGTATGCAATTGTTGATAGATAAAGTATTCATTATAACTATTACGGAATTACCTGATCGATACAGTGCTCCTCCATCAGATTCAAAGGATAATGGAAGGTACCAGATGGCAAGGTCACTGATGTACACTCCATTACATTCCACTTGTAGGTTTTGAGAATTATCTTCGTGTGGTATAGCCGATGTATATTGTCCACCAGACACGATTCCATTTATCTGGAGGGAAATAATTGATGCTGAAACAAATTTTAAAAAAACGTGTTTATCTCATAGCTGATACCGTAACTTGTTCCTTAGTGGTATTTTTTATATAATGATGCACAAGAAGCGGAATAACGTTCAGCCGTTGTCACAGCGATGGTCGCATTATAAATGTGGGCACATATTATTACCACCTATAATGTTCCTTTTGGGAAAACTCCACAAAATCTGGTCTTTATTCCGCTTTCTTGGGTCTCTTTGTGTCCATAACAGTTGGATGTCTTGCCTTTATTCTCGAATTCAAAGTTTAGATCGCCAAGAAATTCACTAAAATAAGTGCTGCCATAACGTTCGGAGAGATAATAATATGATTCATAAAAATAAGTCGATGCATTACTTAGGGCGGTGAAATAATTTTATAAGATGAAAATATAGGTGGGAGCATAACGTGCACCCGCACATTTATTATGCTACATAGTCTTGTTTGCTAGCAATATGATTTTAAATTATTTTCAGGAAATAAATGAAATGATAAAGATGATATTACTGATGGTATCACAGTTGTATTTCATTAATACATGTGTCCAATCATAAAGCTTCTCTTTCTGGATTGGTGTTTCAAAGGATATACTGTGAGTGGTGGTTTTTCTGTAGGCTTTTAAGTAATGATTTCCGTCAACGGTGAACCTCAGCATCATGCCTAAAATAATCAAAACACAAAGTACTTGAATTATATTACAATCAGACGAATTACTGTAACGGATTCCTACAATCTTAGGTATGGTATCAGTGGCTATGACCGTCCAAAATTCGACTAAGAATTGAAAATGTATTAGATGTTTCATATGAGAAATATCTCCCTTTCTGTGTAATAATACTAATCTCTTCAGACAGTCTATTTCTAATCTACTTGATTCCTTTTTGTCAAGTCTTTTTTTTTTTTCGTGTTGCTTTGACGTTCAATGCTGCACGAAGCAGGCGTTTATTATCATATTTTCCAATTCTCCGAGATTAAAATATTCAAAGTTCTTTAAACAAGACTCGTAAGGTTCGCTAGGATAAAACTTCGGTAAAAACATATTTCATATAAGTATTCTTTAATGGTATCCAGTGGTACTGGAGCAGGTCTAGTGGGTGTAATTGCTTGTGGATTAAACTTTGTCTTTATTGCATCAATTTTAGTAGCAGTTGCTGTTACATTACCATAGTAAAACTGTCACAATACTCACTTCATGAGGTCTATTTTTCTCGGATTTTTCTCTGAGGAACGCTGTCTACTTTCTTGTCCTATTTCATTTGCTCCTACACCATCGTCATTTTGTCCAACTATTTGGTTTCCCAAACCCACGCCCTAACCACTCAGTATATCAGTCAGTATCCCCTTAGTCAGTCTTTGATGTACATTGATCAGGTTATGCAAGTGGACTATAATATTTCTCTTTTTTAAAACATAACTAAATTCATTACATTATCGAATTGATCAAAATCTAGGCTATTTTTCCCCTCGGCTTTCGTCACCCTGGAAAGAGTCCATATGAGATCGGCCCGAGTCTCCGAAAATCCTCTGACCTGTTTTCTCGAAGAACTACCAAGAAGGAAAAGCACTGGAAACATATTTATACAGGTTGGCTTTTTCAGAAATTAAAATTCTGCTATCAATAAAGGACCTGTTTTAAAAATTATATACAATAAAGACTAGAATATCTAAGGAAATAAGGACAATAAAAAACGATAAAAGGGGGTCAATGGAGAAACATCAGTCACAACCGAATAAAGAAATAGAGAAAAAGTATGAAAGGCAAGGAGAACAATACTGCAAAAATCTCATCTTCAAAATGCCTCAATATCAATCACTATGTAGCCACATTAAGGCCTACCACTAAATACCTTCTTGGAGATGACCTCCAAAAGAGTATAAAGAATCCTTCCTCTGGCTACTCATGTGCCCGCTATCATCCATATTCATCAAGCACGATGAGAAATACTAAAGATTCTTTTTTAGAGCATGGAAAGAAATCTGGTCGACGAAAAAAACCCAACAGAAACAGTTACAACCCTCTCACCAGAAAATGGATGTTAATATTCCTTACTTAAAAAAAACCCTTCAGAATCATGCTGAGAATTTCCAAGCTGGTTCTGTTTCTAAGGCCTTGTCTGCCTGGAAGAAATTACAACTGATAAAGTTGTATTAAACACAGGACTAACTATTCAATTTGAAGGGCAAACCTCTCCAACAACAAACTTATACTCAGGGGATCATTTCAAATCCCAAGAACATGATTTCGTTACTGAAGAACTGAATAGACTTCTAAAAAAGAGAATAAGAAAGCCAAGCTCTCACGAAGATGGAGAAGTCATTTCTCCAATATTTCTTACTCTAAAGTCAGATGGAGGCTTCAGGCTAATATTGAATTCGAAAGAATTAAACATATTCATGCCTTATATCCATTTTAAGATGAACACTACTGAAAAGGTATTGAAATTGGTGACAAAAGATAGTTTTTTTGTTAAATTGATATTCTGTTAAAATCTCTGAACATAGTCAAAAGTGCTAGAAATTTGTTTACAAATGCATTTTGTATCAATTTACCTGCCTGCCTAATGGTCTCTGCTCAGGTCCAAGAAAGTTTACTTAACTAATCAAACCACCACTTTTAATTCTTAAAAACGTTGGTGCAATTGTATCTGGATATATTATCTGGATATCATCACCATTGGCCAGTCATTTGGCGAAAGTCAGAACAATTTCCAAAAGATTGTCACCATTTTCGGGTCACTAGGATTTGTAATACACCCATCAAAATCTTGTTTCAAGCCTTCACAAATAACTGAGTATGTTGACTTTATTATTGATTCTATAACAATGCCTGTTACACTTACAATTCAGAAAAAAGAGAAGATCCTGTTGTTGTGCAACCAGATTTTGAGTAAAAACAAACAACTATGAGGGCAGTAGCAAAACTTTTAGGTTAATTTAGTTCAAGTTCTTTTGCTGTAAAATATAGCAGATTGTGATATAGAGCGCTAAAAAGGGACAAAATTAATGTCCTCCGTTTAAACAAAGGTAATTTTGACACTACAATGAGCATCAGTTCTGAGGCTACTTATGACATTGGTGGGTGGAAAATATTGTGCAGTCTTACAATGATATTTATGTTGGAAACCTTTTTATTGTTTTAACTATTGATTCATCGTTAAAGGGTTGGGGTGCAGTTGTCCAACACAGACAAACATCAGGACTCTTCTCTGAAATGGAGAAAAATTAGCACATCAATATTAACACCTTATGATATTTTATATTGTTTAAAATCAATTCTACAGAACCAGGGATACACACATATAAAATTTTTATCTAACAACACTACAACTGTTAGTTGCATCAATAACATGGTTAGTTGCAAATCAATTGAATGTGACTTAGTAACCAAACACATCTGGACTTGGGCTATATCGAAGCAAAATTGGCTCACATTTCAGGTTGAGGCTGACCACGAATCAAGAAGAGATGAAACACGACTGGAGTGGAAACTGAATAAATAATCTTCAAGGATGTTTTGAGTAACTTTGAGTTTGAACAATAAATTGATTTATTTGCATCAAGGTTTAACACTCAAATAAAACGATTTGTATCCTATAGGCCAGATCCAGATGCAGTGCATGTAAATGCATTTTCTATTGACTGGACAGGGAGACAAGGTTTATTATTTTCCTCCCTTCTCATGTGTCAGCAGAGCTATACACAAATTACAATATGACTCTGCAAAAGGAATAATTGTTAAAATTAAGCGCCTATTAAGAGGGATTTATAAAGATAGACCATCCTTTCCAAAATATCTCGTGACATGCGTATAGATATTGTATTAAACAATCTTCATAAAGCAGAACTTACCAAGTCGATCCCATTGAAACAACTAAGTTTTAGAGTTGCAACTTTATTATGCGTTCTTAGTGGCCAGAAGGCACAAACTATTTGAAGCATGAATATTGATCGTATGGTGAAAGGATCGCATAGGTGTTTATTTTTTATACCAACACTATTGAAACAAAGAAGATCAGAATTCCATCAAGAACCACTGGAATTTAAGTCGATTCCCAGTGGGCAAAATCTTCAAATAGTCTATGAGGAGGAGTGTTTTCTATAGGAATGGAAAGCAATATCGCTTGCTGTTTCAATTCTATTCACAGCGCACTCAACCAGGGGAGCTTCTACGTCAAAATCTTCAAAACTGCGACTTTCTGTGGGTGATATTGTTAAACAGCTGGTTGGTCTGGGAAATCCAATTTTAGGGCGAGGTACAATAAGCCTACCATGAATAACTTATGTGAAGCAATATTGCTTAATAAAAAGTGAATTATGTTACTGGGTTTATTGTTTTGTGTGAGAGAAATGTGTTTTGTTCAACATTCCAAGTTACTTTTTATCTGTCAGTTTGATTGCTGAAGGTTCACCAAACATTATCAAGGAATACTGTAGATTTTGTATTGGGTTATTCAGGCTGTAAAATCTCATTTGGACTCTTTCCAGGGTGCAGGGAGCCGAAGGGGAAAATAATTTACCCAAATTAAACTGGTGTAGTGCAGTTTGATCTAAATTATTAATCTTAGATCATAATAATTATGTTTTCTTAGTTTGAAGTTGGAACATCACATAACTTGGAAAGTTTTATTATTGTTTTGTTTACATTTGAAGTACCATTATTATCGGGCAGTACCGGGCAGTATAATTGGTTACTAAGCCAATCAAATTCGTCCATTTCCCCCAATATATCCTTTCGTAATACCCTTATCCTAATAATAACAAGAAGCTGAGCAGCATGAAACAGGAAAGCGTTCAGGGCTATTCATATAGGAAGCTGAGTGAGGATTTAGCATATTTAATAATTTCAGCCAAAAAACAAAATTTTAAATTGATGTTTCTCACCAAAATATTTGCAATTGACGTTTCGCAGAGGAGGAACACAAGCTGGTTTTAATCGGGACGCTCTAGCTCTCTCGCAATAATTACTGGTCTTTGATTGATTATACTAGCTACTAAATAACCATCGCGCTCTATTTGAACAATTTCAAAAAGTTTTGAAATGAACCGATGAGAAACATTCATTTTCTAAATTTTTCCAAACATAACCTACTATTTCATTTTTGAGCTAGCTAACAAAGGGAAATCAATAATATCTTAAGCGCTGTGTCGGTAACAACATGCAAATCTTAAGTAGAATTACAGATAAGTTTATGCTATATTTCAATTTGTAGCTTCAGGGGCACGTTGTGTATTTAAACGTTAACTGAAGCTACCTTGCATTAACAAATCTATCTTAAGCAAACAAAATGGAGCAGAAAAAGTATTAGAAACTTCTAGAATGTTCCATGGAAAAAGTTTTGGACGAAAAAACAACAACAACAAAATGGACATCAATGCTCAGTGAACCGTAAACGGTCGCTAACTAATAAGAAAATAATGGGCTTCCGTGGTTTTGAATAAACCATGCCATGTTACTAAAGTTAAGATTTAAGAATCAAGAAATGAAAAAGCTACCTTTTGTATTTGCATTGGTAAGAAGATTACATCCAGGTTCCGTTTGAGGGGTTATGCGAATCCATAAGGAAACTGTATATGATCTTCCTTCATAGCCTGCACATTTTCTAAACATTTGAAAATGGAACAGCTCAGGAGTAAATAGAAATTAAAGTTTTATTTTATATGGACTTTGTTTTAATTGACTTTAATAAAATTAAACGTTTTTTTAATAAGCACGACCTTTAAAAACACCACAGACTCAAATTCACTAAAATGGAAAGCATCATTTAAGCACTACACAAGGCTCAAAATCAAACTATTTTGAGGATACATACTCTTACTTCTTGATATATCAAATAAGCACCACGTAAACACCAGTGTAGGCCCAAAATGGCCAAAACTAAGCATAACTGATTGTGGTCGAGTTTTATGGTGCTTATTTAAAAAAAACGTGTATCCAGTTATTGACAAATTTTGAGAATTCCTTACTTTAAATTGAAAGCATAACTTTTGATTAAAACAACACGATATAGTTAGAAACATATTCAAGAACAACATTAATCATGTTTAAATATGAATAATCTTACGTAAAAGAACTCTTATCATAATTTCCAAGGTCTACTGAGGCCCCATGCCCTTTCCACAGCACATATCCTTTCCCAAGCTGATCCAAAACAATGTTATTTTCCTCAAAATCAAGCGATACAATAGAGTTTCCCGTTGTATCTGTTCCTCGTCCGTACGGCGTGTATCCACCAGTCACATTGGCGGTTTTGAAAGGAATGTGAACGTTTGGTGGCAGCACATAATCTTCGTCTGTATAAAACGAAAATATTCTGGAGGTTCACTCATAAATATTTTTCATAAATTCTGTATTTTTCCTTGATTCTTCATTTTTTAAGTTTTCATTATAACAATGAATAAAAAAAGTACACAAATTGTAGAAACTTACATGCATATATTAATCCATCAGTTTTCAAACAGTATATTCTGGCAACAACATCAAAACTGACACAAGGTCCTTCAAATATCTTCACCCATTCATCTTCCAACCATTCGTAGATGTTTTGATCCTCGTGAAGAGAATAGATGATGTCATTATGTGCAACTTTGAATTCAACCGATGCACCAGGATTTGTTGTAATTATTTGCCATTTATCAATATCTGGAGATGGGATACTTTCATGCTTCATTATGCACTTGCATGATGCGTCAATGCCATACCAAACCTTGTTTCTTACTAGAAACTTTGACAATGTACGAGGTGTAATCTTTTGTAGAGCATCTATGCGTAAAGACATAGAAAAGTAAAGACATTAAATCAACATTAAATATGGCAAGTCAAACAATACATGTCAAAACAAGAACGAAATGCCGCGCATTACACCCTTACCAAATTTCCTGATGTAAAGTTAATCAACCATGAAAACGAAGCGGGACATTGAAAACATAAACACATAATTTTAGGAAATCACTTCACACCAACAAGTTTAAAAATTTTTATCTTTCGGTCTTTGGTATGGAAAATCTTAATACACCTATTGAAAAAGTTAGAAAAAGTGGTGGAGTTTATTCAATAACATCCGGATTTTTTTCAAAAATTACGAAGTGGGACTGCTGTGATATCTTCTGCAGAAACTTACAGTAGTTGTTCGAAAAGTAAAAGTCCGGAATAAAGATGCTCAGTTTCTTTTCGTGATTCTTGGGGGCATTCCTGAGTGTAAATCTATATTTTACATTAAACATTATTGAAAATGAGTCGAAAATAGAGTTATTTTGTTTGAAATTCCAAAGAATGTTCGCGAGATGTTAGCTCGACTTATCGGCGAAAAGGATCAAAGTGACAGCATCAATTCTTCTGATGAAACTATGATTTTCTTAATCAGAAGAGTTTGTGAATATCAAAATCTAAATTATTACAATCTTTTTCTTACAATGGATCTGAAGTTAAAACGATATCATTGATGTGCTACGACATTTATTATTGATTGTGACTTTTATTTATTGTTTCTGTCGACTATTATATTTTGTCATTGTTGCCATTTATTTTTTACAGGTAAAAAAATTGTTTATTTTGATTATCATACTTTAAGATTTTGACTCTGTATTTTCAATCATCTTACATCAAACACTCCTTTCGGAAATGTCATGAAATCAATGACAATTATACACGATTATCAATAATAGTCATCAATATGTATTTAATAAATAATATCTTTTATTCAAACCAAAACACTCACTTTTATCGGATCGAGTTCTTCGAAGTTCACCAGTTTCTTTTAAAATAACGAAGATATAACCGTGGGTCATGAAAACGTCGGAAAATAAACCAGTAACCCTAACTTTCCATCCATTGCTCCAGGAAAGAACATCTTTATTGTCTTGCCCTAAACCGTAGATATTACTATCTTCCTTGAGTTTCAATCTACTCCCAATCCCTGGTTCGGATATGACCAATGACCAATCATCTTTTAGATTGCTACCGTAAATTTGATCATCGTTGCTGAGACCAAACAATCGAACTTGTTTATAGTTATAATGGATTTCTTTCACAACCGAAGCTGTTCCATCATAACGAACAACATTTGCCATTACTATAAACATAATTAAGAATAGCTTAGTCTCTGTAAGTAAAGTGAAAGAAGGGAAACCAAAAGAAAGATGAATCTTTTCTAATGGGTTTTTTTTTCACGTTTCTTTTAGTACTTTAGATACAATTTTGCGTGCTTGTTTGAAGAAAATTAATATACGCATATATTTTGATGTTAAAATATACAATAGTTATTGAGAGAAAGGACACAGGATCTTGTAAACAATATATTATATACATCACTTTGAAAGTCAAAAGTTGTGAAGAAGAAGAACGTTAGAAGAATTAAAACTGTGAGAAACACAATGCAGTGGGCAAAATCTTCAAAAAGTCGCTGTGAAGGAATGTGTTTTATTAGAAGAACAGGCGATATTGCTTGCCATTTCTATAGAAAACACTCCTTCTCACAGACTTTTTGATGATTTTGCCCATAGGGATGCATAAAAAAGAATGTGAATATGTTTATTGACAAAATTTGTATGATAATAGTGTTTTCATAATTTGATCTTCTTTTGTTCCATATTTTTGAGGAAAGTTTGATGTACAGTTGACTATCCGTAATTCAAACAACCAAGGGACCACCCAATAGAAACTAACACTTTTTTTAAAAATATGAACTACAACTTTCTGTTTTCGGAAATTTGATTGTGTGGAAACGAGTTACAGTTAAAATTAGGAAAAAAAAAATTTTAAATTGTCTGTTTGTGAACTTAAATCTTTCATTTCAGCCCATGTTGTATTAGTGGAGAACGGAACCTTTAATAGTAATCATTAAAGTTCGAAGACTCGGGGCAAGTCACCGCGTGTTACATGCTTTTGAATAATGCGGACCAGAAATGATCTGTTTATTTATTATTTTGAACTCATAATATTCATTAATCATCATATTTAATTTGCTGATCGTGGAAAGTTAGCTGGTTTGTATTATTATTTCGACAATTCTTCATGGTTTTCGAAAAGCAAAACAACATGGAAAGAAAAAGAAGAAACACGATCAACTTTTGCTGGCAATATTCGATGCACAGACAAAACGAAAGAGTGCAACGAAAGATAATAAAAACGTTTTCTTTAATATTTCTTATTATGTTATATGCAGTTCTTCAAAACTTTTCTTTAGTTCTATCTTTTTTTGAGCAATCATCGTAGACACTCTGGTTAACTTTTACCAGAATTTTCTCTTAAAAATCATATTTTTCTGCTAATTGTTAGCCATAACAGCCAGTATAATATAAGCGACCTTAAGGTCCGTGTGTTAAAATTGGAAATGAAATCAGTTGAAGATTTACTGAAGAAATTACTTTTGAAAAAAGATGAAATGAGAGATAAGAGTTTCGTAAAGCTTTCTTTATGGAGAAAACTTCTTCCAAACGTAGGTGGTACAAATTATAATCGTCTATCTTCTGCAACATTTTCCCCAACAAACCTTGTGCATGATTATCATGTTCTCCTGTCCTGTTAAGAAACTATATAGAAATTGCACAATTGGAATTTTGCCCCCCGCGATACGAACGAAGAAACGAAACGAAGTAGTAGTATTATTAACGAAGTATAATATATTATTTTACCGAAAGTTAGAAAGCAGAGTGAGGTTATTGTAACCAAATTATTGTAATAATAAGGAAAAGCTTCCTCTAAATATTCTGCTCATGTGTTCTAGGTACGTTGCACAACCCTTTAATTAAATTTTACCTGACTAGGTCTTTTTGGACCAAAATATGAATACATGTCCTGTACATATAAAGCTGTACATATAAATCAGGTTATACTAAATCATGTTATCATTGTATTTAAAAACTTTGAGAGTAACTTGTGTGCCATTTTAAAAAAAGGCGTTTTTGCATAGATGAGCAAACAAAGTGAAATTCAGTCTGTGTTCATTGTTTAAGTTAAGTTGGCTAACTTGACCTAACAGCCAATCAGTTATCAGAAATTATCTGTATAAACCAATGAACTTTCAGATGTGAAAAATGTCCAGGTTTGGACAGAAAGAAAACGAGAAGAAAAACAAAGCCGTTTGTGATGTCTTTCATGCATACGTAGAAAGCTAATTAATTTTTTTATTTGCGAAGCTTTTCGCACTTCAAGTACATCGTCAGGCAATGAATTAATTATTTATTCACTATGGTTTCACAGTTACAAAATGGTATATTTTTCGGCGGGAAGAAGAAATGTGACTGAAGAATAAATATATGGAAGTTTATAAAAATGAGAAAAGAAAGAAGAGATATCGTAGCAAACAAGAATATATAACTACCATGATTTTTGGACATTTACACTTAGTTTGAATGATGATTGAATGCTTCTTCTCTCCCTCAGTAACTGCAACTTATATTTTTAAGAGTGTTGTTTGTTTAGTTAGTGGGGGAGGAGGGTGTAGGAGGGAGACCATTGAATATCTTTCCATTTAACTCCTTACATTGATCACATCTACCTATTCTATGATGGGCATACTCATTGCTGCGTCTTTATCATATTCCTTTTAATTTATCGTTGTTTGTTTTATTTTGTCTGTGGGAGGGGAGAGAGAGCGCAATGTATGATTTCTTACCAAATTGCTGTTTTTCTGCATCTTGTGCATGTTAGGGGAGCATACTGATTATTGTTACTGGCTTTACTTCTATTCTATACGAGTTCTTTCTTTTTAGATTAGAAAATTTAGTATAAATAAAAATTATGTTGCAGAAGAATAAATGTGCCAATCATGGTTTTAGGTACAAGCATTTGGGAAGTTATTTGATGAATTCCTGGAAGTTGGTTGTATCCTGAGTGGGTATAATCTTTTTAGGATTCACATTTAAAAGCACACGTGATTCAGATCCCAGGCGAAGACATAATTTTACGGTTTTACTCAATAGTTGGTCATCATGATTTTTGAAAGTGCAACCGTAAAATGTTTTTACACTGGAAAATAGAAATAGTGGCCACTTCTAGAGGCGCCAAACGCCACTACCACTATAGTTACACCGTTGGTATCTAAAACATTTTTGCATACATTCTCTTGTGTATATGCATTTAATTATCTAATTTGTTTGAGCATTCAACTTACATTTCCTGCAGTCACATGCTGATCTGTAGAATTCAACTGACCAACAGGAACAGGGGTAACATGAATTTTTTTCATTGCATAAATCACGTCGTATCTGAAGGTAAAGTTAAAGAATATTTCAAAAGTTTAACAGAATTGATGATGTAGATGCAGTAAAATAATGATAAAAATAACTGGTAGAGTATTTTCAAATATTTCACATGAACCAAAATCATCTGTAGTTTTGTTCAGTTAATGGCCAGAAGAGACGAAAGAACTTATACAATTCATTTAAAACATTTACTAGAATACGAGGCCAGAGCATTCTGCATTAAGTTATAGTTCAGTTGATTTTCTCAGATACAAAGGAAATAAAACATTTTGAAAGTTGATGATGTTATAGTCTCATTATTAGTTCCCATAGTTATTAGAACATTTCTTTGTTTGGAAACCTGGTATAATCAATATACATACAGTATCGTAATAATTCCAATATCGCTTCTCAATAAAGCTGTTTTTATCGTGTGTTCCTCTATCTTCACCTAACAATTCACATTGGTGATCTCTTCCAATAGAGTAGTTGACTGATAAGCATTCTTCATGTCTTAAACACAAATCACAACATGTATCCCAAGCTCTCACATTGAGAACAGTCTTAAGTGGTGTAACTGATAATTTTGTCTCTCTTAGAAATACTTTATGAAATACTGCTGATCTTGCACGTTTTTGTCGCAGTAAATGTAGCGAAACTTTGTAGAATAACAAAAGAAAAACTAAGTTTTTCATGTAGTACATCTTGTTTCCTTTCCAACTTTTCAATATCCAACTTTTCAATTTTTTTCTTAAAAAAATGAGCTGAATAAAGTGAAAATATGGTTACTAACAAAATAAAAAAAATTATTGAGTTGCAATAATGATAATTGACAAAAACACAATTGTTTGAAATGAAATATATTTACAAAAATTATTGATTATTTATGTGTTTCCAGTGTTTCTCTACATTGCTTAGTCACCAAAATCACAATCTCGTGAATGGAGCCTCGGGGACACGAAACAACTTTTTCAGGCAATAACAATAATTTTTTGTTAATTCTTATCTCCTGGAAATGTCAACTTGTGTCGCCAGTATTGTTTTTCGTTACAGGCAACATTTATTTTTCCTTTCTGTAACAGTTTTTTGTTAAGATTCAAAATTAATCGATTTGATTTTTAATTTTGTTACTAGTAACAAAAAAAGTATTACTCGCAGGTAACCTGTAATGAAATTTTAATAAATTAAATGTTGTTCGTATGAATGTTCTGTGTGTCACCAGTATTGCTAGCAAATCTGATACAATACTTTTACCAATGCAATCACTTAAAATGCCGCAATTCTTCTGAATGTTCAAAAGAAAAGTTAAAAGAAAACAAACACGGCTTCTTGTGATAGAAATCTTACAATTTCCATAGATGTGAGGAGACACGATGAAATTATCAGGTAAAATTCAATTTGTCCTCATCGCCTGAAAAGTTACCTCGTATTTACCCCGAGGCATACACAAATATTTTAAGAAGAATATTATCATACATAAGTATATGAAAAACCATTTATTTATTTTAAAAATATGGATATGCATATGCATAAGCTTTTCGGCACATTTCCATTGTACATATATTTTTATCGCCTAGCAACCAACTCTGTATATAACAAATTTAAATTTGTTTTTACCATTTTTATTTTCTACTGCACTGATGATGGATATTATCCGAAAAGCTTATGCATATTTTTAAAATAAATAAATGTTTTTTTATATACTTATAACATACACATGGCTCATTTATTACCTTTATTATCATACATCATGGTCACATCTTCCATGTTGTTAAACAAATTTTTGATTTTGAAGCAACCTATTCACCAAATCTGAAAAAAAACCTTTTTGTGTGAATTCTTTGAAAAATACCGTATTTACTCGAGTGAGCACCCGAGTTACTCATTTCATTTTGAGACCTTGAAGAGGGGCACTCCTTTGAAGGGGCACTCATTATAAATATATAAAAAAAGACGTTAAATTAATTTTAACTCTATGAAATAAACTTCAGGAAGTTGCGAAACAAAACATTATGTGTTTTTACCGTTATTAGGGATGTTACGTTATTGGATAGATTACACAGGATAAAAATCTAGCCACTATTTACATTATAAAAATAGCCAGATAATTTACGAGATAATTTTGTTGTACTTTAGGGACAGAAAGTTTCGCAAACAGAAAGTTTCGCGAGGAGAAGAAAAAGCGAAAATTTCGCGTAAAAAAAACTTTCGCGAGTTAACAAATGTACACGATTTCGCGGGGAAAAAACTTTCGCGATAGGAAAAAGATGGGGGAAAAACTCTTTTAAATTCAATGAATACATTTTTTTTTTTTAATTCTGCAAACATCCACGAAAAACTTGAAATTTACTTTCATCTTCTTCTCTTAGCATTGGGTCAATATCGTCGAAGAGTTCAATGGACTGTAAGTTATTTAAGCCAAGCCTTAACGCTTTTGAAATTCCTACAGTTCTCGACCTACTATCGATGTTTTCCTTCCCAATCAGTGTCGTCATGTGATTGGAGAACTCAACGATCCACGATGCATGAAAAGGTTTTAACCTAGTGAGCGGTAGGCTTACTTTTACATTTTCCAAACGTCAAAGAGAAACATCAGGAATGCAAAAAATGAGAATTTTTTGGAAGGAAAAAACGTTCGCAACTTTGTCATTTGAAATATTTGGCGCAGGAAACTTTCGCGAAAATGGCCAAAAACCGCGAAATTCGCGAAACTATCTGTTCGCGAAACTTTCTGCCTCTAAAGTAGTTTAGAATTATCGTATAATTCCCAAATGGGTGCCTCGCCCGAGCATCATTATTGTTTTCGTTACAGGCAATATTTATTTTTACAAAATTCAAAATTAAATCGATTTGACTTTGTATCTTGTTACTAGCAACAAGAGAATGTTACTCGGATGTAAGCTGTAATAAAAATTAAAAATAATGTCGAATATTCTGTGTCGCCAGTATTGATAACAAATATGATACACTTCTTTTCCATGCAGCCACTCAAAATGAAGTAATTCTGCTGAATGTTCAAAAAGTAAAACGCAAACACGATTGGAAATCTTTCGAGTTGCACCATGAAATTTTCAGGTTTCACCATCGCCTGAAAAAGTTCCCTCGTATCCCAGACGCTTAAAAAAACAAGCGAAAAATAAGTCAGATAAATGCAATTTTATCGTCCAATTGGCGATAAATTAGAATTTGTCGCCGAAATGACAATAGCGATAGTAAAATATCGCCATTTTTTGAGGCAATAGAGAATTATCGTATTTTCATTTTGAAATGAGAAAGCGTTAATTTTCAATCACCAAATATTGGCGATAATTTGAAATGAATGGAAATGGAATGGAGGAAGACAAAAATTCTATTCATTGGATGCATGCCATCGTTCCTTTTTATGAAAGTTATTTTTGTTTCAAGTTTTGCGATTAACTACTTCAAGAACAGAAACTTTCGCAAGTTTATGTCCGTGAAAATTCTAAATCATCAAAACGCGAAAGTTTTTTCATCATAAAAAAATCATTTTTTCAAAATTGGTGATTTATTATCATCGCTAACTACAATAACACTTGGTGTTTTTTTCTTCTTGGGAGCTGCAAACATGTTCCGGTATCAGGATTCCTTGAAACAGTGGTGCTGGTGGTGGTGCATACTCCTTCTTCCTTTTGCTGATGTGTATGATTTCGTTTTTTGCATGGCGGTTTATGATGTTTATGGAGTCCCGTTCACATTGAAAGCTGATGACATTTCTAAACCATGCCGTTTCTAAAGATCTATGTTACAGACTGCACGAAATATGTTTTCGTGTTAATTATTTCACTAAACTCTACGAAGGAGCGTTCGTCTCTCCACTTGTCCACTAATCTACTAGAATGGTCGCCTTTTTGGAAAGGAATCGATTTGGATCGAATAGGTTGAGTAAATCGCCTCGATTTCAATTGCGATAAAACGACTTGACTCACGATGAGTCGACTTAAAATGTGGAATTATGGCACTGATCTAACTTCGTAATTGACATCCTTTTGGACATGTTTTTGGACATGTTTTTCAAGGCGATTCAAAAATTCATCACGTGAAATAAAAATATCGCCTGAAACAATCGTGGCTATAGATTCAATTTTAATCGTGAAAAAAGTAAATACTCACACATGACTGTCGCACAATCTTCAACATTGTTAAACAGCTTTTCTTTGATGTGTAACAAATGTTTGACTTTCAAACATTCACCTGTTCAGCAAGTTCAAAAAAATTATTTCAAAAACATGTAAAGGTTTTGTTTTCCGAGGAGTTTTTATGGAAGGCAAAATGTCTGCAAACACTTCCCTGGTCAACTTTACATTTATTCTACTGTACAGTTTATCGTCTGCATTTTACTCACTAAAAATGGGTTTGGTTTATGGAAGACCACAGGCTGCAATACTTTCGTTCATTAGTATGTCGAAAGTGGGTTTCTCCTCAATCAAGTTTCGCTATATTTAGTGGAACTTCAAAAGATGTTTGATAAGCGTATTTACGTAGCTTTAAACCTCCCATTGGAATCTCCCTTTTTAAGAGCGATTATGTTGTTACCTTGTCGTATGTTATTCTGATTTGAGCAACATGTGGTATAGGCTTAAGGTAGGTTTACAGTTCTCGCGAATGGATCAGGCGAATAAACTGTTCTACCAGGGAATGGAAAAATAGTGATAATTTAGAACTATAGTAATATAGTATAATATAGTATAATATAGTAATAAAATCAGTAAAATAATGAATTGTATGAAAACGAGGTTAGGTATGCTGACTCGGTCATAATACGGTGTTTAAACAGAAATTCAAGGATGGTTTATGGGACTCAGTGTCTTAATAGCCCTCCCCCACTGCGTAATCATAATCCAAAATGGGTCGGCCACTAAACGTATCGAATCGATCTCAGGATCCGACTCAAAAGAACTATATTTGCATTTCTTCTATGACGTTAGATTTTTTAGTAATCTGCCGAACACTTTTGTATATTATCGGATCATTTCATTAAGCGATTTTCATGATTCTGAAAATCATTCGTTTCTGTATAAAGTTATTTTTCAGTTTTTGCGTGTAGCTAATCATTTTTCATTTCTCCGCCAAAAAAAGACATTTTGGGCAAAATTTGGACGCAATTGAATTTTCACTAAAATTTCCACTTAGAACAAATCAATGTTGACAATTTTAATGATGCGGGTCATTTCTTATGTTTTGGCCAAAAGACAAGCATATACAAGGATTTATGATGGACTTAGTTCAGACTAATTTGCGCCGTACTTTAGAGCCATTCAGTGACTCGTGAAATCTTGCCCGGTTTTGTTATATATTATTATGTTTTCAATGTCTTTCCAAGTATTATTTCAATAGCAAGGAACGATGAGACAATTATCACTTTTATTGTTCTATTGTCCGTAGTTTTACCAATTTTGATGACGTCACGGACCCAAAGGAAGTCCGCGAAACTTTTTTAAATCATGTTGTTCATTTAGCCTTCGTTAACAATTGTGGTAAAAAAAATTTCATGGTTAAATAATAAGAAACAACAAAAATAACACAGGGATGAATAGAGTTAACGCAGTGTGAACCAAGCCTAAAGCGTGTCTCATTTTTAAATGAAATCACGTTTATATTAAAACTAAATCGAACGTTTTAATTGTAAGAGTCCGTACTTTGACATTAAATCGAACGTTTTCAGTCCGTGCTATTTCCCAATGAATCGAATATGAGACATCAGTTACGATTATTTATCTGAATAGAAAAGTGTGTGATAACCACTGGACGTACTTTGTGAATACTTTATTGTAAAGATTTGTAAACATACCGTAAAATCCCGGATATAAGCCATGATTTTTGCGTCAGAGAAAAGAAGTAGGTATATAATCTGAACCGTTTTTTATTGATTAAAATATCTTCTACATATGGAATTTCCATTTTCAGAAGAGTTCTCTGCTTCATAATGCAGTTCGTAATCATCTTATAACCGGGCGGACTATAACCAGAATTCCACTACAAAGCCTTTTTAGAGTGTTAGCCCAGCTTTATATGGAGTAATTGTTGTACGTAAGCACATAAGTGGCATCCAAAATGTGTAGATATTAAGTAGGATATACGGTACAGATTAAAAGAAAATGTTTGAATACCGTTGTAATGCTAGAATTTTGTTCAATATTTTCGCCATAAAATAGTAATGGCAGTAGAAATTTTCCCTAATGTGGATATATATTTTTAGGCTGCTATTTAGACTGCTGGCCTAACACTCTAAAAAGGATTTGTAGTGGAATTCTGGTTATATGTGACAATATGTTTTTGTACCGCCACTAATATTTCATGACGGTACAAGTTTTAAATGTACCATTTTCATACCGTGTCATAATCAACTACAATTCATTTGCTCTCCTCCACAGTTATTTTAACATTTCACGTGCGTGCCAACAAATCAACAACAGCAGTAAAGTTCAAGATGGCGGGGAAAAGAAGTCGATGTCAACTTCAAAACTGAAGATGTAAATAATTCTGTGAATAATTCACTCATCTCCTATTATCAAGACAGAAAACAAAGTGACAGCTTCACTCTTATCCAATTTATAAAAACAAATGAAGTAAAGTACAGGATGTTATGTTCCTTGGAGAAGAAGGGGGGAGGGGGCAGGGCAGCAGTAAAAAAACGAAGGACAAAAACAAAACTGAAGCCTGAATTATGTAGATCATTTACATTCCTATGGAACAAACCATTAAACACATCATACCTAAAGTCTGAATAATAAGGATTAACGCAAATTTAATCAAAACTAAGTAACAAAAACAAAAAGCTCTTTCACTTTCGTCCGCCATATTTGCTTATCGCATTGTTTTTGAGCAGTGTGGAGGAGTGGGAAAGTGCAGGTTTTGCTACCGTTGTCAAAATGTGATAACGCTATGAAAAATGACTACGTACCGTCATAAAATAATCTATGACGGTACGAAAAATGGATTGGAGTTGATTGTGACACGGTATGAAAATGGTACATCTAAAACTCATACCATCATGAAATATAAGTGGCAGTATAAAAACTGTTTCAAAATTCATATTTTCAGCTATTATTTGTAGCAGTATAAAAATATATATTTCTTTAATCTGTACCGTATCCTATTTAATATCTTCACATTTTGGATGGCACTAATGGGCTTCGGTATTTTTGTCCTGTCTAATAAAATGTGAATTAAATCGTAGAAAAGTCGCGCAATATAAAGTAAATTTTAATTAAGTGTCACGGTTTGTATTAAAGACCGGCAAATTTTGCCTGATTTAAACAAGAAAAGTCATTTTTATCTTTTTATGTTAAATAGTAATGGAAAATTAAAAACAAAATTGGAAACTAGAGATGATTCATCAAAAGAATTTCCTGCATTACGGTTTATTTACTAAAGTAAAAGACAAATTTCTTTGTAACAACAGGCATCAATTGGTAAATCGACTTTCATGGACGTATAAAAAGAGAAGGACCTACAACTAACTTCTCAACCTTTTCAATTCTTTTGTCAAAACCTTTCATGTCTGCATTCCTTTGATATAATCTTCGCCTTGCGTTTCACTGGATTTTTTGTTAGATGGTCGGGTTTATACGTATGTTTATGCCTCATACATTGTGGAAAATCAAAGAAATTAGAAGAAATGTGAGTTGTATATAAATCTGCGAGTTTCATTAGTACTTCAAAACTACTACTCAACCTTTTTCTAAAAATCGAATTTTGAAGAATTATGTAGTATTTAGTGGCTATCATTTTATCAGATGCTTGATTGACGCCTGTAAAGGTACAGGAACATGATTATCTTTTCCTTCGATTCTGAAGGTTTCATGGTCGAGGCTTTAAAACTGCGAGCTCTATTTGAATGGATTTATAGAAGTTGTTAGTCCTTCTCTTTTTATACGTCCATGTTTAAACAGAATATCAACTTAATTACTTTCACCCTTTATTTCCCGGTTTTCTAAGGAATGTTGGAAATTCGTCCATGTTTTCCCAATCTTTGAGTAGCTACACAGACCGCTCCCACCGTTCATTCGTCTTCAAATTGGAATTTTTGGCAACCGATCAGATTAATGCCATTACGGCATCAATAGGAGGTAAAGGGTTAATGAAACATAATCCAAAACAGCATGAATTTAAAAGACATTTTTACAGTGTAAAAAATATTTCGTGTAGTTAATTATTTTGTTTATACTAAAAGTGCAAAGTTTATATATGACCGAAAAAAATGGTTCCACACATCAAAAGTCCGGGGTTCGACATCAAAGATTATTCTGGGAGGTTTTCAAATTTTCTCTTTTCTCTTCTCAGCATCATCGCGAATTTTCTTCCATGTTGGCAACAGATCCATTACGCTCTTTTTCCAATACTCCTTAACAACGGGCAAAGCTTTATCTTTGTATGCCGTATATGCCTCCCGAAATTTGATTTGTGCCAACTCTCGTACGGCACCACCAGAATTACGAGCGTTAGTTTTCTCCCATTTATAACCACCTGAAAAAACATAATCTTGTCGTACCCATATGTCCGAATTACAAAAGCTGGACTCCAAAGGATGGATTTTACATCGACAAGTTGCGTATTTTGCAGCTACTCTACTCTTTACCCACCAACCTTCGTTAAACTTTTTCAAAGAAGAACAGTGCAACGTACCAGCGCAGGTGTATCTGCTACTATGTAAATCTTCGATCCATTTATAAGCGAATTTGGCGTAATTAATAAGCTCGGTCACATCAGTAGATGTTTTTTTCACGTAATGCTCGTAATAAAAGATTTCATCGGGGGTGGACCTCTTTTCAAACGTTTTAACAAGGGTTTCCAGTTGCAGAATTTTCAGCAACGCATATTCTCTAAATATCAGAAAGCCAACTTCTATCTCCTTAACTTGGGTAATGGTAGGTCGGTTTTGATGGTCCCATAAGTTTCGTTTATCGAAGTATAAAAGAAAAGTATATTTTGCTCCATCAGTATCACCATAACGGTATCTTAAACATCTCCTTACGTCGTTAGAAGTATGAAAATTCGAGCAAGCAACCCACTTATGGTATAGTTCCTTCTGCCTCTTTGTCATCATACTCCTCTGCAAATCAAGGATTTTTTGATCAACATAACCTTTCATCTGATCAAATTTCAAATTCACTTCATCGGTTAGTTTAGTAACAGCTTTATTGACAGAGTCTATAATATCACCTGGAGATGGTTTCAATTTGTCTTCTAGGAATCCAAAGACAGTACTTGTGATACCAAGAGCCTTACCGAAATATCCAAGAACTTTAAAAGCTTTCGCTATTTTCTTAGAAGTTTCCTGTGCCTTATCATAATATTCTACAAACTTTTCCACTCCGTTTGAAAGTTGACCGGTTTTTGCAGATGCAGTTTCAAAAATCGACACTAAGACCTGATTTTCCAGCTTAGCCGTTGGTGCTTTGATTTGAGTAATAGACACCGCATTACCAGCAGGCTTGTATCCTTTGAAATTGCAAGCACCATGTCGTGAAGATTCTTTCATTCGCCACCAACCAGTATTTCGACCATAATCCACAAGGCAACCTTTTACGTTATGACATAGCTCAGGATACTTGATTATTGGGAAAGCATCTGGTATGAAGGTCAACAAAGAGATTGCTAGCAACAACTTCATACCTAAATTTTTGTAAATCCAAGGTTTAATAACAACTTGACAAATGTCTATACATTCGGTCTTAGAGAGTACAACTTCTGAAATTCGAAACATAAGAAGGAAAATTGTTCTGCTTACCTGATAATGTTACTTGCTTCTACGATTCAAATGATTTGTTAAAATGTTCTGGAGTTTTAAAAACGGCACTCCTTTATAGTTAGAATTCTACAGACAGATAAACGATTATAAAAAAGATCAAAAGCATTAAGAAGCTTGTTATTTTTTTTCTTAATACAACTCAAATAAAAAGAAGAGTAATCAGATTTTGTATTGAAATTCAAACAGTGAGAAATCCAAATGTATCAAAATTTGTGAAGGGTGAATGTAAGAGGCCGTTTACATGAGACCTAAAGTGAACTCAAACCGCTTTGAGATGTTAAACCGCTTTTAAAAATTGAGCTGTTTACATGAAACAATTCACTTCCGCTAACCCTTTATTGCTGAATCAGCGTATTATTTCTAATAAAGTTTGAACATAATGGCGGAAAATCCTTTTAGAGTGGGACATCTCACAACTAGCCAAAATCAAAACAAGAGTTGCACATAGTAGAACAGTAGAAGATTGTGTTTACATGAGAGCCGCATTGAACTCAAGCGGTTTGAGACTTCAGTACGGCCCTCGTGTAAAGGCACTCTTTAACAGGGTGGCCACCAGAATTTAAAAAAAATAAGAACAATTCAAGAACATGTGGATCGCCCTATCAGACGTTGGACAATTTTAACTAATTTTACATCTTCAGTCAGCCACTAACTGTGACTAAGAACTCAAATATCTAGGCTAAATAATTACACAAACTGAAATGTCATTTTCTTACGAATCTCAAATAGGGGGCAAGCAGAAATGCTGTAAAACAAAACAATTCAATTATGTAATGCATAATATAACGGATTCATAAAAAAGTACTATTAATTGTTGATGTACGTAATTTTTGGAATAAAAGATTACTTTTTCCATGTGTTGTTATCAGTTTAGTTGTACAAAATAAAACTATAAACTGCGGGGTTCGAAAATTTACTCATACAGGACTTGAAGTGATTTGAGGATGGAATACCCTCGGCTGTACATTAAGGTATCTAAAACAGATGGTTGAAGTGAATGAGAGGATGGAATGAAATAATTATTTAAATCTGCATATTTCGTGGCGGAAATACTGCTATTTGATGTCATTTAAGTTTATGAATTATTTCGCCCATACGCCCGTGTAAATACGCAGTCTAAATTTCATTGCGACCAAAAACGCAAATTCTTTATAACGAAATAGCAAATGGACCATAATGCATTGCATGTGCACTGTTTCCCAACAGATTCATCAAAACGAACATCGCCTTGACAAAATGATCCGCAAACTATTTTGTCAGGAAAAATGGACCGGGATTTGCCTTTATGCGATTACTCCATTTGATAAATAAATTGCATTTCGCGGGTATTAATTTTAGCCGATGGCTCGTTTGAAGATTTTTCGCGTGTATTAAGTTTCGCGAATCGTCAAAAATTAAGTAATTTTTTTGAAGGTTTCAGTCAGTTCCAAAATCGAAAAATTAAAAACGAAAGAACTTTTGATCAACATTAAACTATCTATTCACTTCTTTCACAATTTTAAGTGAAATGTCACAATATAACTACTCAAATAAATCAAACACGTTGCGCGCACCATCGTCATCCGCATCTGAAATGTCTCCATTAGCACCATCAGTTGTGTCATCGTCGCATTCCCATTCTGATTCATCATCGCTTACATCATCTACCCTCCATCGGGTATTGTTATTGACATTGACATTGTTATTGACATAAGGGTGGAAAATTCTTAGAAATTCATTTTTTTTTTTCTTCGCAGGTATTAATTTTCGCGGATTAAACAAAATTGAATTTTTCGCGGGTACGAAAAGCGCGAAAATGAATACCTGCGAAAATTAGTACCATTAAGGTAAACCAAATATTTGAAGAAGTATGTTGAAACTTGTCAGCTTTTATACTTGAATTTAATAACGATAATGGTGGTAGATTATAAATTTTACCAAACGACAACAGTTTCGAGTGAAGAAACTAAGAAGTAGATTCCAAAATGCAAGCCTTTGTTCAAGACCACCGTTCGTTTCCACTAGTTAAGGCAAATGAACGGTGGTCTTGAACAAAGGCTAAAAATGCACTGCTGGAGGGGCGCATTAGAAAGAATAAATATAGTTCTAAATACTAATACTAATCTGATATTAAAAAATTAGGATTTAAATTTGCAATTGGCAGCAGAGAAGTTGACTTTAATTCAATGGAAAACGTGCTTAAAAGTTTATTATTTGAATTGAAAACATGAAAGTGTTGAGGGCGTTATCACACGGGCGGAGAGAACTGCAGCATTACAGAATGACCGACAAACAGACACGGGTAAATGAAAGATCAGCTGACCAATAAGAATCGCATCATGCATCGAAGTGAAGTTTTTCATTTCAAACCGGTTTGAGTTCACTTCGGATCTCATGTAAACGGCCTCTTAGAGACCCGAAGTGAAAGTCTGTTTGTCGATACAGCGATCTGGTTTTTCTATACCGCACATGCGCAATTGTCTTTATACCCATGCGCAACTCTTGTTTACGTCGTTTTGATTTTGGCTAGTTTGTGAGATGCCCCACCCTGAAAGGATTTTCTGCCGTTATGTTCAAATTTTATTAGAAATAATCCGTTAATACAGCAAAAAATGATTTGTACGCACTCAGTTGGACTTCACTTCGGGCTGCCCGAATTGAAATTTTTCATGTAAACAGTTCAATTTTCCAAGCGGTTTGAAATCTCAAAGCGATTTGAGTTCACTTCGGGTCTCATGTAAACGGCCTCTAAGTTATTGAAACATAAGAGAATAACGTCAAAGTAACACAGACTGACTGAAAAAGACTTTTTGATAGAACACTCGGGAACCTTTTACTCAAAACACTCGGCCGAGTGTTTTAAATCTGGTCAGTAATTTATTTCAAAACATTTGACCGAGCTTTTTGAGATCTAAGTCTCGTTCGAGTGTTTTGAGTCAAATTTACTAAACCTTCAAACCTTGTTCCTCAGGGCTTCTTCAGGCGAATGCAGTTTAGATCGACGTAGCAGTCTCACTTTACAACTGATCAGTAAATCATGTTTAAAGTTGATTTATAAACTGGAAGCAGTGCATCTATTGTGTGTCAGTTCCGATTGACAGATTTCCTCTCTGTAGGCTCTGTCCGGTCAAACTTGATCCTGGAGTCACTTCCCCTTTTTGACAATATGTCCACCTAAATGTCTAATAGGCCCGGGATTGAAACTCATAATCAATCGTGAAAAATTAGGAGATTTTAGGAGATTTTCCCATGAGTTTTTTGAAGAAATTGTGTAATTTCGGCCTAAATGTCCTAAAATCTTTAGGAGATTTGAAAGAAAAATTAGATCTTCACCAGAACCTGAGTAACACACTTTTGTTGCGTATAAGTTATCTTAAAAAAAAAAGAGAACAAACTTGTTGTTGCACCACACAACTTAATTACACAATGGGGAATCAAACTTGGTCATTCTCATGCTCATAATACAATTACATATTGCCACACCTTAGCAAAGTATAAGAAAATAGTTGGGTGTACCAGTTTTCATTCAGACGCAATTTAATTTTCCACAAAAAAATGAGACATTAGCAGTTAAATTTAGGAGTTTTGGGAGAAATTTAAAATGTTCACTCTGTGTGTTATGTACCGGAGCAGAAGTGAGTAAACAAGGACATTATTCGATTGGTTGGCTTGCAACGAGTCCAAAATACACATACCATTCAAGCGCGACAATTACAATGAAAATAGAATGTCCACGTTACTTAGTAAAGGTTGAAAGCTCAACTAATGTATTCACTGATTTAATGTTTATTGTAAGAAAAAAAAATTCTGCAATTTAAAATTTTTATCCTGATTATTTTGGCAAAGGATTAAGGCGTGTTTCCATTTGTCCTGTATACAACACCGGACAGGACAAGGAAACCTTGAATACTTAATATGCTTGGCTTATTTCTACTTTCCCGTTCCTGTCCTGTACTGAAAAAGTAGAACAAAAGAATAATTTAATAACTAATCTAATAATTATTATGTGAACCAATCAGGAAAAAGTATTTGTTCTTTTCCGTTCCCGTTACAAGACGGACAAGTGTAAATAGGCCTTTATAGCCCAAAAGGAGGGATAACAAGTGTAAACAAGCCCATATAGCCCAGAAAAAGGGGTAACAAACGAAGCAACATGAAAACCTAAGTTCCACTCCCAGATTTTTGACTTAAGTTGACTTAGTCTTCACCAAGTTAGAAAAGTTATCTACTTAGGAGTGTCACTTCGGTCATATTTGTTGATATTTACACACTCACACCAAATAACAAGCTCTTCATCATAGTGACTTTTTTCAACAAGAAGAACAACGAAGTTCATAAAAATTTACAATACATCTCATTAAACATGTAAATTTAAACATTTTTACATATAGCTAAAAAATTTCTAAAAAATACATTCAAAAAAAGTAGGTAAATTTCAAATGTGCCATTCGCCATCTATATAATCAAACACACAACAACAATTGTATTTGTATTTGAAAAAAAAATGACGTAAGGCTTATAAAGAAGTTCTACCCTGCAAATGAAGGCGCACAAAAAGCACGTCCAATATTTACTTCCGTAAAAACGTGGCTCGAAGACTAAAGTGGATGTGGATTCCCTAACAAAACGCAAATGGTTGACAACTAAAGTATTCTATTTCAACTTCAACTCTCGAGGAAAAAGAACAAACCAGTCTGACATTCTACTACCATCAAGTACCGTCTTATTCATTCAAGTATGCCATGCTTAAAAGATGCCGGAGTTGAAATGAGATACAGGGAACTCTCGATATTACGAACCCGGTTCCCTTTACCTTTCCTTGACAAACCCTCTTAAAATCTCTCGATTAAACGAACTCTCGATATAACGAACTCTCGAAATAACGAACTCTTGATATAACGAACCCGATTCCCTTTACCTTTCCTTGACAAACCCTCTTAAAATCCCTCGACTTTACGAACTCTCGATATAACGAACTCTCAATTTAACTAACTCTCGAAATAACGAACCCTCGATATAACGAACTCTCGATATAACGGACTCTCGAAATAACGAACTCTCGATATAACGGACTCTCGAAATAACTAACTCTCGATACATCAAACTGATTTCTATTTCCCTTCAGTGTTCGTGACATCGAGATTCCACTGTACTCCTATATTGTCAATACGCCACAGAGAGAAATACATTTTCAGGAAAAATAGACTTCTTGAATTCAACCTACCAATAATTTGCAAAATACAGATTTGGTGAAGTTTAAAAAAAAAGCAGCATTAAAAAGGATTCTCGAATCTATAAATGCGGAACGAATAGATCATCATCTTCAATAAGAACGTGTTGAACTCCACTTGGAGAAGTTTGCCTCACCACTTCGTCATCGATAGCCTCGTTCAGAAGTTCCTCAACAGAGCGTCTATTAACAACACCCATCTCGTTCCTATCAATGTCTCCATTTACTTCTTTTGTCGAATCTTCCACAGCTTCGTCTGCTGAGTCAGCAGCGAACTCGTTATCAAACCATTCTTCAAAGTGAGATCCCGTGCTAACAGTAATCTCGTTTTCTTGAGGGTCAGATGAGTGAGAAACGTACGAAACGTTATCCGAACTGGCTGCCGAACCGACTAGCGGGGAGTTATCTGAATATTGTCCGTTGTAATCGCAATCGATATGATTGTGTTCCCTATTCAGAGATTCTGATAAATTTTCACAAGTTGGTTTTAATGAAGCTTGATTAAATGTTGCAATGGAAACCTAAACCAATGTAAGAATTGTAAGTAAGTTTCAAGGAAAGTTCCAGGAAAGCTTACAATCCACAAGTTGCGACTGGGTACTTGACTTCAATCGGATTGCTCTAACTTGCCTAAAGGTCATTGTGCAGCACTGAAACTATGTCAAGTAAAAATGCATCTTTTTCAACCTCTTTGGATAAATCCTTTATCGTAAGTATAATGAACTCTTACATGTGTTCTATGCTGATCTAGATACCAAGAACTTTTGTCAATAGTCGATACCCGGCGTAAGCTTTTCCGCCTAAAAAAGATGACAAAAAAGGACAAAATATATTTCATTAATTGACCATTACCGAATGCTGTTTCAACACGATACTCAAGCCTAGTTAAGTAATTCTATTACCCTAATTAATAAAGTTACAAAAACAATGAATTCCACAACTCAGTGGCGAAACATGTCGACTAGGTAGGTTATAATATAGTGTTCAAACAGAAATTAGGGAAAGGTCTATTACTACTGATGTCAGAAATGACTGCTTAAGACCGGGGAAAACGAGCCTTATATACAGGTTCACGGTCAACCAACATGTAGAATCTTGGGTCTATTTGCAGATGTTAGATGATCCTACATTTATTTTTATCTCTACTCAAAAATCAATAGGATGTTTGTTTGTTGCAAACACATTACCTTCATTGAGAAAAATATTCCCTTTGGTCATTACATATAATTTACCTATCAAAGTTTTTAACTTCTTCCGTCAACTGTTGTAGGCGTGCCAAACTCTCTTCTTCGAGGGAATGAAATAGATCAGTTACTGTGCTTCTGCGACTTTTCAATTCGTTTTTATGAGATTTTCCATTGTTGACACGCTTGGAGTTATAGTCAGTGAACCACGCACAAGAATTCCGAACAGAATTATTATCAGCGTTTTTACAAGGCGACCTTGAATTATCTACTTTGAACAAGGGGTCGGCAGAATGTGTATCATCTGAGAAGTAGAGCTCTGAAACGAAATGAGATTTTATTGGATAATCAAATTCATGTCTTTAAGAAGTTCAAGTTTGTTGTTATGAAATCAAGACAAACATGTTTGTTGTTATGAAATCAAGACAAACATGTTTGTTGTTATGAATTCAAGAAGAACATGTTTGCGGTTACACCAAATAATATATATCTTAAAGGGTAAGCGATGGAAGTTTACCAGTTTACATATATTCACAAAACACGTCTTCAAGTTTTCATGACATCTCAACAACATATTACAAAAACTTTAATACAATACGTTTACTAACGAAGAATGCAAAGCAATAAAAATCGATTCTGAAATGAGGGCCTCACCTGCTTTCGTAGTGTTAACTTTTTGGGGGTTTTCAGATTCGTTAATCAAAGCCTCTTGAAGGAGATTTCTCACATCTTCTCCCTAAAAAGGTCAACAATACTGTTGCTACAAAATCAGAGCCCGCAAAGTATTAAAAATAAATATCTGACATGAAACTCGATCCAGATAAATCTTTTCGCAACCAAAGTAAAGGAATCATGACCATAAAAATTAATTCTTCACATTTATTATGAAAGAAATGAAATAAACTATGCACGTTTCGAAAGCTGTACAGCATTGATCTGATCATCATCATTATACTGAAGATGAATGCTGGACAGCCAAATTCTGTTCAACGAAACTTTCTGCCCGCGAAAATTTATGTCCTTAAGGTACATTACCGTGGCATATTGAAACACTGTCAAGTGCATTTTGTTTTTCGCATCAAGTGGTGCATTGTAATGCATCAGAAGACGCGATATATCCACAAAATTCCACCTGAAATGAAAATATGAGAATCTAAGAACCTAGTAGAAACCATTCCCAGCTAGACACTCTAAGGTGTTGGATGTTGTGAACAGTCTTGTCGTTACAAACTTTACCTATAAAGGGCATTCAAATTGTCGCGAACTAAAACTAAAGAAAACTAAACAGTACAAAATAAAGTAAACAAATACCTTGCTGCGTCATGCAGAGGAGTATTACCACGTAGATTCTTCGTGTGCACACTTGCTCCATTCTAGTTTGAAAGAAATTGACACGTAACGAAATGTTCAGCTTCTGTCTATACATTGTATAATGTTTTAACCTCGCCAGTTAGTCACTTAAAATTGTCATGTCATGAATCTGAGGATCACACGTAACCAAAGAATTCAAAAGCGTTCAGATCCAGGCAAGAAAATCATATTCAGGCTTACTTGCAGTAACAGTACTGCTGGACCGATGTGTCCGTTGGAGCAACTATAATGTAGCGGTGTATTTCCCTGGGCGTCTTTTATATTTGGTGTTGCACCATTTTTCAAGAGAATGGAAACACTCTAGAAAAAGAGAAAAGAAAATGCAAAACGAAGCATAACCTGACCCTAACAAATTTTACAGCATGAACTTTGGCCTGAAAAGAGACATTAGGATTATGTTCAAAGTTTTCCAATAACTTAGTTCTTCAGCATCAACAAGGAATGTATTGAACTTACTTCCACACTGTTATATTGACAAGCCAGGTGAAGTGGAGTTCGTTTATTCGTTTTGGTTTTAGCATTTGGATTAGCACCAGCTTGTTTCAGTAGCAGTCTTACAATATCTTCAAATCCATGCAACGCAGCAATGTGTAGTGCTGTGACGCCATCGTCATTAGCCATATTGGCAGCTGATGTCACCGGTCCAGGAACTGATTTCTAGACGATAAAAGAAAACGTTGTGTAATTATAAGAGACATTGTTCACTTTTGAAAAACGAGTTTAAACTCTGTCATCAAAATGACTGTACCATAACTAGGGATAATTTGAAGCATATAAACATTGTATTATTTCTCCAAAGTCATGCCACAAGCGTTTCACTGGATTCACTGAATTTCGGCACGTCCTAAAGTTTCCCATCATATTTCATTCTCTAAACTGTATGTTTGACTTCAATAGAGTGGAGATAGAGATAATTAATTAATTAATTCACAATTTATAAGGGCATATCTGATTCCCTTTTTGAGGGCCATTTATTTTTTTTGTGAAAAGTGCATCCACAAAACATTCTTAATATAGCATGATGATGGCCTGAAGCACTATCCAAGTATCCTTAGATCTTCTGATGAATTGAAAACTGGTGGCCTTGTGATAGAGTGCTTGCCTCCAGTGCGGGAGGTCAGGGTTCAAACCCTGGCCGAGTCATGCCATCAACTATAACAGTGTGAATCGATCCACTCAGCTTAGCACTCAGCTTGAGAGCGGGATTGACACCTAAGGGGGTTGTCTGGTTGAGCCGTTGAAGCATACTTGCAGCTTCCATAGCCCAAATGGGAGTTTTAAATGCTCTAGGACCTCCTACGAGGCTATCAGAGGCTATCCTGGGTAAAAAAAAATCAAAAAAATCAAAAAAACAAAAAACAATAACAAGTCTTGTGATGGATGCACTTTATAGAACTTAGTCCATGTTACTATTTGCAATTTTGTATTGACCCATCGAAAATCGTGAAAAATCACAACTTTTATTTACTTCGATTTTTTCCTCCGATAAGGTAATAAGCAAGTGAAAATACTTGTAAATCATTGGAAATTCTAAAGTCACCATCACTGAGATAATGCTAAATCACCTTTTGAAGTTCAACACATTTTCCGCATTGACACAGGGGATGACAAAGCAACTGATCTATTTCTTCCATATCATCTTCAAAAACCTTTTCAGTTTCTTCAGGAACACCTAACCTTTGACGCACCTAAAAAGGAGTTCAGAAAGGTTATAACGATGATAATTATTAATACAACAGGTCAAATTAATTAATATTAATAAAAAGTGACCAGCCTTCTACTTCACATCTTGGGAAGGGGCAATGGGGCGATGGAGTGGTAGCAAGAGGGGGAAGGGGTGGCAAACTGAATTCTGACTAAATTGTTTGATGTCTAACATTCTGATATTATTTTTATTAAAACCATATTATCAGAAATGTACATGATAAAGAACTATTCTCAAAGCTGCATAATTACGTGTCATCTATGTCATGTTCATAACGTAGTTATGGATACCTGTTTAATGTCTCCACTGGCTACGACTTTTAGCAGACTGGTTAACTGTGTAAGACAAAAAATAAGTGTTACTTGAAATAAATCATTCCTAACATAATTCTTTTAATATATAAAACATTCCAATTCCCACCTCCCTTTTCTTGCGTGTTGTAGTTGGGGAATCGTCTAACTTTATGGTCTGTGAAGATAAAATTCTTGGTAAATCCTTAGCTGGAGGAAGGTAAATATATCCTTCTTCTTTGGATTCATCATTTGTACCCTGAAGCAAGATTTCTTGAATCTAAAACAAAGCAAACTAGCCCAGTTCACAACAACATGCACCTGGGTATCAGTGAAACAGAAAATGTCTATTGTACCTTTACGTTGAGTGCACATTGCCTTGGAGTCATTTTGTTTTTGTTTTCAATTTCAATGGATGCACCAGCCTTCAGAAGAATATACGCAAGTGATCCTAATGAATGTCCAATGAAAAAACAGTTAATATGAAAAGAAAACTCTAGTAAACCTTACTACTGACATGTGATAACAAAGATGAACTGAAACTTTAAAATCAAGCATAACCAAAGAATCACCTATAAAAGGCTTCAACAAAATTATTCTCTCCTTATCAAAGGTGTTGTTTCCCTTTCGGATTTTAAATGGAACATTATATTCTGCAGAGGGACTAAGAATGTTGAACAGGAGTGATTTAAGTGCAGACAAACTACTTTACATTAGTCAACAATGGTATCACATGTGCATTATTTAGGATTATGGCTGTTAAAATTATCATCTCCTACTGATTGGCAACATTAAGAAGACTAATCTGGTCTTACCAAAGCCCCAATTGCTTGCAATATGTAGAGCCGTATCTCCATGCTCATTAATGGCATCAACATTTAATGTGTTTTTCGATTCAATAGCACATTCCTTTGAGCATAAATAAGTGGTACACTAAAGAATAACATGACAGGTGTTTGTTAGATTTTTAAAATGGTTACACAGCATTTTAGTATGTTCTGGGCAGTAGATTGTGTTGCTGACACACCACTCATATACTCCCCAACAGGCCCTTAGTTAATAGGTCTTTCTCTTTAAACACATAGGAAATATGTTGCATGCAATTTATTTTTATTTTTTACTCTTTTACTATAACTTATTTTTAAAGAAAGTTACAATAAAGCTTATTGAACAACTTCCCATTTCTATAAACATTTGGGTTGCATAATTTCAGATTAATCTTGCTTAAACACGTAAAATAACTATTATTGTAATTAACAACTTTTTTTTAATTTAAAAAAAACAAACATATTGATAACAGACTTTCATGCGTTATTATTAGCACTTATCCTGACCATGCATGCATTTGAGGATGAACGAACTATTAACTAACAGCGATCTTATACAGGAAATAAGATGAATTAAGCTTTACCTTATCATGACCGTTTGCAACAGCTAAATGAAGGGGAGTATTACTTCCATTATCAGCAGCATTGATATCAGCACCATAATGAACCAATAACATCTAGAATTACAAATAAGGTTTGTGTTACATGTAACAAGGCACTTATGTAAGAAGTATTGGAAACACGGAATGTCTGTTTTCTTGTTTGATTTATTATGTTATAATCAGCTTAAAATAATTATATTATGTATTTCCTAAGAAGCCTTAGAGATGATGAATAGTTCAGGTCCTTGATTTGTGAAATATCGTCTGCAAAATTTCTTCTCGCACAAATTTCTTACCTTAAGATAACAAACATAGAGGCAACATCACAATGCAGACAGAAATTTCATCATTATAATACATAATGATTTTAGAAATTCATGATGAGAATTCTTGGACATTATTTCAAATAGATGAAAGATGAAAGAAAGGCCTAAGGTGATAACATGTTTGTAATCAATCATCTAAAATTTTTAAATATGCAAAGAGGGCTACATTGTAAGTGTACAATGTTTTGAACTAGTTGTAATGGGAAGTTGAATTAAGACATACCACAGCTTGATGATGTCCACGTTGGCAGGCCAAATGCAAAGGCGTACTGCTATGATAGTTGGTTGTATTTACTACAGCATCCCTCTTTATTAGCTCAAACATAATTTCTTCGCAACCTGTGAAGTAAAGATAAAAAGGTAAAAGCATTATTTCTTATATGCATACTGTTGACAGTTCAAAAGCATGTTTGAGACTTCCAATATTCCCAAGTAACATATTAAATTACTGCCTTTCCTACAAGGAGATTAGAAAAGAAATGTTGATTTTTAATCCATGTCATTATAAAATAGATGCTTCTTACACAAATTCTTTTTTTTTTTTAGAAAACTTCCAAGTCCAATACAAAAATTGAAAGATTTTATTTGATTGTAAAAAATAATGTTTTCATTATCTTAATGCATGAATGGTGAAGTCATCACATGGGCATCTGTCAACAAAAAATGAATAGTTACCAAATTCTGCAGCTTGATGAAGTGATGTACAGCCCAAATCATCTCTTGAGAAGATTGTTACAGCAGAAGTGTCCCTCCGTCGACTATAAATAACAAAGGCATAATAAATTGTAAGGGCAAATAATGAGTGGAATTCCTAAAAGAAAGTAGTTAGTACTTCTGTATGCACATAACTGAACAGTTCGGTTCATCCACATCAATCATGTTTAACTTATAACTGTACATGTAAGACAAAAATTCAGTTTTCAAGTAACTTCAGGAAAGAAAAACTCACTTAGATATTAGTTTTTCACAGTTATCACAAGCACATAGTGGATGGCACATCAATTCCGATATTTCTTTCAAGGTTGATACACTGTCGTTTAACATTTTGATGACATCCTCAATCCTATTGGAGCGGACATTCTTGAAAACAAATAACAGTAATGAACAGAGGATCATTTCAAGAACTGAAGTAAAAACAGAATAGAACTGTTGTCATACCTGCTTGGTTTTAAAATTACACAATAAACGTTCTACGTAAGGTCAAAAGTTGTGTGTCATGAGTGAAAATCTTTGCAAAAATCTTGCAAAATCTTTAAAATATATATATGTCTCATGACATAGTGAAGCATTTTAAAACTCTTTTTCTCTATTTGAGTCATTTTCTTAATGCTCCTTTAAATAGTCATAAGTTACAATTAGAGAGCACCTACCACAACCATATCAACAGAACGTTAGTACAAAAACAGAAGAGGACGAACAAATTTGTTCATGCATTTATTCAAATGTTGCAATTTAATTTAAAAAAAAGTATTTTGTAATAACTATCAATATTCACTGCCGATGAAATGTTATTAGATACAAATTATATGTTACATAAAAAAGGAATGATAAAATAAGAACTGGTTTTAGATTTAAAATTCAAAAACAAAATGATGAAATTTCTCAACAACTAATAAAAGACAATGGTAATCAAAAGGCTACTTCAAGGTAACTCAATTTTAAAAAATACATTTACGAATAAGTGTGCCGTCTCAAAAATTTATGTTTTTTATTATGTAATGGTGTCTTGTAAGAGTCACCAATAACACAAGTATTAAGTTGCAATGCCTACCTCAAAAAATATGTCAATAGCGGATGTTCCCACAGCTTTCTCAGTATCATCAAGTTTCTTGAATAAGTTATTTAACATTTGCTTCCTCTAAAACAAATTTGACACACATTTATACATGATGTTCAGTTCGGTCTTTAATAATTTTATGTGCAAACACTAAATTAATTTCACACAAGTTTCAAGTATACAAAAAATGCAGCATAAGAAATCAAATCATACAGAAATGACCAGGAAAATGAAAAAGGGCAAAATGAAACTCTATTCACAAAGCTCACTCCATAGTAAATTTAATTTTGGTTGCGTGTAAACGACCCGTTAAGATTCTTTCATCAACCAAGACGACAAGACAAAAATATGCTATAGATTGATTTACCATTTCTCTTCAATTTTTGAGAAAGGCACTTTTTGTAAGAGCTGCTTATGTAAATCTCATACCTGTGTATGGGTTAGTGATATCATTGTATCTCATACCTGTGTATGGGTTAGTGATATCATTGTATCTAGCCGTCCAGTTCGAACATGTTCAATAGCTGCTTCAGTTGATGACAAATAAAATCTTAGGAATTGAAACGTAACATGTGATTTCAACCCAGTGGGCAAAATCTTCAAAAGTCTCTGTGGAGGAGCGTTTTTTTATAGAAATGACACGAGCAATATTGCCTGCTGTTTCAATTAAAAAAACACTCCTCCACAGAGACTTTTTGAAGATTTCGCCCACTGGGAATGTGCATATTAAGAATCATAAAGAAAAGTTTCATTTCAATGAAAGTTATATGAAAGGGTAAGTGAAAATGCTTGAAAATGCTTGAAAATGTTTCTAATGAAGAAAATATAGGTCATAACAAGTTGTTATCCAAATAAATCCTTGATAACATAAACTTTATTTTTGAGGAATGAAAGAAAAAATGGAAAAAACTTACTGAAATTCATCACACTTGCTCTTTGAAAAATGAAAATTCTGCATGTACGTTAAATTTGTTAACCTATTTCAAGAAAAATTTATGTCGTCCAACAATTATAAGAAAAGAAGCTGTAAAATTAACCAAAAATAAATACAAAAAAATCCTTGAAATTTTAATGCTTTTCAGGAAAACAAAACAAATGAAAAGCGGGAGATGTGTTCATAAAAAAAAACATTTATAATTTTTTTTACATACCAATCAGGAATTTCGGACTTCACAACAAGGAAAACAAGGGCTGGCAGTAAATCATCAGCAGTCACCATTATTCCATCTGTAAACAAAGATTTTACTTATGTTTTTGAAAGAAAGTAAAATCAAAATCAAAATAGAATATACACAGATTAATTTTAACGTGGGATTAATTTTCATGTTAGATTTATAAGTAAGCGAAGAGAGTTTATACATCAAGTTGAATTTAATATTGCATTTTGTGTGGATCCACGTGAAAATTCATCCACAAAGGTATATGTAATAAACAGATATTCAATGAAACAAGACCAGACATTGAAATTTATTCGTTCAAGCCTAGGGAGTGACTGACGAGGAGCAGAGATTTCTCTGAACTGTGAAGTGTATTATGATAGTGATTACCTGTTGGTAGTCTGGATGACTCACACATAGAAGAAATAGTTAATTTCAAGACGTATAACTTTTCTAAAGGTGTGGTAAACTGAAAAACAAACAAAAAATAAATTTCAGTTTAATAGGGTAAAGGCAACATACTTTGCTAAGGGCAAAGAAATACAAAATGGAATTTAAAAATTATCCTGGTAATCTAGATTACATGAATTTGATTGTATTGTTTGCTTTCAACGAATGACAAATTTTCAATACCTTGTTTAAATTTGATAAAATTTTCTTTGCTTTTGGAATGCACTTGCTAAAAAACAAAAAACAAAAAATTTGACAATAAAATAAATTCTACATAGTATTGAAAATTTGGAATGATTTATCAACCATCAACTCTTCATTGGTAATTTTGTATTATGTTAATAAAAAGGGACAGCATAACTAGAAATAGGAAAAGTTTCAAAGTATGCATTTTAAGTAAAAATATATTCTTCCAATTCTTGCGAGGATACATTCGCAATGGGAAATTTCTTAAGGAAAAGTGTCTCCACGAAACTCGTCAGGAAAATCATCTGGTGTAGATCTGCTTTAAAATGAATCAATATTATAGGGAAGAAATACGCAGGCTAATAATTGGTTTTGGGTGGGTTCTGGGTGGTTCTGGGTGATTAAACTGCTCCTTTATTATATGTAAGCATAATGTATGTTAGTAAAAAAAAAGCAGTGAAAAGAGAAACATTATGTATAATATTGAGAACAGAATGTTTGACAATTCTATCACCGACTATCTTTCCACAAAAAGATAAGACACAGTAAAATGAGAATGGGAAAAACCATATCTACTTTGTTATAACAGATCTTAAAATAATATAGCACAGGTTTTTAATCATGTCACTAATTCATGAAAAGGATCTTAATCAAACCATTCCTTTGTTATCAATCTGACAATGGCGACTTCAAGATTTTACTATCTTCAATTTTGCAATAACATGCTTTACCACACTTTGTTTTTAAAAATATTATTTTGAACAAACCTTACCACAAGTTTTTGCTGATCCCCAAGTCGCTTACTTGCAAATCAGCTAAATTTCGAGTTGTTTTATTGAAAGCTGCATCCTGAAAAAGGCAGAAACTTATAATCTACATTTGGGGGATTAGAATTAGAAACAATTATGTAAAATATTTTTATTAGAAAAGCTTTTCAATCATCAATATCATCTTCAGGCCTTATAGAATCAAAGAACTGAAGAATATAAATAAACATATTTTTCATAATTATTTCTTATTTCATTAATATTAACTAGCTGCCAAGAAAACTTTTAGTGTGCATTCTCCCAGATAAGAAAAAATAAAATTTCGGAAAGCTATTTGAAAGTGCTACCAGCTTATAGAACTCGAAATGCTGATCAAGAAAATGTATAGGATCATGTCTCTATGATGAACCGTTACAGAGATATCCTTGATCAAAGATTTTAATGACGTAACAGGGTCCCGTTCCTAAATTTTACTCAAGTCTTTTTGTCAACCCATCGCCAATGTCACGGATCCCAAAAAACGTCAGTTATTCCTATTGGTTCTTGAAATAATTTTCCCTAAATCTCTCGTTCAATTTGGGTCCCAATGCATCGGTTTCATATTGACGTACGTAGTACAAGAAAAAAAATAATTTATGTGTGATCTTACATTACTGACTCCCCGATCTCTTTCACTACTTGTGTCTACCATTTTGCGTGACAGACAAACAAACAAACAGACAGAGAGTTGGATGTTAATATATAGGTTGCTGACTCCCCGATCTCTTTCACTACTCACGTCTACCAATTTGCGTGACAGACAAACAGACAAACAAACAGACAGAGAGCCGGATAGTAATATATAGGATGGCTGCGGAATTACTAAGAAGATCCACTTGATTAGATTTTATGTTATTATTATTATTGGATTTCTGCATAAGCATAGAAATCCATTACAACTGTCCGTGTTTTTCTTTGTTTTCTTCGTTTTTTCTCTGTCCAAACCTAGCATGAAATGCCAAACTGTCAATTATGCTTATAAGGACAATTTGACACCTCATCATTGCAGTGAAAGAAAATGGCGGACATGGCGAAACGTTTATTTATTTCCATCAAAAATGTTTTTTTTATCTGTCAGTATCATTTGGTAAATTAAAATTAAAAGAAAATACTTATAAAATCTGTTTTTATGTATTGTAGTGTATGCATTTTATTTTGAGTAGTTGTGCATCTTTCATACCGTTCGAACTGTTTATCTTTTGTATAGTCTTTTTGCTAAAAGCTGGTTTGAAGTTGTTATTACGGTATAAAACCACCCTTGGACTCCTACTCCTATACTACTACTCCTCCTCCGGCCAAAATGACAATTAGCCTACGCTTAAGAGTCTGCGAAACTATATAAATTCTATAAATATAAATTGTAATGAACTTCATTAGTAAATGATAACTGTAACATGTGGAATAATGATATTCAACCAGAAAGGAATATAATGTAGTGCTGAAATGAAAGACATTTCAAAACAACAGGGCGTTGGTGGCATAGTGTCACTTAAAAAGAAATCAGTTTATATTCACTACAGATTTCATGTATATAAGTTATAGTCACACAAAACAAATAATACTAGTGGGAATTATAATCGTAAGGGCACAAAAAATGAGAACAACTTGTCATTCATGATGGTTAAAGTATTTCTTCAAAAAATTAACTAATGGATTACATTTCTCATTACTAATACAAAAACAGGAAAAATGGTGGACATCAAAGATTATTCTGGGAGGTTTTCAAATTTTCTCTTTTCTCTTCTCAGCATCATCGCGAATTTTCTTCCATGTTGGCAACAGATCCATTACGCTCTTTTTCCAATACTCCTTAACAACGGGCCAAGCTTTATCTTTGTATGCCGTATATGCCTCCCGAAATTTGATTTGTGCCAACTCTCGTACGGCACCACCAGAATTACGAGCGTTAGTTTTCTCCCATTTATAACCACCTGAAAAAACATAATCTTGTCGTACCCATATATCCGAATTACAAAAGCTGGACTCCAAAGGATGGATTTTACATCGACAAGTTGCGTATTTTGCAGCTACTCTAGTATGTAAAAACCAACCTGCATTAAACTTTTTCAAAGAAGAACAGTGCAACGTACCAGCGCAGGTGTATCTGCTACTATGTAAATCTTCGATCCATTTATAAGCGAATTTGGCGTAATTAATAAGCTCGGTCACATCAGTAGATGTTTTTTTCACGTAATGCTCGTAATAAAAGATTTCATCAGGGGTGGACCTCTTTTCAAACGTTTTAACAAGGGTTTCCAGTTGCAGAATTTTCAGCAACGCATATTCTCTAAATATCAGAAAGCCAACTTCTATCTCCTTAACTTGGGTAATGGTAGGTCGGTTTTGATGGTCCCATAAGTTTCGTTTATCGAAGTATAAAAGAAAAGTATATTTTGCTCCATCAGTATCACCATAGCGGTATCTTAAACATCTCCTTACGTGGTTAGAAGTATGAAAATTCGAGCAAGCAACCCACTTATGGTATAGTTCCTTCTGCCTCTTTGTCATCATACTCCTCTGCAAATTAAGGATTTTTTGATCAACATAACCTTTCATCTGATCAAATTTCAAATTCACTTCATCGGTTAGTTTAGTAACAGCTTTATTGACAGAGTCTATAATATCACCTGGAGATGGTTTCAATTTGTCTTCTAGGAATCCAAAGACAGTACTTGTGATACCAAGAGCCTTACCGAAATATCCAAGAACTTTAAAAGCTTTCGCTATTTTCTTAGAAGTTTCCTGTGCCTTATCATAATATTCTACAAACTTTTCCACTCCGTTTGAAAGTTGACCGGTTTTTGCAGATGCAGTTTCAAAAATCGACACTAAGACCTGATTTTCCAGCTTAGCCGTTGGTGCTTTGATTTGAGTAATAGACACCGCATTACCAGCAGGCTTGTATCCTTTGAAATTGCAAGCACCATGTCGTGAATATTCTTTCATTCGCCACCAACCAGTATTTCGACCATAATCCACAAGGCAAGTTTTTGAGGTAGCACATAGCTCACGATACTTGATTATTGGGAAAGCATCTGGTATGAAGGTCAACAAAGAGATTGCTAGTAACAACTTCATACCTAAATTTTTGTAAATCCAAGGTTTAATAACAACTTGACAAATGTCTATACATTCGGTCTTAGAGAGTACAACTTCTGAAATTCGAAACATAAGAACGTAAATTGTTCAACTTACCCGATAATGCTACTTGCCTCTACGACTCAAATGGTTTGTTAAAACGTTCTGGAGTTTTAAAATCGACACTCCTTTTTAGTTAGAATTCTACAGACTCATAAAAAATGACCACACATTTCAAAAGAAAGAATTTCAGAAGAAACTTTCTTTCCCCTTTTTTTAAGATATGATTTATATAATTCAATTATTGAAACTCAATTGACACATACCACATTAACAATTGTGTGTAGATCATGTCGTGATATCTGTATCAAAATTGAGAAACAATTTCACTGAGTTCCTTTACTAAGAAGATCCACTTGATTAGATTTTATACTAGAAGACAAGATTATCATCTTCTAACTTTTATCAATAGAACTAAAGTTTTGACAGAAATCAAATAGTGGGTTTCTTATCTACACGGTATATAATACCTCAACAGAATCAACGTTTTCAGGTAATATTTATCTTCTTATACTAATACTAAATCTTGCTTTTTTCTTACCTAACTTTGAAAGAAAGAACTTTAGGAAAATTTTCTCGGGAAGTTCGTTAATGGATGTTGTTTTTTTCCATATTAGTATAGGGGGAATCTCCGATTAGGGGAATCTCTAGCTTCATCTTACGGGTTTTTATTACTTAGTGGAGTGTTGTGCCTTAAGGAAGACATCATAAAGCCGCACGGAGGAGAAGGCAATGCAATGTTTTTTGCATTCGAAAGTTCATCAAATTTTCTCAAAAGTTCATTTCTAAATGAGAATGAAGACGCTGTGTGTAACATTTTTGTTTTTGTTTTTAATATTTTTTTATTCAACGCTTTAACTTCAGTAATAAAGAATAACAACATTGATCGGTATCAGTAACTATTCTATCCGATGAGATAGTCGATGTAGACCTGTTATGTGTTCGTGTTATCAGTTTATCATTTTCTACCAATGTATATTTTTTAATGCGTTTAAATGTAGCTTTTTCGTATCAGTGAGTTTTGACTACTATGCCGAAATGTGTAATTAACAGTTTATTTGGTATTTCATTGTAGTGTGTGGATTGTTATTATTGAGGTTCGCCTTTAGGGAAACGAAGCAAGATCATTATTATATTGTTTTGATAGTGTTTGATTGATATCTTTTTGTTTTAGATTAGAAAGTTGAACAGTATAGATTAATGTAATACAAGAAGAGAATGTGAAAATCATGGTTATATACATATATACACGGTTTTTGTATCATGATGCAGAAGTGGAGTTTTGGGTTTTGACATTTCCACAATTTATAGCAGAATAAAGATTTGAAAGATAAAAACATCTCAGAAGGTATTGTTTTTGTTAGCTTTAGTTAATAGGAAAATGTGAAGGTATTTTCTTATATTTCAGAAGTTTAATCGTGGTTAGGTAGGAGTATACATTGTATTGTCTCTTTTCTAAATCTCTGAACATTGGAATTTTAGCTTTTAGTTTAACTGAGCAACTTTAGAAATCTCTAAATAGTCCAGATAGCACTGAAAAATAGGGATAATAGCATTCCTTGAATATCGATCCAAAATATTTATACAACAATTTTGTGTTAAATATGATATAATTCCAACATGGAGAAACACAACATTTTTTTGTATATACACAGACTTATCATGGCAGTATTGCATGTAAAAACAATTTATGGAGAAAAACAGTAAAATGTTTTTACACACTACACTAGTACATCTATACAACAGTGTGCAGAGGTGACTTTAAGGGATGAACAAAAAAAGCCTTCAATTATACATTGAGAATGTCTCTCATCACCTGGCTCTACAAAAAAGTCTCCTGAAAACATTAAAAATGCTTTTCATTTATATTTCCATAATACTCCTCTAAAACATGTTGCATTGCATATAAGTGCCTCAAATTAAAATTGACTTTAACACTTTTAACAGGGAACATCCTGATAATAAACAAACAAGTTGTCAAACACATCATAAAAATGTCACACTTGTGCTAACTGGACACTAAACATGAAAGCAGTAAAATTGATGGAATAATAAAGATTGTTCTGTTGGATTTGCTATTTATGAATTATTTACACATGAAATAATTTGACAGCTCAAATAGGAGAAGGAAAGCAATAAACAGTTGAATGAAAATTATATGAAAATTGTCAATGACAGTTGGCCATTTATAGTAAAGTGAGTGTTCTCTCCAGATAACACAAGTAACACAAGAGGGATGACAGTAAAAACATTGAATATCAATATTAGTTACCACAAACACTTTTAACTGTCTGAGTACAATAAATCAGAATCAAGTCAACATTTGATTTGTTTACATAATAAATTTACCTCCTCTGTTAAAAAAGAACTGATTCCTTTAAAAACACGTTTGTATATTCCGTCCATGACATAAGTCTAAAAAATAGGAACAACAAAGAATTTAAAAAAAAAGAGGTAAAAGAAAGGAGATTGAAAGCAGTAAACGAGTAAAACTCCATTACTACCATACATTATAAGGGTATCATTATGTGCACTATGTTAGAACTTGGTCGTCAAAGGAGAGAAGTTTTTAGGGCGATGCCGTTACACTATTATTTTATTTTCTTCGCAAGACTGCTTTTTATAGATTGTGAAAGTGAAAAGTTTTCGGAATAAAATATTTAACCAACAAGCTCTTTTAAGGTGACTTTGAGCATGGATTTTCAAAATCCCTGTAACTTTCCTAAATTTTGGTGAATTTTTTTGATTATCTCTACACTTGAAGGTCTTAATATTCTATATCGACTGATATAAAAAATATTAGGAAAAATTTTGAAATTAAATTTTTAGAGATCTTTGAAATTTCATGATTCCACTTTAAAATCGAGCTCCGTTTACAAAACTAAAGAACTTTGCCATGTGACTTTTGTACTGCCGTAATCCAGGACCTGTTTATCTAAAACCAGTTCTTTATTTTTATCTTTTACTAACTCAGTTATGAAGATATTTCACATTTTCCATATTTCTAATTTTTTCTTCCTTGTTTATTTTATAAATCTGCTCCGGAAATGAGTGTTAAAGCTAAAAAATAATAAAAAATGTTTTTAAATCTACCCTTTAGCTTTAGTATTATTCCTGTCTTTTAGTTTTGTAAATGGGACTTCAAATGTACAAGTAAATAAGCTAAAAATGAACAGTGAGAAAATCTTTTCAAAGTTTATATAAAAGATCAAGAAAAATGTGCTGATATGATGAAAAACAAGTGTTTACATGTATCATTATAATTGTTCGTATATATGTTTGCTTTGCTTCCATGGCGATATTTTCCAATTGTATATGTACAGAAAATGAGTTGTTCATATGCAGCATATTAATTTAAGATCAAATAGAGGAAATGTTTTTTGAGGAAAAAAACTAACTTTCGTTGCAAAATTGGGGAAAATAAATCTGTCATTACTAAGGTTGGATGTAATTATATAAGTTGACCAAAAAAATTTTTTGAAAATTTTATTCAAAATGGGTGGTTACATGGCTTTAATGAGTGGGTTTTGAGCCTGGAAAAGCAAGAAAAATTCCTCCAAACAAAAATAACTAAAATGAACAGACCTCCACTGCCACTTTAACGTTGTCCATGAATGCTTTATTTGCATTTGCTGGGCGCCTCTAACAAAAAATCAAACAGACATAAATTACAATACTTGAAAGCAAGAGACCAATTTTAGCAAAAAACTTGCATAAATGCTCAGGAAATAAAAATCAACTTTTCAAACACCAATCATACATTCTCCTTTTCTTCATACCGTAAATAACTGATTATAAACATCTTGGGTTTTTATTAAATATATGAACTGTCACCAAAGGCATCAATTCAAACATGAGTAGTTATTCCAACAATACCTTTATTTACAAATTCAGATTTTTAGAAATTTTTCATTTTCAAAAATGATTTAACGTTCTTTCAATGAACTTCACAAGAAAAAAAATATGATATATTAACATAGAAAATATTTCAAAACTTAACTAAACAGCATAATGTCCATGGCCATTTATTTATTAATGTCCTTTCCCAAACCCTTTCATTATTTAAAAATGAATACCTTTCAAAGGAGAGAACAATAGAAAAGAATTTAAATTTCAAACATTTGGTTTCGAAATAAAAATGTTACGGGAAACCAAATCAATCAAGAAATTATTTTGATTTTTACATACAGTATGAGATTCCTTTAAGCAAGCTTGCATTCCCCTCGTAAACACAGTGTTTGCAGCATCCTAATAAAATTAGAAAACAAGGTTACAAAGTACAAATCGCATTATTGGTTGTAATTGTGAAAACTTTATATAAAGATTCATTGGGTTCATTCTCTGGAGTTACACCCTAACCATAAGAGTAGGGGTAGAACCTGCAGTTATATAAGTTTGCAAGATAATTTGAGTGCTACACATCTCTACCACAGTAATCTAACAGCCATTACTAACCCTGTACTAACATGAGGGCATTACCAGAGAATATTGAGTGATGTCAAAGTAACTTGATGGAAGTCAATATTCAAAGGTAATCCCCGAAATAAACAGTTAGTACTTGGTAATGGGTAATTACCTGTGTTTGATTCTTCGAGATTACTTCCTTTCGTATACAAAAAAAGTTGTAAACAAACTGTTTTCCCCAATTTTTGTGTGACATTCGATTTGTTATTAAAAATAGAAAAAAATGCAATGCAATGAGTTCTCTTAACAGTTTCACTTATTATTTGTCCCTACAATGTTCTTTCTATCACTCTATCTATGTTTTTCTGTGTTTACATTCATGCCTTGTATTTTATTAAAATATTGTTACCATGACACTTCAGCGGGCTGTACCGGTGAGTATAGACCGGAGTGACATCACATTTAAGCATAATTGACCGATAGGATCACGCGAAGTTTTTGTATCGAATACACTCCTGCTACGTGGGTAATAAAATAAGCTACATACAAGTATTAAAAGTCCCAAATAAAACTTCTTACCATTGTATGACGAACTGACTCTGCAGCCAGTCTTGTGTAGGTGGAATTGAATAAATGGATAATTTCGTTTATTTGAGTTTGCGATTTCTTTCCACCTGCGAAACAAAAGGACCGTAACAATTCACATTGATTGATTGCCTTTTTTAGTTGGACAAAGCGTTTATTAAAATTTGGAAAACAGAGAATTGAGGTAACAATATTATCATTGCAAGGAAATTAATAAGTTTACCTCCAGGCCATAAGAAATCTATACAATTTTGCAGTGTTTCCAAGTTCTGTATAACTGGTTGAACACTTGATGTAAACGCTGAAAAAAAGATATTCATTAGAATTTAAGAGTACAGATTCAAAAACAAAAACTTTCCACATAGTCTGCCTTCTTAATTTTTTGCAAAAACATTCAATTTGAAACAAACAAATGTCTGGAATTTTATACGATTCTTTGAACCATGAGTTTCATCAGTAAACAACGGAATCAACGGTATTATTGTTGTTTTCTTTTATCAATGATTGTTTAGTTCATATTGTTATTTCAAAAAAAAAAAATCTACTGCTTACTGCTGCCTTCCAGAAGCTGATCAATACATAAAACATGGTAGCTTTCTTCCTTCCGATTAAAGAATGTTTCTTCAAAAAGTATTTGTATCTATGATGAAAATGTTCATATCAACTTATTTGGAACTTAGGGCTGGAAGATTATATTTCAGACCACTCAGGCAATGTTCGAAATGCAGGCCAAAAATCAATTGAAGCAATTGTTAACTTCCATGATCCATCAAACCACTATAATTATTGCTTTGACAAACTTGGTATTCTTCAGCAACAGTTATTGTCTTCAAAGTAAGAAATTGACTCTACAGGTTATTAGTGATCTCGTTATAATACACATAGAACAGTAACAAAAACTTTAAGGCAATCTTCTACTACCACAAATGTCATAGTGAATGTCTACATTGTAAATCCAGTGGACCACCTAACAACAACAACAACAACAAAAAGATAGTTTTGTCTGAGAGCGTTAATATATTTTGTAAAAATAAGAAATATCACCAGTTACAGGATTATAAAGGAAACTTTCACTTTTATATTATTTGATTTTATGATAATATTGTTTATTTTTCTGAATTTTAAAAAAATGAGTTTTTTCCACTATATGCTACAGTTTCTCGTTGTAAAACTTCAGTCATTTTCTAGATGTTTTACGTTGAATGTGTATGCTAGAAAGAAAAGATTACATCAAATGTCTTCTACAACTATGTTTTCTACAACATATATACAATAATGTACACACATTGTACTTGCAGTAAACAATTGGCACAATCTGTACTTTGAAACTTTCCGAAAAAGTTTTATTTAAAATTAAAGTTTATTTTTCAGGATATTACAGTGCAGTCCGAAAGAAAATTTACATGTCTGCCTAAAAATAATCAGGTTTAGAAGTTAATGGTCTTTCGTTTATCCAATGTTAGAGTTCTTAAAAAAATACGTTGAAAATACAATGACATGTCAGAGGTAAATCTTTATGCCAAAATCTTTTTTGTTATCCTGTAAAAATTCTTTCCTTCTTGAATGCCTAAAATTTCTTTTGCGCCTAAAACTTTTCCAGTAATAGTATTTAGTAACACCTTTACTTCGTTATACATGATAAGTCTTAATGTTGATTATAACATTTTAGTACCTAGCAATGTAGAGTCTTCCCACAATAGATCATTGTGATTGGTTAATTATGGAAGTCGAGAAGGGCCAATCCTGATTTCTCAATCAAATCACGATTTCAGTATTAGAATCGCAATTTCAAACTTAGAATCACGATTTCAATATTGGAATCGTGATTTCAGTATTAGAATCGTGATTTCAATATTAAAATCTCAATTACAAAATTACAAAATCGAATTTATGAGCAAGAAACCAGAAGAAAGATCGAGCAGATTACTAAAAGAGTCTCCTCAAAATGGCCTTCTTCTTCTACTACTTCTGATGATGATGATGAAGAAGGCGGTGGAAAAAAGAAGTAAAGGGTAAAACTGCATTTCCATCAAAATCGTGGAGCAATGAAATGGTAGTTATTCACATTGGTATTATCAGTGAAGATGAAAAAGATAATTCTCTGAAGATTATACGTGGAAGCAGGTTACCAATAAAAATTCCAAAAAATTCTGATAAGCTAAATACCATAAAAACCTTTTAACTGAAAACCAACTCAATCTGAAAAAGTTCTTTTTCCAACAAAAAATGTTAATACCAATACGACAGTACAAAATGCAAAGAAAGACAAAGAAAGAGCTGAGAATTTCCGTCATTTCTTCTCCACAGTAGTCTCAAAGTTGAAATGTGCAGCATTCAAGATAAGAGACTGTGTTTGGAAACCATCAAAGAAAATACCTAAAAGAACGGAAAACGTATTCAACTTCCAGAACGTTTCCAGAATTTTCATTATCAATTTTCTGAAAAAGCTGAAACGGAAAAAAGTAGTAGTAGTAGTAGTAGTAGTAGTAGTAGTAGTAGTAGTAGTAGTAGTAGTAGTAGTAGTAGTAGTAGTAGTAGTAGTAGTAGTAGTAGTAGTAGTAGTAGTAGTAGTAGTAGTAGTAGTAGTAGTAGTAGTAGTAGTAGTAGTAGTAGTAGTAGTAGTAGTAGTAGTAGTAGTAGTAGTAGTAGTAGTAGTAGTAGTAGTAGTAGTGACTGTATTCTGAGGAATAGTGTTGAGAAACACTCAAAACATGATCAGTATTTTGCAGCTTAGAGGAATGGTCTCTTCTTTATCCTGACCAAAAAAGAGTGATCTATCTGCCAGGTACAGAAGAACTCTTGAGACTGCATAAGTATAAAGAAGAACTTGGCAAGTCCTACTAAAAAATTGACTTGTATTTATGCAAAACACATGACATTAGAAGCAGAGAAATAAGTGATCTGAAGGAAAGATTATCTTCCATAAATGAGTTTGATGCATATTTTAATGACTGTGATGATAATTTTAATGAACTTGAAATTAAATTTGATACTTCAGATGCCTCATGTCTATCTACCCCTCTTCTTCCTGCTACTACAAGCAAATCTCAGACTTGTCTTAAATAAACATCAACATGTATATCATCAACCCCTCTATCTGCTACCAGTAAATCTGAGATTTGCATTGGATCAACATCGTCGAACAAAAGCCATTTTGAATCAAGTTGTGGATACTGCCCAATATGTAATAAAAAAATTCCTTTTGCAATCATTGAGGAACATGGCAATGATTGCTTGAATAAAAAACAACAACCCATAATTATTGGTACTTTGCCTGCTGACAACATTGTTGAAGTTGACACAGAAAATGAGATTACCAATGATACAAATTTAGACCAAATAATTGATTATAAGAAAGATATACCTTTAGTTATTAAACAGTGCAAAGTAACAATGGAGGAGGTACTCATTCGTGTGCGTCGCCATAACGAATTTGAAGATTTTGATAAATATTTTGGAAAGAAATGGAACAAAAAACATGCAGACTAAATCTATCGTATTTCATATTTCGGAGAACCTGCAGTTGATACTGGCGGAGTTTCGAGAGAATTTTATTCAGGTATGTTAAATCTGTTTTCACTGTCTAATTAGAAAAGGATGTTTGCTTGGATAATATTTTTAAGTAAGGATTACACAAAGACATATCAATTTCTGCGTAGTGCAATGGTCAAATAGCAATGCGTTGTGTTTTCTTATCTTTCTTCTCCATAAATTTTTGCATTGAATTAATGAAAGGATATGCTTTTAAATTCTTTAGAAGCTTTAAAGTCTATCAAAGCCAAATATTTTGTTGGAAATGACGTTGAAGGCTTTGAACCTTGTGGAGGGATTTTGAGTATTGCTGATAGAGCTATGAGGTCAATTGGACATTTGTTTGCTGCTGCAATTATCAATGGTGGACCTACACCAGCTTTTTTTTGCAACATGGGTGTATGAATTTATCAGTAAAGGAATGAAAAATGCTCTGAAAGATGGACCAACAATTAATGAAAAGAGTATGTTGGGAAATATGTATGAAGAGGTATATTTTTTTGATAAGTTTGAAGTGTGCATATATAACCCTCTTAAAGTAAAAGGCACATGGCTCAGAAATGTGTTGGAAGTCACTATGATGTTTTAATTCACTCACCTCATTCTACTACTATTTAAGCTTAGATCAATGCCATTCATACTTATTTTCATGTTACGTAACAAACCACAAAGCCTTATTATTAACTGCTTTATTGCTTTTTTATGAAATTAATAATCCTCTTGCATGAATGTATAAAGTGACTAGGTTAAGCTGAGTGAGAGTAAGTAAAAGAATTGCATCACTATAACTGGGAGCTTAAAATTTCAAGTTTGCTTTAGTAGTTAATTTGACTAAGGGCATTCAAAAGTTATTATAATGAAGATAATATTACATTTGGATTTCACATAAATTTTTCTTTAGGTGCTTAATGCATCAACCGATTCAGACATATCTGAACTTTTGTCAACAGATGAAGGCTTAGATGTACTGGAAGCCATTGGATACAGGGGTGACCCTAGAAACACTTCATTGAAAGATAAGGATACAATTTTAGAGTGAGAAATTTAATACCATGCAGAAGGGATTTATCAAAAATTCCAAAAGTCCCTGAGTTCCCAAACTTCCCTGACCAGTGGTCACCCTGTTTATTTTCGTCACAACTCAATTAGACCGACACATTTAAAATAATCTAATGAAACCTTGTTTCTGAGGTAAAAAAGAATTAGTCATTATTCTGACGTTAATTCTTTTATAAAGAACATATCTAATCATGTATAAAACCATTGATGACCTATACAGACCATGCTATCAAGGTTGAAGGGTTTAGGTATAACTCTCACATTAGCTATCTCTTTATGACTAGGAATTAAAAACTGTCAAAAGTCCAAGATGCCAGAAATCCTCATATATTTCTATAGATAAATGACCACTGTTGGAGGTTCTAACGAAATACATTCATGGGTAATTCCTATTTTTAGTAAAAATATACGGTCCTTTTTTGATAAATTATAACAGAACAAGATATCCTTATTTACATGTATGATTAGTTTCCAGTCCAGTAAAACATAAACAGTATAGAAGCTCATACTCTGAACGCTGATTCTTTCATGGTGACTCTGTAAATATTTATTATTCAAACAACGACCAAACTTTTATCTGATAATGGCACCAAAATCATCAGAACACAACTCAGAAAGTCAATTCAACAAATGGATTCAAAGAGAATGAGAATTCCAGCGGCGGATCCAGAGTATGTAGCAATTTGCGGAGGAGAACAAGCCTACTGGTGATACAGAATGAAAACAGAGAATTATGTTAATGTTTCCTCCACAATTTTCGCCATACCCAGGATACCCTGCGCTAAATTCTGTTTCACAAATGTAGACATTCAACCCATCATTACCAATTATAGGTAGTGTTAATTGGGAGTATGACACCACCTCACTGTATTTTCATACTTCATAATCTTTTCAACAACAATGAAAATTAAATATCCAAACAAAAAAACAACAACAAGATTTTACCGATTTTACATCTTCAAACCCTTTCAATGTGACAATAAATTTTCCATTGATTTGCACAACCTATAGAATTGAAAACAAAAATATTCTTGAATACAATATTCTCAAGGAATATTGAATAATACGACCACGACTAAACGACTAAACAGCATACCCTGTTGTTTGCAGTACTGTATGTATTGTTATTTTCATTAAGTGGTTTCAATAAATGCATTTCAAACTGTTCCTTGTTGTAATTAGACCTTGATGTTGTTCCTTTTCTTGGGATGCACACCTAGGAAAAAAAGGCATCTAAATAATTATACCAACAGAAAAAAAACTGTGACTACTACTGCCATAATATTGATTCAAATTTTAGTGCTAGGCATCTTCGAACTGCCCTTCTCAAATAAGCATATTCTGAAAAATTAATAAATGCCAAGGGCAGCAATTCAAAATTATTATGATATACGACAGTCTTTGTAATAAATTATTTACCATCCATCTTTTGTCAGTTGCAAGTTGAAATAGATTTTTTCCCTTCCCTGATGATAAAGCTTTGTAGAATGGGTTCAGCAACAAATCTTCATCATATCCTTCCATAGTGTTATTTTATAATTTCCCTATGTTGTGTCAAAACATTAATCAAGCATTTTCTTAATCATAAAAAAAAAAAAAAATCTTTAGCTTTTCTCGTAAATAAATGAAAATTTTAAATCATCACAATCTTAATTTTTTGTGGTAAATCAACAAACTTACCTAGAACAGAGAGAAATATTTTGAATGAATCAATCAATCAGGGAATAGAACCAATGTAATGCAGTGTAGTAAACTTTATTTACACATTTAGCACAACCAGTAGCGCAATCGCCCTGCAAAAGTGAGGTTGTGGGTTCAATTCACACTTAATCTGTAACCTTTGCTGTGATTGGAATGTACATTGTGTGAATAGTAATTTTTATGTGAACCAAATAAATTAATTATCTGAATAAATCACTTTCAGAACTTTTTATCTGCCCCCATTTTACACTGACCGAATAATTCAAATGTAAAAGCATATTAGCCCTATTTGTGTTATTTTTCAAACAATAAATGGTGCATAAATGTCTTTTTATCCACCAATTTGCTAGATAAAACAAAGGTGGATGAAAGCGTATTTTTTTAATCCACCTGCCATTTTTATACAAGTGAATAAATAAAAAAAATATATTTTATCCACCTGTTACACTTTATTCGCCTTGTGTAAATACGGCTAATAAAGTTTACAAATCAAGGAATACATTGGTACCTTCTCCTGTTATCTCATTGGATTTAATAAATGTGACGTTCCAGGGGATTTTGATAACAAACGATATAACATTATTTGAATAACGTAATAACGTTATAAAGAACAAAAGAAATAATGTAAATAATGGTTCCTCTATGTATCTACCTAACGTTATTTTTAAAGTTTCATAACGTTATAAGATCTTCTACAGGAACTATAATAACGTAATAACGTTATAACGTAATATGAAAAACGTTATTATTATTCTATGATTAACGTAAATTAATAACGTTTCGCTCTCGGAACAAAAGTATTTCGCAAAGGAAACTCGTTATCCTTCGCAAGAGTATTTCCCAAGAGTATTTTGAACAACATCTTAATTGAATTTGTTATTGTTGCGAATAAAGCCAGATCTCCACTAGGCGGGAACTTCAAGAGTAACCTGATTGGCTAATCAAAGTATCGCGGCAGAAAATGTTGCCATGCAAATATAGTAGAAAGCTCGACATTTTTCCGCCTCTAGTGGAGATCCGGCTTAAAGTAGTTTGAACAAGAACCCTTGACTCAAGGCTAATTTTGATCACACGCTTCTGAGTTAGTCTCTACACATGCGTGGAATGCTTGAAATTTTAGGAAAGCATGGTCGGTGAATGCGAAGAGATTTAGAAAAGTATATCTTTATATATCTACTTAATTTAGTTAAAGTTTCTCTATGACACTTCATCTCAGTTATTTAATCATGTTATGGATCATCTCAAAATGTTCGTCTTAATTCGGGGTTTTCATTTTCGTCCTTAATTCGCTCCAAATCGTCCTTGAATGTGCTTGTATTTGAAAATATTCGACCTGAAAGTGTAGCAAAATCGACCTAAACTCGACCTTGTAATCATTTCTTAAACAACGACAAATTTCTTACTATCATCCTAAATTCGCTCATTGTTTCATTTAAACTTCAGCTTTAGAAAAAACATTAAAATATAAATTGAGTGCACTCTTCGTTGTATTAGCGTTTCATACAAAATAATGATAACTTTAAAATAATTGGACGATATGCTAGAGTTCAAGATTGAACGACAAAGAAAAAAAATTACGTAGAATGTTTTGGCTTGTTTTAAACTACGTTGTTATACATTAACATGAAAAAATTTAAAAGAATTGCATGTATAGATGTAAATATAGCTTTAAACTGACTTGAGTATGAAGAAAAAATATTTCAATGGAAAACCAGTCTTTTGTTCAAAAGACATGCTCTGTGTAACGAGTTGAAACAAAATGAGTTAAAGATATTTAATAGTGCGTCTTGTATTGTTAGCCTGAATCAATTTTTAATACACAAGGGATTAAAGAGTTATTCCTTTTCAAAATCGAACACCTGTAGAATTTTATTTGCAATATCACAACGTGAATTTATTATCATATGGCGAGTAGTTTATTCTAAACAACGCAAATTTCCAAAATAATAAAGAAACATTCTGAAGATGTATATATTTGAATTCAATACAAGACTTCATTAGACTTTCGTCCTTAAATTCGCTCTTAATTCATCCTAAAATTCGTCCAAGATTCACTCTTTATTATTCTTAAATAAAATTTGTCTTCTCACTAATTCGTCCTTTTGAATTCAATTTTTTATTGAAAATTGGGAAAAAATTGTTTATAAAAGAAAAGGTCGAAAATTTTCATCCAAATGTCTTTTTACAGGACAAACTTTTTGAGACGACCTATATAGTGATAACGTTATATTGTAATAACGTTATACTGGTATAACGTTATTAAAGTTCCATTAAAGTTACTCTGTAACATTACAATAATGTTCATAACGTTATAGAATAGGCAAAGTAACGTTATTACGTTATTAAAGTAACGTTATAAAAAAAGGAGTAACGTTAGGAACCTTTATAACGTTATATCGTTTGTTATCAAAATCCCCTGGAGCGTCACAAATAACATTGTAATATTTTCTTAGTCATTAAGTCATCACGGTAGCCTACATAATAAAACTCCCCAGCAGGCAAAATCTTCAAAAAGTCTCTATGGAGGAGTGTTTTCTAAGGAAATGGCAAGCTATATCACCTGTTGTTTCAATAAAAAAAACCTCCACAGAGACTTTTTGAAGATTTTGCCCACTGGGTCTCATCTTTTGGTGGAAACATTATCACCAAGTAAAACCTTTTGGTATATATATAGAACTAGTGTAGCATGTAAAAACATTTTACAGTTTTTCTCCATAAATTGTTTTTACACGCAATACTGCCATGATAAATCTGTGTATATACAAAAATTGTTGTGTTTCTCCATGCTGGAATTATATCATATTTAACACAAATATTTTGGATCGATCATTCAAAGAATGCTATTATCCCTATTTTTAGTGCTATTTGGCCTATTTAGAGATTTCTAAAGTTGTACCGTTAATCTAAAAGCTAAAATTCCAATGTTCAGAGATTTAGAAAAGAGACAATACGCCGTATACTCCTACCTAACCAATGTATACTTCTACCTTACCACGGTTAAACTTCTGACATATAAGAAAATACTTTCAAATTTCCCTATCTTCTTATACTATTACGCAATCTTGCTTTTTTCTTACCTAACTTTGAAAGAAAGAACTTTCGGAAAATTTTCTCGGGAAGTTCGTCAATGGATATTTGTTTATGTTTTTTCCGTATTAGTATAAGGCACTCCGGTTTAGTGCTTATAATTGTTTTATGATATGAAATACGTTAGGGAAGACATGATATAGGATCTCAGGCGGAGACTTCGAATTACAATCGAACGTAGCAGCTATTGACAACGAATGATATATAGTCGTTTGAAGAAAAAAGAAGCGTTTGTTTACATTTTTTAAGACAAAGTAATAATAAGAAACATGCATAAAAAAAACAAGTTTTTATTACGAAGAATAGTTTTTACACATTTACGACTTATGTTGTGTAATGTTGAAGGTTGAAGACATATCAAACGGCATTTTATCCTATCTCGGTTTGTTTTTTTAGATTTCCAAAGAAAAAAAAGAAAATTTAGTAAAAACTGTGTTGAGCATGGTATTCTTTAGTATGTTAGAAAGAAGAAAGTCAAGAAGGAATAAAAGATTAGAGATTTAATTAATCTGTTGGTTTCGGCCGTGAGTAAAATTAGTTAATACCGATGGCGTTTTTCTAATTGGAGATCTCTCTGTTCCTGGAATTTATAAAGAAAGAACTTTGAAGAAACTTCAGCTTTGAAGAAAGAAACATTATTTGGAGGTATGATTCTTTTTAGGATTTAGTTAATACCTTATATCGTATATATGTAAATCTATATACACTCCGAAAGTTAATTTTGCGTGGGTAGTTTAGTGTGTGAGTGAGATATTTCACAATTTGTGAATAATTTTTCTGAGATTTAGCATTGATAATTATGAATAGGTTTACCACAAAGACTGAAAGAATTTTTGGTTGATAATAAAGTTAGAAAGTGGAAAGAATTAAGAATTGGTTAGGATTCAGAAGTCGAAAAAATACAGCCTTTTATTTAAATTTTCTTATTTTATTAATTTTTTTTGTAGCAAGTTGTTTGAGGGACTTGAAACTATGACGTCATTATTATGACGTTAAAATATATAGCCGACTACATGTCGGTCACAATTGAATTTGTGTGCAATTTTTCGCTGGGCTTAATATATATGACATTAAACGCATAATTATTGCGTTAACTGTTGCCGTTTGGGGCCCATATTGGCTTTGAGTTATGGCTCAAATTGATTTCTTCAGTAAAACTTTACATTAAATATGATTCGAAGTAAAGATGTAATAACATTTTTAACAAACAAACTTCTTCCGTGTTCCGTGAATTCTATTTTTGGCGACAAAGAAAGGAGAAATCAATAGTTTTACCTCGGGTAAAAAATTCATGAATCGATGAAAGATTTTAGGGCGGCGTTTTGGACTGCGTTTTTGTATTTCATAGAGTTATTATCAAATGGTTAGTATAGCGTGTAAAAACATCTTATTGGGAAAGATGTAAAAAATTTTTACACGGTATACTAGTTATTTAATAAAAACAATACCTTCTGAGACGTTTTAATCTTTCAAATCTTTATTCTGCTATGAATTGTGGAAATGTCAAAACCCAAAACTCCACTTGTGCATCATGATACAAAAACCATGTAAATATGTATATAACCATGATTTACACATTCTTTCTTGTATAACATTCATCTATACTATTCAATTTTCTAATCTAAAACAAAAAGATATCAATCAAACACTATCAAAACAATATAATAATGATCTTGATACCTTCGTTTCCTTAAAGGCGAACCTTAATAATACCAAATAAACTGCTAGCTACACATTTCGACATAGTAGTCAAAACTAACTGATACGAAAAAGCTACATTCAAACACATTAAAAAATACACATCGGTAGAAAATGATGAACTGATAATACGAACACATAACAGGTCTAAATCGATTATCTCTCGGATAGAATAGTTACTGACACCGATCAATGTTGTTATTCTTTATTACTAAACTTAAAGCGTTGGATAAAAAAATAAAAACAAAAACAAATACTTTTACACACATCGTCTTAATTTTTCATTTAAAGAAATGAACGCTTAAAAAATTTGATGAACTTTCGAACGCAAAAACCATTGCATTGCCTTCTCCTCCGTGCGGCTTTATGATGTCTTCCTTAAGGTACAAAAACTCCACGAAGTAATAAAACCCTGTAAGATGGAGCTAGAGATTCTCCTAATGAGAGATTCTCCCTATACTAATACGGAAAAAATAAACATCCATTGACGAACTTCCCAAGATATTTTTTCTAAAGTTCTTTCTTTCAAAGTTAGGTAAGAAAAAAGCAAGATTTAGTATTAGTATAAGAAGATGTAAAGATACAGCCAATTGAAAATAAAATATAATAATTAATTGAGTCAATAAGTTAATCAATTAAAAGTTTGTTCTTTAGAAATCTGGGACATGATGATGATCCTGTCTTGTTGTTTAACAGAAATCGTGCAGTCTCGGTTATTATGAATGTACAACAATCATATCCCACTTTTAGACAAGATCTGTGCAAAATATATTAATACAAAAGGAGTGAATGCAGTGTTATGCCATTTAAACCACCACATCTCGAACAAAACAGAATCAATAGTTTCTTCAATATAACCTGCCCCTTTATGTTCCATAAAATGATATGGATTTGGGGGATTTTGAGGTGTAGAATAAAGTTTACTTGATAAATAATCAAGCCATTTCTATTAACTAGCGTACACATCTCAGTGATCGTTAATTGTTGGTGTTACACAGAAAAAACATAAATACTACAAAGCCAAATATATTTAATACTGCAACGAAATACAAATGAATTTGGGGAAATTTGAGTTTTGATGTTGAGCATGAGAGGAGAGAACAAGAGCATACCTATGTTTCCCTTATAAAAGCTACACTCAGGATTATAAATAAGGTACACACAGTACCAAAACTCAAGATGCACACAGCACCATAATACAAAGCAAACACGGTGTTACAATAGAAGGTAAACGATACATTAAAAACGACTCGCAAAAACCAAAAAAAATTGGAACAGCATGAAATTTTACCAAACTTAATTAAACTGTTTGAATCACATGACTGCATCGCCCTAACCATTTTGTCGTTCTTTAGAATATTATCTTATTCTTAATTCTATTATATAATACGTAAGTCAATTGCAGGTCATTTAAGGCTATGAAAACAAAAGAAACTGTGGTCCAGTAAATTTTATGTATCCTTTTCAAGTAATAGACCTTTTCATGATGTCAAAAAAACAATAGAAACCATTTGGTGGTGTTATCTTGGTGGGTGAAACTTTATAAGAGAGTTTAGGAAAAAATTTGAGTTTTAGTTGATAAATTCTGTTGTGCCGTATTGGAAAGATGGATTGATAGCTAGATGGATTTTTATTATATTCCAGCAAGCTAGCTATATACGATTGAAACTTTAGATATCTAAAAAAAACTGTTTTTCTCCTATGAAACTCCTTATATTTTTCACCTCTTTGATTTCAAAAACAATGGAAATCAAAATGCAATAAGGAATAATCAAAACAACATATCCCTTTTAGAAAGTCGTCTATGATATATATATACGCTATACACTGGCTACAAAACCATTGCTCGACTTTGTCGTTGTTAATAAATATGAAATCCCTTGATATTCATATGACAAAATGTGTGCCAAAGTATATTAAAAAGGATGATTATAGCTAGCTAGTAGTACACACGTTACATAAAACATTTTTCAATACACAAGTTCACAGTTTGGGAAACATAATAGCTCACTTTAAATTTTCATTGTTGTTAAACTCTTATTCAGTATGTGAATTTGGAAGTAAAATACATATACATATAAATATATATAAAAAAAAAAAAGAAAAAAAAAGATATTAACAAGGCTTTGACCAGAAGCAAAAGTGAAAATAATTTTTTAAGAAAAATTTGGAAAATTCCTTTACATCTCATATTCTTTGAAGATACTTATTTCCCATAACATATAAAAAGATCTAAGCAAAATACTCAACATTTCAGGATATAAAAAATATTTTCACTTTTTCTTCTGGTCAAACTCTTCTTAATTTGTTCATTTTTTCTTCCCATTTCTAATACTGAATGTGTGCTGAAAATCTGAAACTATGAAATGGTGTATTGGAGTGAAGGTTCTCTAAACCCTCTGCTGGACTAGACTATGTGCATTTTTGTGAATTCATTGCAGGATCTTTAGCTAGCTAGCAACCCATTTTGTAACTTTCCCTGCCTACCATTGAACTTCTTTACTTCCACCAACAAGCTATGTTTTGTTCTGCTGGCACCTCACCGAATTGGAAGAAGTGCTGTAATTTTCTGAACATTCTCAATTTAATTCTCCCGCATCGCGAAAAATATACAAAACATGGTCCTGAAAGTCGTCCCGCAATTACCGATCGACAAAAGAAGCCCTGGGACCGAGGTGGGCAGAGCATCAATAATAAATTGGGAAGGAAGGGATCCAATGGCAAGGCCCCAACCCATCTCCATCCCAAAACATTTATAGATTATCAATGAGTCATTTAATTGAAGCACCGACTGAAGAAAGACCCGACAAAAGCTCCAAAAAAGAAAGAATAACAACTGCATTTATTCTCATTATTTTATCACATGTTCTCAAAAGGTCATGTGCAACGGCTTTTTGGAAACATTGAACCGAACTTAGCGCAAAAAGATACTTTCGCTTTTAACAGAACGGTATGTACATGGATGCAGCAAAATTAAATGTGTTTTTTTATATCTGTGAATTTTTTATGGATGTGAGTATAATAATCATGGACCAGGGATCTTTGTAGGGATTTTTTTTCGACACTTGAATTTATGGGAAAAACGTTAGGGATTTTTTCCGTTTCTTTTTCCTTTTGAGCTGAAAATTATCAAAAAGGTAAAAACAGATTTTTTGAAATTCCTATGCCCTGTGTAAACTAAAACTAAAACTAAAATGCATGAATAAAAAAAAGAAACGCTAAGTATCTAATTGAATAATTTTTTCATTGGTTGAGCCATCATGGCCATAAAAAAAGGTGTTTTTTTTATTATTTTTCCTAAAATTCACCTTAAAAAGGGCACTCACGGTGGCTTTTGTCGTACTGCAAGAAATTCACAAAAGCAAAACTATAATCTACATAATAAACTTCAGCATGATGATGGATGACAAAACTAAAAATTTAAGGAAATATCTCAGTGCCTCTGTACATCTGAAGATAAATTTTGTATTTTGTACTGGTTTTCCTTCCATGAAAAAAATAATGCTTTTTCTATTTAAAAAGTTATCAAAACTTTCTAGCCTATAAATAATTAATGAAAAAAATACTCCCCATTGAAATTGAAAGAACAGATCATTATGTAAAATAATTATCTAAGCTCACATGCCCAAATAATGTGATCTCTTAAAAAGATTTTTTTCAAAGAATTCATCAAGTAGCACAAGTGACATAAAAAACACAGGTTTTTTTCTCAAATGCAAATGGTGGCAACTATGGCAACATTTTAAGTGAACAATCAGTATATACTATTTGCTCGGTTTTTAGACGCTTCAAAAACTTTAAAACTGTTTAAACGTGATTTTGTGATTTTTCATTCATTTTAGCAAAGATTTATGAAAACAAATTTCTGTTCTTCTGTTCTCCTTTAGAGAATTATTGAATTTCCTGCACAGTTACGTGCAATGCTCGAAGAAAATGACTTGATGTATATAATATTTCATATCGAGACATCCAGTAATTTGGGCAAACAGACACAATACGTCATCACAAGACAAAATGTGTTTCAGTATTTAACTGATGTGAGCCTCCTAGGAATGCATATCCCAGATTTTCAGTTTGATACTGATTATGGTCTTAATTATTTGGCAAGCACATTTTGATCATCAATTCTCTTTTACTATCTATCAATTCATATTATCATCTATCAATTCATATTATCATCTTAATCATGCTGTTAGGGCCAAAATATTTCAATAACTAATGGCAATTACTGACATAATTTTGGGATCCAAATTGGCCACGAGACATGTGGCATAATTTGGGGGACTTTTGGAACTGGAACGTCGCATCGTGACGTCATTAAAATCTTTGATCAACGATATCTCTGTAACAGTTCAACGTGATCCCATTATACATTTTCTAATGAGTTTTTCGAGCTCTATAACATGGTACCACTCAGTTCGTTATTCTATAATTTTAATTTTCATGAGTAATTAGCACTGCAAAACTTACTCTTGTGAACATAGTGGCCTTTAGCTCATGGCTGAGCGACCCTTATAATATTGATTCACGAAGAAAGTAAGAAAAACTAGTTAACTTTTCCTGCATCATTGGGATAATCCTTTTCACAAAATTACCTTTTTTTGTATTTTACTTGTTTTCCCTATTCATGCTGACTCAAGGTAAAGGCTGCCCATTTTCATAGTTTTCACATTTCAATGGCATCCACACAAATCAAAACACAAAAAAAAAACCCTGCAACATTGGAAGGTTTTTTCAATAACTTAAAAAGATAATTTCATGCGAAAAGTTTAAATTGTCCAGATGATGTTGTTTACTTTCCTCGTATTGTTTAATTTAATTTTGCACATCATATATACAAACTGGAGCAATCTATACTAGTAGTTACAAACAATGAAAATATGGTACGTTCTTCATCCACGTTTGAATATATAAATGTTTCAAATTTTCTTTTCTGTCTATTATAGTAACAAGTTTATAATGAGTGAAATGTGTGAAACGTTAATTCAAACTGATGCATTTCTTAAAAAAAAACAATGTTGCACGCATGTTTCAAATTTAAATTTCTTTAAAAAAATTTGTTTTTTTAACTTACACAAAATTTCAACAGCTTCGCATCAGTTCCAGGGAGATATTGCAAAAGTCTGAGAGGTCTGAATTTTTTGTTTGTTTGTTTGTATGTTGGTTTGTTTTGAGATGTCCTGACCTGAACACCTGAATTTATGCGTAGCGTTTTGACCTAGGCTAATAGGGTCAGAGTTTTTGTGTAAGTTATGAAAAAAGTTTGAACCTTTCAATAATATTACACAATACCACCAAGCCTAGGGGTGGTGTTTTGATTAATTCCTTTATTATTATGATATACAGTGAACTCCCGGTAACTCGAACAACGGATAACTGGAACTTTTATTATCTCAAACTATTTTATCTCGAACCATTTTTAAGTTTCCTTCGGGAGATTTGCTCAAACATGCGTTAAGTCGAACTATTTCCCCCGTTCCCTAGGAGGTTGGAGTTACCGGGAGTTCACTGTAATGTTAGATATGCTGAAATTGTAGCTGAAATTGAAATCCCAACTCGAAAGCTATCTGTTTGAGTGACAAATAGCAAAGAAAGTATATAACAAAGAAAGGTTTTCAGTTCTTCATTTCTCTTTAGTAAGTAAATTTCAAATAAAAATGTCATTTTTAAATGAGGTGAAGTCTTTCAAAAGAGAGAGATTGTCTTCTGTCGAAACTGTTGTTACCAAGCCAGATGGCAAAAAGGTGAGAATCTCTTTCTGCCATTATAAATGATATTTTTGACTTAAGTTTTAGCCTTTGTTATTATTATAATAGTGTTTATGTTATCAAAGTATATAATATTCATAGGAAGTGGAATTACCAAGTGGAAAAATAGTTGCTTTGAATAATGAACAGTTGGATAAATCCGTAGAAGAGTTTTTTGTTTTGGATTCATCACCCGATAAAGATTTGCATAAAGTATGCAATGGAATATTCATTGGTTCTCAAGATGCATCAAGTAATTATGAAGAGCTACAAAAGAATAACATTACACATATTCTGAATGTTGCTGTTCACACTGAAAATCACTTTCCTGATGTGAGATTATGTAAATTTGTTTCGTTTGCATTTTTTGTATAAATACTGCACCGGGAAAAGTGTTACTTATTTTTATTTTTACTTTGGTTGTATGGTTGTAGATAGGTCTACCTGTGGTTTTTATTCATTGGGGAAAAGAGTGCAATTAAAAAATATATATTTTTTATAGATGAAAGTTATAATTTCCTGAGAAACTTGATTTTTTGCCCTGTGATTAAATTTTTGTATTTGATGCAAAACAGGATTTTTCAATCAATCATTGGACTGGTATAAAAGTACCATTTTTCTTCTCAAACTGTATAAAACTTTTTTTCTTTAATGTTTTAGTTGTTTAAGTACAAAAATGTAACAATGTATGATGTGCCCACGTTTGATATATCAGAGTATTTTGGTGAATGTACAGATTTTATGGACATTGCTGTTCAAAATGATGGGGCTGTGTTATGTCACTGGTAAGATTCATTTTTGTCTGTTAAAACTTGTTTAATGTTTCTCAGATATTATTTTTGTAATTTGACCCCTATAATGAAATTAAATTCTGCCACTTTGAAGGGGAACTAGCGACCAGAAAATACCAATACTTTTTTTTACTTAAAAATGTCCCTTAGTAGCTACAAATAGAAGAAATTAAAAAATATTTACATATTTCTAATATTAAATCCCTAAAGAGGGGTTTGATATCACCCCGTTCTCGTCCTATTTTCCGCCATTCTGCACCTTTCTCGTGATCATTAGTGAAATTAGTGTGGATGAATTTTACTTTTCGAGTGATTCTAACAATACTTATCATACATCAACATCAGGTTATAAAACAAACCAGAGTACACTGTGTCTGAACTGAAGAAACTTCCAGCAGCACAATACGTCTCGTTTGAGTTATTGCGTTATTTTACATGCAGTAACAGAATGTGAATGCTGTAGAGAATACGAAAATTTACTGAACTCTAAGCTCAAAAATATTGAAAAATTCCTAAACACTGTCTAAATAAAACTGTCTTAGAGACAGCATACATCTTGCATCAAAGAAGAAATAGAATCTTCAAAGAATTTAATAAAATGTCCAATAAGTAAGTTAATTTTTGTTATTTCATTATGTCGTTCAAATTTTCACTTTTGACCTTCCAGTTGTATGAGACCCAAGACATAAAATATAAGTCGTCCATCGAACATAAACAGCCTGTCATACAGTAGTACACAAACAATCTACAATACGGTGTATTCACTTGGCGTAATGGTCTGTCATACACTTGTAATACGGTGTAATACCCTGTAATACGATGTAATGGCCTGTAAAACAGTGTAAAAGCTTGAAATAGGGTGTAATAGCCTGTTATACAGTGTAATAGCCTGTAATACAGTGTAATAGCTTGAAATGCAGTGTAATAGCTTGTAATACAATGTAATGGCCAGTAATACGAGGTAATAGCTTGTAATGCAGTGCAATCACTTGTAATACGCTGTTATAGCCTGTAATACGGTGTAATAGCTTGTAATACAGTGTAATCGCTTGTAATACACTGTTATAGCCTGTAATACGGTGTAATAGCTTCTAATACAGTGTAATCGCTTGTAATACGCTGTAATAGCTTGTAATACAGTGTAATCGCTTGTAATACGCTGTTATAGCCTGTAATACGGTGTAATGGCCTGTAATACGGTGTAATAGCTTGTAATACGCTGTAATAGCCTGTAATACGGTGTAATAGCTTGTAAAACAGTGTAATAGCTTGTAATACCGTGTAATAGCTTGTAATACAGTGTAATAGCATGCTGTAATAGCCTGTAATACAGTGTAATAGCTTGTAATACGGTGTAATAGCTTGTAATACGGTATAATAGCTTGTAATACGGTGTAATAGCTTGTAATACGGTGTAATAGCTTGTAATACGGTATAATAGCTTGTAATACGGTGTAATAGCTTGTAATACGGTGTAATAGCTTGTAATACGGTGTAATAGCTTGTAATACGGTATAATAGCTTGTAATACGCTGTAGTAGCCTGTAATACTAATATAATATAATTAATGTATAATAGCTCGAAATACGGTGTAATGGCCTGTAATAGCGTGTAATATGTGTTTTTTTTATTAAATAAAAATGCTTTAATGAAAGAGTTTGAAGAAGAATAGATCATCGGTTGGAGATTAAGTTTGCAGGGATGACCTTTTTTAGGTGTGTTGACATTAGTTGTCATATTGTTGATTGCGTTCATGAAAGATTTGGCGTAATTGTAAAGTGTTGTTTTCTCAGTAAACTTAATAGATTGATATTGGGTTTAAAGATCATGTCGATTAAATAAAAATTAAGGAATGCAGGAACGAGTATAAAGCCCTGTGGAGCACCGAAGCCAATCGAGATAACACAAGAAAGTTTAAATCATAAATGTAACTGAGATTTTCAATAAAGACGTCATAATCTATAGTGTCGTATTCTTCTGAATAATCTGCAAAAATAGCAAGAGTGATTTCGCTTTTATTCATGACTTTTAAAATGTCTCTCAGAGCTGACAGTGGAGAATGAACGATGAATGCCTGTTGTCTTGATTGTTATAGACATGATGATTCTATATATTTGGTGAGTTGCTGCGTAACAACCCTCTAATAAACTTTAAAAAGAACCGAAAGAACTAATATTGGGCAGTAATTGCTGAGATTGGTTGGACTTTGATGTTAGTCTTGTCTCGTATTTGCATTTTAGTGCATTTCTTTCAATTTTGATGGATTGTCTTGCACCTTGGGAACATTGACTGGATAAGGATCGAAAGGTTTTTTGGTTTTTAAGGTTTTTTGGTTTTTAAGGGTTTTTTGTTGTTTGAAGAGAATTGACTACAAATGTTGACTGCTTTTAGTGTGGTTTTGTGTTGGTTGTCAAGGTAGAACTTCTGTTCTGCATCTTTTTTGGATCATGTTGCTTACGTGCTTTCTTCACATATGGCTTGAGAACTTATTGGAGTTTAGTCCTGAGTTTAATAGTATCTAATAGTATCTAATAGCATCTAATAGCAGTTAGACCTGAAACGACGATACACCTATAGTTATGTTAGGTAGGGAGTAGTAGATTAAAAGATAGTTTTGAAGCTCTATTAGGGTCTTTGCCTTCAATGATTGATGTTTGGATCAGCTTTAACAAGAACAAAATTTTCGTCAAAACTGTTACATTGGGGGATCTTCAGGTGTGCAAGGATGATGATGAATGCTCATTTTCTAATATTGGTTTTTCATTTCGTGACTTAAGTATGGGGAACCATTATCTAATGAGATCGTTTCAGGGATGCCGTTAGTTGCGATTCCTTGATCAAGGCAGGTCTCTAAGCTATTACACCGTATTACAGGCTATTACACTGTATTACAGGCCATTACAATGTATAACAGGCTATTACACTGTATTACAGGCTATTACACCGTGTTACAAGTGTATGACAGACCATTACGCAAAGTTATGTATATATATATATAGTTATATATATATAGTTATATATATATAGTTATATATATATAGTTATATATATATATAGTTATATATATATACTGTGGTTATATCAGTTTCAACTATATACGAAATCGCAAAGAAATGTTATCATTCAAAATCTCCTTCATGATTCAAGAAGATCATTGATGAGTTGAGAAAATACGAGAAAGTATTCACAAGGAAGATGATCAAGAAGAAAATTCTTACATAACACCAACACTATAATATATATTTTAAATAAAACGTTTACCGAATTTTGTTGAATTCAACCACTTTTTGAGAAAATCAAATGAAAATCTATCAAATATATTGTGAAGTGATTCTATGCCATGACCTCGAGAATCCACATGTGTGAGAAATGTTTACAAAACATCGTCGCAAAAAAACATCATTAAGTTTTTTCTAACGCACAGGATTACTCACAAAATATAACAGGGAGAATGATATTTCCAGCCGAACCAGGTAATGTTCGAGAGAAATATTTTACAGAGTGATATCTAAGATCAATATGAACAATTTAAAATCAACATGTTATGCTGTCATTATTTATCCTTTAAGAAGAGAAATTATTTGCCCGACAAATTTTCATGAAATTAAATCCTCTCGAAAAATAGTGAAAAAATCTTTTTGCATTAAAACTCCCCCTTTTAATTATACTTTAGTCGTACAAACTTTCGCGAGCAGAAACTTTCGCGATTTTCGCGAATTTTGGCCCAATTCGCGAAAGTTAATGTCTTCAAAAATTCTCGACTAAGCGATTTGCGAAAGTTTATGCTCGTGAAATAAATGTTTTTCCTTTTTTCGCGAAAGTTTATGCTCGCGAAAAAAAAATTTAAAAAGCTCATTTTTTTTCAAGGTTTGAGAAGAATTTTCAGATACTGTATGTATTCTTCAAGACGAAACGTCTCAATATAAACAAATTTACACTAATCTAGTCTATTTGAATAACATCAGCAACTTTCTCTGTATTATTCGCGCAATTTTGGTTTCGGGGTCTTGGTAAAGCAGGACCAAACATAGTTCTGATATCCGTTTGTTTTGCACGTTTTTTGGGAGGAACCTTGTTCTTTGGAGGATTCTTGTTGTTTTTTTAGGGTTCCTAATTTCTTCTTGCTCGATATCAAGAAACACACCTTTTTTTAAAGGCATCATGTATTTTGAGTTCAGCCTCGGCCATGCTAAAAAATCTTAAAGAGTCAAGCCTCAAACATGCTTATAAATTTAACTATTCAAATATCATTAACTACTCAACTATTTCGGTTGGTAAAATTTACTTCTTTATGCTAACTTCTTAGCCTCAAGATATCCTTAATATATGCTTAAGATATTCTGCCTCTGTATGCCTATAAAACACTGGTGTAACACGCAACTGTTGTATATACATTTTTTTTATTCTTGAAAATCCATGCATTTAAAATTTCAGTTTGGTCTTGATTCGCGAAAGTTTATGCTCGCAAAATTTTCTAAAATGCTCGATTCGCGAAAATTTATGCTCGCGAAATAAATTTTTCTGCCTCATTCGCGAAAGTTTATGCCAAAAATTTCGCGAGTTTTGACACTCGCGAAACTTTCTGCTCGCGAAAGTTTGTACGACTAAAGTAGCTGATTTTGATAGATTTATTCCGCATCTATGTGCGCCCTAAAGCAGACATGCAAGGGTTTGCCAACTCATGGACCATAAAATAAAGAAATTGCCCGAAATGGGTTATAAATTCATAAAAAGTAAAATTTGTGCCTCTTGTTTTGTAGCAACGCTGGTGTTTCTCGTTCGGCGGCTGTTATTATTGCTTACTTGATGAGATTCAAGCAATTGAATTTAAATGATGCTCACGACTTGCTAGTGCAAGCTCGACCTATTGTGCAGCCGAATGTTGGATTTTTACTGAAACTAGCTGAATATGAGAAATTATTGAAATCAGGTATGTTTTATCTTATTAAGAGGTAAACTATTAACTTTTGCTTTACCTAAAGAGAGAATTTATTTGCTGGCCCTATTTCCGTGCATTTTGGCAGTGCATTGATTCGCAAAAATAAATCCATCCGAAATATATAAAATAAATATGTTTGTCAAATTTGGGTGAGTGATGCACCCTCTTAGATGAACCTATCTAAAAAGGGTAAAAATGAAGAAATTGGCCGAAATGGATTAAATGGCCAATTAAATAGCTGAGTGACTGTTTTGTCGGTCCATTCAGGAAAAAATCGGTCAACGGTATGCCTTCTTTCTGTTTTGTGGTTGATAAAATATTTTAAAGCTCTGCCATATGGAATCTTTTTATGGAGTCTGTCGCTTCAGGAAAATAGCAACCGACCATGTGACGTCAATTAACCAATCTCAATTATTCAGGGTTCAATGAGTACCTGGAAAACCTGGAACTTGGGGTCATAATTTACAATCTCAGGGAAAAATCTTTAAGTTGTAAAAGTCTGATGATGCTGAACTTTGTGTGGGAAATGTGAAAGTAGTGGGTTTTCTCTCATAGAGAAATTCTGTTTGATGTAAATTTCCTGACAAAATATTTTAAGCAATCAGGATACGGCTTTTGAGCGCTCAAAGTTCCCTACGCGCAGATTATTTAGCAAGTGGAGATCCAACTTAAATAGTGCAATCAATAAAATAAAAATGATTATCAAATTTCAGGAAAACAGTATAATAATTCGACTAAATTTGGGAAAATATTTTTGAAAAAACTGCTACGAATGCTGTTATTCTTAGAAGACTCTTCCTTGCAGAGATAATAATTACAAAAAATTCCCGAAAATATATCCTTTGCGGAAAAATCCTCAGAGAACAATGTCACTTTAAAACATAATATATTTTTCTATAATAATTTACAAGAGGAAAATCTATGTTACAACGTGGTAGTGGTAAAAGCTTTAAAAATAGTAATACTATGAACACATCATCTTTATGCTATGCAGGTTTTTTCAAATTTCAATATTTTCTTAAAAATAAAGAAATCGAAATGAATTAGATCACTCTAAGACATCTGTAATGTATTTTTCTATAATAATTTACAAGAGGATGGTAAAATGGTGAAAGCTTAAAAAATTGTAACTGTTTTTTATAAGCATCGGCTGTAAAGCATCACTAGGCTCAGAATTGGCAAAATTTAACCATATTTTAAGCATCACATCGAGGCTCAAAAATACTTAAATGTTTGGAAATATTTGCTCTATATAAAAACGTGCACTAGAACATGTCATCTTATGCTATACAGGTTCTTTCAAACTTCAATATTTCTTGAAAATAAAGAAATCGAAATGAATTATAATAATCCAGCAGTAATTTCATGTCTAATGGATCTAAGAGGTTTGTAGTTTTTCACATTTGAGTTTCTTTTGTGGAAAGAAAGTCGTTATTGATGTTTGGCCTATTTTTCTTTTAGTAGTGTCTGTGCTGTGACTGATTTTAACACGATAACCAAGAACCACTTTTCGTAGAATTGCGTTTCGCTTGTCTACAAGATCGTCAGATTGTTGTAGAATAGATATTTCGTGATTTAGTTGACTCGACTTTATATCTTTCAAACGTTTCCCACGAGCTCCTGTTAATGTTGATAAAGAATGTTGTGCTAATTGCAAAACATCTGAATGTTCCATCAATTCATCTACATTCTTCAAAGCATCAATAATTTCCAAATTTCTTGAATTAATTACATATCCAAGTTTCTCATCCAGTTCTCGTACCTTAACAGATCTGGTGTTGGTGTTGTCTTGCTGCGGTAGTGAAAGAAGTTTAACTAAGCCTTCAACTAGAATCTCTTTTGTTACTAAGGTGTCAGTAATTGCATCGTGGAAAGGATCATTTACTATTGTTTTGACTTTGACAACTTCTTTTTTGGAAGGACTTGATACCTCATATTTTATAACCGGTTGCTTTGATATTTCTAACTTCAATTGCTTTGCGATGTTTATGAGACTGTAAGAGCGTAATGAAGGAAATGCACTGATAGAGAGTTTATAGGTATCTATCAGTATACGGTTTCCAAGCCTTCCTAGCAAACAATTTTCTTTGGTTTTCTCTTGTAATCGCTTAAACTCAGCATATACGAAATTCCAATCGAATTGAACATTATGGCCAGCCATATATTGTGCCTCGGATAGAAAGTCCAGTATTTCGACTGCGTGTTTGGCAAATGTGTTTTTTTTTAACAAGAAATCTGGACTTATCTGGTGTATCTTGTATGCAGCTAGTTGTAAGTCACGTTTCATGCATGGGTTGAAGTAGAAGTTTTTTGTGAAGGTTTCTCCTGTTTTTAAAACTTTTACCATAGCTAACTGGATTATCCGATCTCGTTCCGGATTTTTTCCGGTCGTTTCAACATCGAATACCACTAATACATCGTCAAAATTAATATTATGTGTTGTGCACAAAAAATCACTACACCCATCCTCCATTTTGTCTTTCACTTTTTGTAGCTACCATTTTCGTAATATTTTTCGGAACACCTATTCAGAAAGCAGCGAACTTACAAAAAATTAATTGTTCAAAGTTGCTCATGATAGAAAACAATGTTGAAACCTGGTTTCCACTAGAAAAATTTAAAACAGCTTTACGTGTTTCTTTTCTCATTCTTAAAATAAAGCCTGGTTTTCACATAGGATAAAGCATGATAAATAAACGTGCAATAATTATTTGAGCAAAGCTTTCATAGGTACACCTGCTAACGTTCACACTGGAATTTTAGCCTGTTCTTTGATAAATTGAAAATGTTTAGCATTCAACTTATATTCAACGATATATCGAAGGAATTTTAACTAATAAAAAATATATACAGGACTCTGGTTTGAAATTCAAAGTTCGGAAAAGTCAACAAAAAAAAACATTATCGATTAATTGAACCGATTTGGGTTTTTTTATTTTTAAGTTTTCTTTGTTTTCGCTATTCGATTTCTCATAGAAATCAGAAAACAGTTCAATGAAGCGAAACACTGCTTAAAGAAAAAATCGATAAAGTTTCTTCTTTGACTAGATTTTTGGATCTTTGGATTACCCTTCCCACCTTTTCTTTCCAGTGTTGTTACATTAAAAATGAAATTATTTTACAAACTGATACAAACTGAAAACAGAAATTAGGTTAATGTACTCCTCCACAATTTTTGACATACCCTAGATCCGCCGCTGGTGAAAATTGTTTTCCCTAAAATTTTCGATATGCAACTATGTCTGCGAAATTAAGTTCCTCTAAAATAGTGGTGATGTAAATGGAGCGTAAAAACGTAAAACACACTAATTGAGTAACTTTTTTGTTTGTGAAATCATTACCTTGGGGGAAATTAGCAAAGCAATTACGTGAAAAACTTCTTTCTTTCCTTTTTTTTTTTTTTTTTTTTTTTTTTTTGCTTTAAAGCAACTAGAATGGATAGGCCATGTTGACATGTGAAAAAAAATGCTAATTTATAAAATATGTGAACCGCAAAGGAATAGAATTCTTGTCGGTTGACAAGATTTCATTTATAATTCTTTTAAATAAAATTAATTTAAAACGGTGATCAAAATCAATTGGAAGTTTTATCTCGCCTCCGTTGCCAGTACAACTTGAAAACAAATTTTTACGTTATCTAAAGAGCAAGAACGTGAAACTCTAAACTTATGAGGTAATTATTTAAGAATTTTTCCCAATGGAAATATCGTTTCCATCTTACAGTGTTCTATGAGGAAAACAAGACTTTCGTTTCTTACACATCCTTTTCGTCGTACTTCCTCAAAAGTCCCTATTTAGTGATATACTACGCAGGAAAAATTTGAGAATAAAAAAAGAAAATTCTTTTTGAGAAAAGATTCTTTCGTTTTTAACGGAACAGAAATTGGAATCGATTTTCTCTCTTGAATTTATTTTCGACTGAATTTTTCTCAGTGTTAATGCAGCTTTAGAGATTACTTGTGAGTGACGTGAGACTAATGAATTTGTTGTTATTGTTGTTGATATATAGACAGGAAAATATTGTTTACTTTACTGAAAAGCGACCTGATTCGTCAGTCAAAAGTAACAAATTCTGTTCTTTTGATTGCCAAAAGACGGTCACTTCGGGCTGCTTTTCAGTAAAAACGTAAACATGATTTACCCGTCTATTGTTCCATTCTACAGTGCAAAAAAAGATAAGTTCCTTGTTCCTTTAGAATGATGTTAAAACGTGTTTTAATGTCGCCTCGTGTTTAAACGCGTGAGAGTTGGGATGTATTTACATCACGTGAAAACATCTTCGGTTCGTAAACAAAACATACATATATACATACGTAAACAATGCATTTTCAGTTTTTATATGGATCTGTTCGGATAAGTTTACTTTTACTTACATAAATTCTGTTTACATTTCTAGCTGTTGGTTTCAGAAGCTTTGATTCGAGTCGTTCATATTAGAATATTTGTAGTTTGTGCTCTATTTTGTTTCCCAAAAAATTTCTCTCCATGGTTGATGTTTTTTGTGTTTTGTTGTCAGTGATGATACAGGATTATTGTTGCTGTACTAGGCAGAAAGTATGAGGGAGAAGTGTGTTTCCTTATAATGTAAGATGTTAGTTCAATAGGGAATTTGTTGTCTGTCGATCATCATTCTAAGTTTTTAATGTCATTCTTACGGTGCATCAAACAAACAACTTTGAATGGGTTTTACATCCCACACTCTAAAATCTATGAATACAGACCATGACAGTTCTCCTAACTTTTCTGACTAATCAAAAGAGACTTTACTACCAAAGAAGTGTTTTGGGGGCTTTCGACTTCTATTTCGACGGTTTAGTTTTATCAGATTGTCATAGATTTTAGTCTTAACTGCATTCTCATTTATGACTGCTATGTAAAATCATAGTCATTTGAAAATTCCCTGGTCTGGACACTTAAAGTTTATCTTGCACTCACTTTGATCACATAACTTTATTACAACCAATGCAGAGGAATTATTTACTATCATGTGATCAAGATAAGTGCAAAATAAAAATGTCCAGACCAGGGAATTTTCTAATGACTATGGCAAAATGAAGGTATATGTCAATAATGAGGCTGACTCCTAGTGGTGTATAATCGTGACGTGGCCTTACGTTTTCTCCTGCTCGGTATACCATTGACTGGAAATTAATACGTATCTGTATTAGTAAGGCTGGACAAGCTTTGAGGGGGATGAAAAAGGCTGAATTTCCCTGAATTTTTGTTGACCACCTTGAATGATTATATTTTTCGTTTAGGTGAAGCGCAGTAATTTACATGAAGTGTTCATAACACATGGATGAGCCTTTCCACTGGGTCAATTCTTTACCTAGTCAAGAGAGAACCGGCAAAAATTACCGTCAAGTGAAACACGTCTTCTCCTTCAGAAACTGTTATAAAAATGCCGAGTACTTCGACCCTCTCGGTATCGCCGCTACCGACGAGTTTCTGTGTTTGACTGATCCCATGCTTAATGCTGTTCGAATATACAATTGCAACGATTCTTCGTTTGCGCAGTTGTCCACTGGGAATAAAGAACCAAATGAGATTCAGTGTATTGATCCCATTGATGTACGTCAACTGATGTCAGTTTTTGACGTTGCTATTCACAAACCTTCTAAAACGATGCTGGTTACCGATCCAGTAGGAAAATGCATTCACTGTCTCACCGCTAACGAACAATTAAATACTTCGCTTTTTAATGATACGATAAAGTTACCGGAATCGTCCACATTGGCAGGACTATGTGTGACTCCGAGTGGACAGATTTTTGTGGCGGATAGTGAAAGCGGAATATTGCTCTTATGTGATGAGACTGGAAAGACACCGACGAAGATCGGTCGCGAAGGAACTTCTGATGGCGAGTTTTGTTACCCACAGTTCCTCTGTTACGACGAAAGGAATGACCATGTGATTGTATCGGATACAGCAAATTCCCGTGTGCAAGTATTAACTCCGGACGGTCGATTTTTATTTAAATTTGGTTGCTATGGAGACGGAAAAGAATGTTTGGTCTATCCGTCGGGTGTCGGTTGTGACGAGTATGGACGAATATTCGTTGTCGATCAAGGATTGCATAACATCAGAGTGTTTGATAACAATGGTACTCTACTTCATACGATAGGTGGACCTGGTGTCCATTCCGGTTATTTTCGTAGTCCGAAAGGATTGACAATTTTACCGAATGGAGATCTATTTGTTACAGACAGTTTGAATAGTAGAGTTCAGTGTTTTTCTTGATTTCCCAAACAATCCAAAAAAGTGAATAGGGAAATAGTAAGCTAAAAGGTTCTTTTTTATTTGAATAAACGAGGCATGACGTGATCCATGAACTTGATAACCTAGGCTGAAACAACAGATTTTGTTAACCATAAACTTCTATTAATCATCGGATCTTGTTAACTCGACTCTGTGACGTTCGTTTCAACGATGACTTTTCCACCATATTTTATTGTTTATAATGTTTTGTAAATTTCACGATTTTAATATTCGTTTCCCTTCTATTAATTAACACAACAGAAAATCCGCTCATTTTATAAACTACGCAACTTGCTTTCCACTTCTTAGACACTAATTTGGATTAGTGTCAACAAAAAAGAGATTGTTCCCTCTCTCCCCACTGCTACCTACTTCAATGTTGTTGTTTGGAGTGTCTGTACTTCCCTATGTCTGTTTTCTTCATGTTACAAACATCTTGCATAACTCCTCCTCTCTATTACCCAACATTGGGTTTGAGGAAAGGGGTCTCATCTTACCCAATTAAGGGGAAAAATTGGTCTTCAAACACTCTTTCTTAATGATATTTTGTGGAGAGTTTTCTGAAAACCTCTTTTCTCGTCATTCCTATGTGATAGGTCTTTGATTTTTGGTTCTGTAAACTACTATCACATAGTTCAAGGTAAAATCTCGTATCAGTACAGTTCATGGTGTAAACTTTTGTAGAATTTGTTTGGTTTATAAGCAACTTTTGCCTCGTTCTTTCAAACACTTTTATAAGAGTTCTCAGCGAAAAGTTTGTGATATGAGAGGTTACCTTGAACAACTGCTCCTATGGACTATTGAAATTGAGTTTATAAACAATATTTTACAGAACCACAATTGATGCCAGAGCTGTGAGAAATGGAGAAATATCTTTCCGATTTTCCATTGATATTAAGTGGCAAAATTCGAACACGCATCATCTCGTTTCCAATCACACCGGTCGCATTGTATTCACTCTGGTATTGTATGCGACCCTTGCGCGAACTCAGTCATACGCGATAGTTCGTAGATGGAAATCCCCGTTCTCTTGTTTTTCCTCCGTCAACAAAATACTCGCGAAGAGAGTCTAGGATCGAAAAGATTACATACATACTATTACATCACTAATTATTTTGAAATAATTAAATTTCGCGACTTTGTCTGCCATGATGGTTCCAAATATCTTGTTGCTATGATTTCGGAATTTCCCTTTCGCACAATATTAGTTTTGTTAGCCTCAAGGTGGTTGTGGTTCACAATTCACACAATAAATAAAACAAAGCTTGTATTCTTTACAGTCATTGATTATCCTCTAGATAGTTCCAGTCATTAAAAGTTGTGACGAAACGCCGGAACACAGAATATAGATGTTGCCTGATCCTGAAGTCATAAATGGCTTTAGGAAACCAGGATCACCAATTCATCAAAGATAAGAAAACTTTTAAAAATTTAATACCTTTATCTGATCGACTTCATAGACGGGACTTCCGGTTAAAAAGCACATTTCTTTGTTGAGAGTAATGGACTGAAATGTTTTACTTCCAGTGAAATCCTTGCTATTATAGTGTTGAAGTCAAAATGACTTGTTCTGGATTAGGTGGCGTAGAACAAGGTAATTGTTTTACAGTCTTTCTTTTCCACAAAAAATACACCAAATTCATATGACCTGAATGTCAAGTGGAATGAAAAAAAGACTCCAAGGATCGATGGCAGAAAACGATTTATTGAGAGAAGCCACTTCTCATTTCCATTCTCCAATAGATTGCATGTCATACTCAAGGCATAGTCATTTGAAAAGCCTGTTGTCAAGTGTGTTATCTGTGTTGTCAAGTTCTCTCTTTTATTGTCGGTGTTTTTAACGAGATTTGATTTTAGTTTGTTTTACATTCACTTTGATGAGGTTTTCGGAATTCCCGAGTTACGAAACCAATGTACAAAACCGGGTAACGCATTTTGACGTCACAAACCAAGTTGGTAACTTTTTTAGTTAATTAGTTTATTCGGTTTGTGATGTCATAATCCGTAACCCGGTTTTGTAACGCAAGAATAAAGTCGCCCGGAGGAGAACGCAATGCAATGTTGTTTTTTTGTTATAACAATCGTATTTATATTTTTTTGAAATCAGTTAATTTACAAGGTTCTCTTTCCAATAACCAATAGGTTTTTCAAGCGTGGGTTAACATTTTTGGACTTGAATTCGATGCCGGATGAATTCACGACTGCTAATCGGATTGTCGATCTCGATCCTCTGATGCATGTTATTAGGGAGCGAATTAATGCGAAATTTAGTTTCGTACGTAACCAATTTGCCACTATTGATCTTTTGACACCCCACTTGATTGAAATCAACGAGCACAGTCTTGACATGAACATTTGGCATTCCTTTCCCATTTCACCAACCGCACTAAAAACGAGAGGAGTGAAAGTGCCTTGATCCACTTGTTGGATTCTTTGCAAATAATGGTTTTTCTTTTCGTTCTCGTTTATGGCGTAACATTGTTTCAACGATTTCTTTATGTAACGTTTCGCGTTGAGTGCAAACACTCTGATATCGAAGAATAGCCTGTGTCCTTGAATCCAGAAGCCGCGAGCACTTACATACTTACTTCATCTTTTGTTTTAGCAGTATTGTTGAGTAATGCTTCTTCACCATTAAAGTGTAGCAATGTTTTTTGCGTTTGAAAGTTCATCAAATTTTCTCAACGTTCATTTCTTAATGAGAATGAAGACGTTGTGTGTAACATTTTTTGTTTTTGTTTTTAATATTTTTTTATTCAACGCTTTAACTTCAGTAATAAAGAATAACAACATTGATCGGTATCAGTAACTATTCTATCCGATGAGATAGTCGATGTAGACCTGTTATGTGTTCGTGTTTATCATTTTCTACCAATGTATATTTTTTAATGCGTTTGAATGTAGCTTTTTCGTATCAGTGAGTTTTGACTACTATGCCGAAATGTGTAATTAACAGTTTATTTGGTATTTCATTGTAGTGTGTGGATTGTTATTATGAAGGTTTGCCTTTAGGGAAACGAAGGTAACAAGATCATTATTATCTTGTTTTGATAGTGTTTGATTGATATCTTTTTGTTTTAGATTAGAAAATTGAATAGTATAGATGAATGTAATGCAAGAAGAGAATGTGAAAATCATGGTTATATACATATTTACATGGTTTTTGTATCATGATGCACAAGTGGAGTTTTGGATTTTGACATTTCCACAATTTATAGCAGAATAAAGATTTGAAAGATAAAATCGTCTCAGAAGGTATTGTTTTTGTTCGCTTTAGTTAATAGGAAAATTTGTATTTTCTTATATTTCAGAAGATTAATCGTGGTTAGGTAGGAGTATACATTGGTTAGGTAGGAGTATACGTTGTATTGTCTCTTTTCTAAATCTCTGAACATTGGAATTTTAGCTTTTAGATTAACAGTACAACTTTAGAAATCTCTAAGTAGGCCAAATAGCATTGAAAAATAGGAATAATAGCATTTTTTGAATGATCGACCCAAAATATTTATTCAACAATTTTGTGTTGAATATTTAATGGTGGAGAGTTAGGAAGTAAATGAGTAAGTAATTTGCCAGGTGTTTTGAGTCCTTGGGTTTCCATGCATATCGGTTGGTTTTTCCGGCCGCCGACTTGCAACTGGGAAGTTGACTTACCGCCAGAGATAGTGTAGACTAAAACTTCAAACCAGAGTTTTTCTTAAAAATTAACTTATATGTAATGTATCCACTTAGTCAAGAAATATTTTGCACTAGGTATTATTTACGACTCCTTCGTTTCAGAAAGAATCGGTGACAGAATAAATAAAATAAATAAAGCTTCATTCAACTCTTCTCTTCTCTTCTATGCAGCGATGGTGTAGTGGATAGGACTTTCGAGTGGGACCGCTGAGACCCGTATTCGAGTCTCAGTCATGTCGCATTTCCATGCTTCACTCCGATGCGCTTTGAACGCTCCCATTTGGAGCCATCGACTGACTGCATACTGGCCTTCGTGCCAGTTAGATCAATGCTATACGTTTGTCTGGCGGTAAGTCAAATTCTTGGTGGGCAGAATAGCCAACCACTAAGGATAATTGCAACTAGTTGTCTAAGGATAACACAAATCCTACATCAGGCACACATCACCCCTACAAATAAATGTTTGCTATTATGAAATTTCTACACAAATTAAATGTTGAAGATAATGAGACACCCCAGTGTAAGAAAAGAAGTGGGATTATGCACATAAAGTTGACCACCACGTTGTGTGCAGTCGCCCTCCGCATCTCCACCTCTCTCCTTATGAAATGAATGTGCAATCTTGCGTCCACTATAAGAAACTGTCTGTTAAGTAGACCTTTGGATTTCAAAGAGAAAAGGCATCCGTTTCTGCTATACGGGAGGTGTCTGCTATATGGGAGGTGTCCGCTTATATGGGAGGTGTCCGCTATTATAGGAGGTTTGACTGCATATGTTGATATGTTTTTGTCTTTTGTAACAGATATCTAAATTAACTTATTATTTTCTATGATGTTACATTCCCAAGAAATTTGTTTTGTGACATTTTGAACGTCAGTGATTATATAATACTGATGATAGAAGAAAAAAATCGTTCCCAAAATGTAAACAACAATTTAATCGAATATATTTCATTTTAGAAAATATAAACGATCTCTCATATTATATTTTTCATCTTTCAACTACTTTACGTAAGTTCGAATTTCGTTTTTGACTGAAAGTTCTATAATTTTCTGTCGACATAACTTAAACTACCTTAAGGAAAGAAATTTGCTGGAAAAAATTTCTGGATTTTCGCGAAATTAACTCCTTCCAAAGAACCCCCGGAGAATTGATTCGCGTAAATAAGGCCACACGAAATACATAAAAAACATTTTTGAATAACCCTTAGCAGACATCTAGAGTCCATCGATCAATGGACCACTAGTTTAACACACCGCCCACACGTGGACCACTAGTTTAACACACCGCCCACACGTGGACCACTAGTTTAACACACCGCCCACACGTGGACCACTAGTTTAACACACCGCCCACACGTGGACCACTAGTTTAACACACCGCCCACACGTGGACCACTAGTTTAACACACCGCCCACACGTGGACCACTAGTTTAACACACCGCCCACACGTGGACCACTAGTTTAACACACCGCCCACACGTGGACCACTAGTTTAACACACCGCCCACACGTGGACCACTAGTTTAACACACCGCCCACACATAGACCACTAGTTGAATACACCACCCTCTTAGATGAATCTGATCGAAAAAGGATAAAAATAAAGAAATTGACCGAATTTGACAAAATCAGAATGTATAAATGTTCGCGAAAAATTCTCACCATAAAGTAATTTGATTAGAATAAAACTCAATATATGTTTTTAGGAATCTTGATAAAAATTAGATTTTTTTAAAAAAAATGACACGAAAAGAAATGAATATATATAAAAAAAAATGGTCTAAAATTAACATGCTATTATTATTTAAAATTAACATGTTATTATTATCTAAAATTAACATGTTATTCCAGATAACAGGACCTCGTAAGCCAGATTACCTCGTGACTTTTCTTTGGATATTATTGATTCAAAATAAAAGAATAACATATCACTTTATATTTCAGAACGTCGTTGTTGTAACTGAAAAGTTACATAAATTAATGAATATTTTCTAGACGAAATTAGGTTTTTGCATAATATTTGACGTAATTTATTAGTAATTTAACCAGGGCTGTTAAAGCCTAGTTTACACACCAGCGGCGCTTGATCTGTTTGTGTTTTTCTTTGTTGTCATTGTTGTTCCTTTTTGTTTATCGAGAAAATGAAAAATTTTAAACTGAAGAAAATGTATATAGCTAAATAAAAAAAAGCTTCTCACACAGTACCGATTTGCCACAAAAGACTAGGGTCTGATGAATATTACGCGGGTCAGAATTTTTGAAAGCGGATTTGAATCAAGAAATCAAGTTAAAGTTATTTATAATGTGCTTTCATCTTGCACAAAAGTACCTGGTAACGGAAAAGTCAACAAGAAATCTCCTTGTTGATGTTTCAACATCATTGTTGTTGCAAAATAGTGTAGTGTAACTAAGCCTGTATTGTGGAATTGAAACCACAGAATTAAATATAATATGGCTGTGCTTGACACTACAATGTATCTACTAGATAAAATCTCCACTTTGTTTTCAATGAGAATGCCAACGCTGATCACGAAATCAAAACGATGGTTGGATTTTAAAACGTTTTTAAATGTATTTCGTTTATTTACGGACACCATTTCACATAAGGAATCTATATATCATCATTGTTGATGGCGTTGATGTTGTTGACTGCAAGAGGAGTGTCTTGGTCGGTTGGGTTTGAATTTACTGGAGAGCATTGGTAGAAGAAGTATATGATTTTTTTCATAATTTTGCAACTTTTCCAATACGGAAAGCAAGAAATATAAGCAACTTTGAAATAACAAGAAAAGAAGGGGAAAACCTGTGAGGAAATGATTAAGTAAGTGAATGAGATATTCTTGGTTCCATTTGTAAGGGACAGGTAACATCAGTGTAAGTTTTTTTATTAGGGATAAGTACTTGGTGTGTAGAAAATTTGGATCTACTTTTTAAGATATTTTACTTGTCGTGAATATAATCTAGTACTGATGGTAATCAGATCAATATCATTCATTCATCCATTCCATATTTATTGCTCTCTGAGATGTGACCAGAACAAATGGATTTTTGATGTTTTTCACTCCCCCAAGAAATTAGAATCTCTAAATAGTTGACAACACGTCTTTTACATTGGTTTACCCATTTACCCACTTGGAATGTCTTTTTAGCCAATGCGATGTAGGTCAAAAGAAATTCTCCTTAATATCTGTGTATCTATATATTATATATCAGTTTCTTTAAATCTCATTTGTTTTCCCGCCGAATTCCATTCATGTGGTCCATTTATGTAGCCCTAAGCTTATCAATACTAACGAGTGAACCAATGAAATTATACAATTTGTAAACAAATGCAATCATAGAATTTGTAAACCAATGAAATCATAGAATTTGAACTAATTTGTAAATTAATATACGGCACCAAAAAAAAGAGAAAGGTTTAGAACAGAAAAGATTAAAGAAAATACCTTTCAGACTCCCACTTTTGGATCCCGTGCTTTCGAAGAGCAAATGATTTCGATTGTTAAGTAGGTAACGGGCAGTTTGCCGACTTGCAACTAGGAAGTTGACTTACCGCTAGACCTAGCTACGTATAGCATTGCTCTAACTGGAACGAAGGACAGTGTGCAGTCAGTCGATGGCTTCAAATGGGAGCTTGTAAAGCGCATCTGAGTGAAGTATGGAAATGCGACATGACTGAGACTCAAACACGAATCTTAGCGGTCGCATTTGAAGGTACTATCCACTACACCATCGCTGCACGATTTGCTGGTAAGAACACGTTGAATGTCTTAACTAATGGTGACGCGTTCAATAAGCATGTGAAGGGAATTTCATCTGTTATCATGAAATGCTAACGATGTTTATTAGTTTCAGTTTGACGGATTGATGTTCCATCCTCGAGGTCTACTACAACAACAACACTAACCATACTTAATAGTTAACACGAATGAATTTGTTACATGGAACAGGCACGTGGTTTCTATTTATTTCTTGCACTTCCTGTATAACTAGTTAGAAAACATAGATACGAACTATACGAACGAGATAGAACATAGATGGCTATGGGTAGAACAGATCGAAAGCTGAGAAAGCGAATCCTGAATTCTAGATTTCATGAGTTTCCAAGGACATTCTAAAACATCACTTGTCCGAAAAAAGATATAAGGCATACTATTACCTTTCATGAATATTTAAAAGTATGTCCGAAATTTTTTTGTCAGACGTTTTTCGGCCAGAAAAGTTTGTTTTCATTTCCATTGAGAACCTTAAAAAATTTCACTGATATCTATTAAATATTTTATTACGTAACCTTTCAAATCCATTTCCCTCTCATCTCCTTTTTTAACTTTCAATTTTGTGATAAAAAAAGACAAAAGGGCTTGGGTACAAGATCACCATTTAAAACAATCATGTGATTAGAATTTCTTTCTGATTTGGCTCACGTGTATGCTATGATTAAATTCGTTTTTAACATCTTTTATCTTCGTTTTGCGTGCTAACTACTTCGTTCCTAGTTCTCCTTATTGATCGTTCTCTCGTGGTTCTGATGACGAGCTATAAGAGTAAAGCTTTTTACAGTTGACTTGTGGCTTTTATATTCGCCTATAAGGCGAGTGATCTAAAATCGAGTTTTACCAACCCATACTTAGAGAGATATTTAAACATTAGGCAGATCCACGCGAACGAAGAGCAGCACCAAAAACAACAACAACAACAACAACAACAACAACAACATCTACAACAACAACAACACGACAACAAATAGAAACAAATACGAAATGAAGGAATTATGGATATTATGTGATCTGATATCACAATTTGTTTTTGCTGGAAAATCAAACAACAGTCAATATTATGTAATTGCCTCAATAACCCACAAAGAAATGATACCAGAATGACTCGTATGTGTTGGAATAGTAAGACAACACATAAGCTCCTACTACCCCTACATCTCACTTAAGAATATAAATATAAAAATATAAAAAAAACAATTATGAACTGGCCAGTAGTCACATGATGTGGTTTGAACGTCATATGGACGTCTTTGCAACGTCGTGACGTTATTCGGACGTTAAAACGACGACGTATGCTTGCAAGGTGCATGCCACGTACTTTGAAATAGCCTGTCACCGAGGCATTTTGGTGTTGATAGGGTTTGTTTTGAAATATAAATGTGATTGCCTTGAGTAACTACTTTTGTTTACATTACCAAGAATGTGATAGTTTCAACATTCACGAAGAAAGTAGAATGTAAACAAAGCTACACTGTAACTCGCCAACTAACTATATGTTTTTCTTTTCGCTAGTTTCACGACATCACGCGAAATAATATAATAATAACTCAACATAATTATTTTGTGATACATCCGTAGTTTTTTTGCTTCTGAAAGGTTTTCTCCATATGACGGCATGTTTTTAAGAAGTCTCTTAAACGGATATTTTCTTTCATCGCGTGTGGAAAACATTATGCCTTTTAGCAAACACTCCATGAGAAAGTACGGTAAAAACGTCAATAACCTAATTAACTGTCCACTTAAAAAACAGTGGAATCTGTATAAAGCGGACACCATCAGTGCATAAAAAACTGTCCATTTTAAGGCTGTCCGCTTTATAGAGACTTTACCTATGTGAAGGTGACTGTAAATCCATCCATCCTTACATGGAGTATGTGTCCGCTTTATAGAGATTCTACTGTACCTTGTAGTTTCCATTTTTCTGAATTGATTTAAATAGTTTCCATGAGTTTTCTAAAAACATCGAATTTCGGACAAGTCGTCCGAAATATTTTTGATTGGAAATTTGTTTGGGTCAGATAATTCATTAATTATCCTGCTATAATAGAATGAAATAACGCTTTCCCTAGATGTTCCTGCTAATGGTTTGTTCAATTTCATTTTCATCGAGAACATTCAAAAAGGTTTGAGCAAAAAATAAACAAAACTTCATAACTTCATAAACAAAATATCTGCAAAAACTCTCATTAAAATTAAAACTGTTCTTTGAGTTTGGTTTATGTTATTTTCGATATTTGTTTACGCGTAAACATTCAAGTTCTTACAAGTCGTTTGTTAGTTTTTAACAAACTTTTAAAAATTTAAAAAGACGACTGGACACAAGGTTGTCATTTGATAATTACGTATGCTCATGCATTTCAAAAGGTAAAAACGGAAACGTGTTTCCTGGTATTAAGTGTTGCATACCACAAGAAAAACGAAACGACTTTTAATTAATTGTACTGAAGAATATGTGCACGCTAATTTGGCGTTATCGTTTAAGCCGTTCATATCTATAGATTTATGCTTTAAATAGCATTTCTTTTGACAAGTTTTAGGTTTTTTTCTTCTTTGATCCAAAGAATTAGCTCTGCACTGGAGGGTGATACAACATGCGATCATGAAAACCTAATTGAACTGTAACGTGATTGGTCCAAAAAGCAAAATGGCTATTCAAATTAAAATGTGAAACAAGACTTTCCTTGCAAATAAAAATTGTTTCCACATAAAGCAAAATGAGTTTTTATGTAACGAAGTTTGAGATACGTCACATCAAAAAGGAGAAGATGGTTTGAAAAACTTAATGTTCCAACAATGCAATGGTTTAAAGAACCTTATTTATTATAGTGACGTTAATTGTACATTATAAACACGTTGTTTAACCATTTTAACGGTGTTATAAAGATTTGGGTTCAAAAGTTACAGAGATAAAACTTATAGTGTTGGACTTTGCTCTTGTGTCAAGTTCAGTTATCAGAATGTCGTCTTAGAAAGGGTACGTGTTTTTAATTTGCCCAGAGTTTAAACCAGCGATACATTAAAAGGTTGTATGTATTCTTTATTTCGTTTTTGATATAAATATAATTATGTGTGTTTTTCTGGTGTTGAATTTTTCCTGATTTTTAGGGCAGAGGAATATTTTTTTGTCATAACGAGAAGATGAAATCATAGCCATTAGAAAATCCCAGACCATTTATAATTTATTTCGCACTCACTTTGATCAAATGACATGTCAGGAATATGATACTCAAATGAAAATGTTTTTTACTCCTGTGAACACAAAACCTTCTTCAGCACCTTATCGGGGAAAAATTCGGCGAAAAATTTAGTCACTTTTCCCCGATTTTTCCCCGATAAGGTAATCCGATTCTTTCCGATTTTCTCTCTGAAACTTGATGTATTTTCTATAACTAACTTAGACTGAATCCAAGTTACCAACATAATTAGCCTGTAAACAATTTGACCTTGTCATTGTTTTTGTAATTTAGATAATTTAAATTAAAGAATATGAATGAAACGAACACTAGTTTCAACGGAACCGAGCCGAGCTGGATTTACGTTGCGGTTCATATCACGTGTGTTTCAACGTTTGTGATTGGTTTTCCAATTAACTTGGCCATCATTTGCCTTGTTATAAAACGTCGTCCTTTGCGAAATTCAACGAATTTTTTTGTAGCGAGTTTGGCCGTAGCCGATATCTTGGTGCTATTTTGGATGTTAATATGGGTGATTGGAATTAATGCCTTCCCATCAGCAGAGGCGCTTTACCAGTATATCTACCCATCACTGGACATATTTCTAAGCATTGCTTCTATGTTGAACGTAACATGTGTAAGTTTGGATCGGGCCTTAGCCGTGACATACCCGTTAAGGTACGAAAACAAGATGACGCGTGAGCGTTCGTTTAAAATCTTATTCTTCTGCTGGTCATTCGCGTTTTCCATCCTCATCGCTGCTCTACTTCGTACCGTCTTTGTAAATAAAACATACAGTAAAGTAGTTCTCTACGTAGGATTTATCAGCTACTTTATACCTGTCCTGATCATAGCGCTTTGTTATGCGTCCATCTTATTGGTCGTCGTTCAGCAAATCAAAGGCATCGAGAAAATGATTTACAGTAATGCATACGATAAAACAAACAAACGCAGAAGACATCGTTACAAGCTTTTACAAGAGCTTAAGATAACTGGCAATGTGTTATCGATTGTGTTACCCTTCACAGTTGGTTGGACATTTTTTATCGCAACGCATATTTACGAAGAGACCCAAAATAAGCCAATCACTAACATGGGTCATAATTTTGCCATCATTATTATTCCGTGGTTACTCTCTGGTCTTAATCCAGTTCTTTACTTGCTAGTGACACGCCCGATTCGACGGGCGTTTGTCGATTCGGTGAACAAGATTGTTAAGGGCGACAAATTCTCGTATCACGAATCAAAAACCAGTCTGCTGGTATCCATATCGAGACGAGCATCGAATGTGTTTCGTCGGGCGTCTTCGAGTGTCGATGACGGAAATGACTCGATAAGGATATGCGCTGGTAAAAAAGACGATGCGTTTGAAGATACCGCCCAGTTGACCAATCATAAAACATCTTCTCAAGAAGGAATCCGATTGGTGCAATTCAACAGCATCGTTTGATTCGAAAGCCTTTCTTTTTGTTTATTATGGCACTCCATAGTTGGATTTTTGGTGATATCAACTGTACCATATTTAATGTTATTATTATTATTATTTTATAATAATATTATGTTATTGTTATTATTTATTATCACTTTCTGTGGAAAATTTAATTAGATTCTGAGTCGGCTGTTTTCACTTCCATATGGTAATGTTAACGAGGGTTTTTTTATAAGAAACCATAGCGAAAGGTTTAGCACCAAAAGTTTCTTATTTTATGTAGTGAATTTAGTTCTAAAAGTTTCTTATACGACTTTGGTTTAAACTGGTTTCTTCTATAAAAAAAACCCGTGTAGATACTACACCACAGATTAGATACGTAAAACAGCAAGACTGTGTTACTATGACGATTGGGGAATAAGGATTATGAGAAGATTTTCTAAATCTGTTTTTCTTAATTTTCAACATCATCCTCAGGATATCCGTTTCTACCTTGACGGGAATCTGGGGACGAGGTTGACCGACGTTTCAAAACATTCTGCAGATGTTTTTGGTGCTGTTCTCAGCACGAGACCTCATTTAATACTCCTTCGAACACTCCTTCACACATGCACAAACTAAAAACAACCTCAGGTTTCTTTCCTTTGTGAATAAGTTCTTTACCGTGTTCACCAAGGTGCACGAGGCCCTGTGAACCTGAATGACACATATAAACATGAACCCAGGGAGTGGTATATTGAGAACATATTACTTATGACCCAGTTGATAGCATTAATGTTTGTAGGTATTGGGTTCAGAGCTATATCTTTTAGCCATGCATATTTATTTATTTTTACGTGCATTATTTTTCCCCCATGGTTTATAACACATACGAGTTTATTTAGGTCCTATATACTTTATTCAGTTCTGTAAATATTTTTGACCGTTTTCGTGTATTCATACATGACGAACAAAGTTCTGTTTTGATTATTCGTTTCTTCTTATTGTCCCCTCTTACGCCCGTCCTTAATGGCGTTAATTTTCATGACGTGACGTTAAAAGGGTCGTCGTTAGATGTTTCTCTGAGAGACTTTGACCGTGGACAAAAATAATACCAATCTGGTGACAACCTCGTTCTCAATCCCTGTCGTCAGTTTATCATCATCAAAATGTCCAGAGATCCGGGCAGGAAATTTGTTTCTGGTGCTGGTTGTAAAAATCTTATTTGATACAAGAGTTGCAAAAATTTATCTTTGTGCCGGCAGCTTTCCCAAAACGAACATTTTCTCGTAGCAGTCCAAAGTTAACAAAACTCACAGGGTAAATTTTCTCCAGTTTTTGAAGGTGTAGAAACCAGGAACTCTTGTAAAATTGTATTATACAGTATACTCTCGATAAGTGATACACCGGATAACTAGGACGCCCGCTATGTAGTACACTTTTTCTCGGTCCCTTGAGGCAAAAACTTCGGATAAGTGGGACATGCAATGGAATGACTTCATATTTTTTTCTTGAAACAGAAGACATTGCATTGATTTTAATCAAAAACTTGTCAACAAATCTATTCTACACATTGGTTGTTTCTTCACGTGTGCAGTCATGTCTCAGCTAGGTCAAAAAAGGAAGCTGAAATCTACACCGATAACCAGTTATGTTAGTATGTTATACTCAAGGAAATTGATAAAGGCAAAAGTCTTACATCTGTTGCTCTTAAACATGGAATGTCCAAACAAACTGTTTCAAACTGGGTTAAACAGAAGAAAAAGATTTATGAAGCTGTTGATTCGAATTCGTCAACAAAGAAGAGGCATAGATTTAAACCGTCAATATACGAACACCTTGATGACGCTTGCTACAAATGGCTGGTAAATGCAAGGGCTCAGAACATTCCTGTGTCTGCCTCGGTTTTGAAAACCAAAGCTATTTGTTTTGCGAAAGAGCTAGGATTGACCGACTTTAGTGCATCAGATGGCTGGCTCGATCGCTGGAAGAAAAGAAAAAACGTATCCTTCAAAACAATATCAGGTACTTTTAACTATATTTCTTAAGTTCTTTGTTTAATACATCTACATATTCTCGCTGTCCTTTAAACATTAAGATACATGGGACTTTCATGCCTTTCGTGTCTCCTTGGTTGACTGCTTTTCCAGTAACGCGAACTGTACATCCATGGTGTTCATTGGCTTGTAAAAAATAAAAAATTGTTTTTGCGAATCTTCCACTTTTGCCTTTCATTAAGTGACCAACTATCGCATTTTTCTCTCCGTGAACAGCAACAGCATAGCTGTCCTTTTTGTTTCCTGGTTCCATGTGGGCATGTAACACATCATTTTCCTTTGGTGTCCAAATCACTCTGTATTCGTGAAAACCCATCACAAATGAATGATTTCATTTCCATTTCTACTTCACAAATGATTGGGATTGGCGTATCATATGATAGATCTTCCATGTTGTTTTCACTCGTTTGTGAGAAAGAATTAGAACACACGTGTCCAATGCAAAAATGCAAAAATTTTAAATTCGAATGTTTTTTAAAACCATTCGAATGAGATTCGAACCTATCAATCAGCCCACACATTTTTATAAGCAAAGGAAATTATAAATACTAAGGCTTGGATTAAAATGTCTTTTGTAGTTTCATTATCATTTTGAGGATGCATTTTTTACTTCTGTTTTCAGGTGAAGGAAAGGATGTCACGGACGAAATGACCGACCCTTGGAAAGAAACTACACTTATGACCATCCTTAAAAATTATGCAGAGGAGGATATTTACAACGCCGACGAGTTTGGTTTATTTTTCAAAGCTTTGCCAAACAAAACTCTTCATTTAAAAGATGAAAAATGTTCCGGAGGTAAACATAGCAAGATCAGAATGACTGGTCTAGCTGCAGCTAGCATGAAAGGGGAAAAACTCCCTATGTTCGTGATCGGAAAATCGCAAAAGCCGAGATGTTTTAAAAACTTAAAGCAATTGCCATGCCATTATCGTGGCCAGAAGAAGAGTTGGATGGACTCAACGCTCTTTGAAGAATGGGTCAGGGAACTTGATGAAAAAATGGAGAAGGACAATCGTAGGATCGCCCTCATCATTGACAACTGCACAGCTCATCCAGAAATCGGGGGGTTAAAAGCAATTGATATTTTTTTCCTTCCTCCTAACACCACCTCCGTCCTTCAGCCAATGGACCAAGGAGTAATCCGTTCTTTGAAAGCAAAGTACAGAGTGAAAGTGATCCAAAAGATGATTGAAGCAATTGACAAGAAAAAGGAACTCCCTCAAATTTCTCTGTTGGATGCAATGAAGATGCTGGTGTTGGCTTGGGATGAGGTAACAGAGAAAACCGTTCAAAACTACTTCAAAAAAGCTGGATTTACTGAGATCGATGAAAACACGCTATCATCCGACGATCCGTTTCGCGCGCTGAATGATACCATCCGTCAACTGAGCAGATTGGATGAAAATTTTAAAGATTTGTCTGCTAAAGATGTCGCCTCTTTCGATGACGCAGTTCCTGTAACTCAAGGTTTGATGTCCGATGAAGAGATCTTGTCGGATATTCTGGGTAATGAGGTCGAGGAAATGCAAGACGAGGAGGATAATGGTCAAGATGGAGCTAGCCCTTTGGAGAAACCAACCACATCTCAATTACACGATGCCATTGATACCTTGATGAACTACGCCATGATGATTGACACGACCGAACTGAAAGCACTTACGATCAAAGTTTCTAGAATTGTCGAAAATGAAGTAATAGCTGGTTCCAGGCAAAGCAAATTGACAGAATTTTTTTCCGTTTAATGTAGTGTAATCTTATGTTATATTGAATGGAATAGAAAAGTAAATGCAATTATCACCATTTCTTATTTATGAATTTAGCCTCAAAGTCCTCTTGTTCGTTAAGTTTTACAAAAAATCTCTCGATAACTAGGACAAATTAAGCCTTTGTATGAAAACCCTACTTACAAGGAAATTCGGATAAGTAGGACGCCCGCTAAGTAGTACACTTTTGTTCGGTCCCTTGAGTGTCCCACTTATCGAGAGTATACTGTACATAATGCCAATTACATACAACAGAAATTATTCTTTGATCTACATATCTTGCCGACTCATTCATATCTCAAACATTTTAATGTAAATTCATTGACTGGTATTGAAGTCCCTAAGGGACTTTCTATATGGAGACCGAGATATATCGGATAAGCGAAATAACTCGGCTAGACAATATAACAGTCTTTATATTTTATTTCTATTGAGATATCATTTAACTGTTTATATGAAAGACGAGTTGTATCCACTACCCGATATCCCAGTGGGCACAGGGACGTCCCATGGACGTTCAGTTAGGACTTCCCATCCGTCTGAAGGACGTATGCGTGCCCACTGGGATATCGCGTGGAACAGCAGATATATTGGCTAGACGATATATCGGATATTCCTGCCATATAAACACCATAGGCGAGATAACTTGGTGAACTGATATAGTTTTTGCTTTTCATTATTTCCTGATCACCGACCATTCCGCCTTCATATAAGCACTCCAGGGAATCTCTTTTTAACGCCCAGTCTAAAAACTTAATAAACGCTCTGGGCGTTAAAATTAAAATTTAAAATTTTACAGTAAAAGAATATTCATGTAGAAACCGGTGTTACCATACGAACAATTAAAAAAAATGTAATTTTAATATCAAAAACACAAAAGTTGTCATGGAAATATATATTTACTTTTTAAATGATACAAGAATGATGGTAGCATAACATAACATCATAACATCAAAAGTCATCAAAAATCTTACCTAACTTAAATCGAAGCCAGTTATAAATTTTCGAACGAAAAGTGACAGATAATTGCTAAATTAACATGAGGAGAAATTGTAAAGTTTTACATCAAACAAGTACAAGAAAAAAACCGACACAGGCATCGATTTTTTTCATGTATATACCGTTAGTAAACAAAACTTACACATTGAAAAATATCTCGAAGAATATTCTTGTAAAAGATCTACAGAAGCATATTGAGATTACTTGTGGCATTCCAACCATTATACAACGGTTACATTATTTGGACATGGCAGATTTGCCAGCAGATGCGGACTTACACAGTTTAGATGTGGTAAATAAAGCAACCTTTATTTTGAAAGTGTTTCAACGATGGGAGAGACTTGTAGCTTGTGTTTTTAATAACGATATCGAAGGCCTTCTAAACTGCAATATTGGTGCAAAAAACAGCCAATTCATGGTAGCCGATGGTAAAAACTTTACAGATAGCGAAACGAAATCTAGGGCAGAACTCGCTTTATATCTCGCATCCCATCTTGGTAACATTTCGTTAATACGTGATATTTTAAAACTCGGTGTGGACATCAACTGTCGTACAACACATGGTTACACACCACTTCATACCTGCATTGCCAATGGACAGTACGAAGGCATTGATTTTCTACTGGGACAGGGTGCGAACAATGATCGAAAATCAAGCCTAACAAAATATGCATTAGAAATTTCAAAACAGGAAGGACATACAAAGACTGAACGCCATTTACTGATGTTTGAGTGGCATACGAGATCTCAAAAGAAACTTTCTAAAAATACAAACACAACACCGTTGATGATGCATCAACAATTTGATTCTAAATATCCAACGTGGTTCTCTGGAACATACAGTACCAGATACTTCTGCTGTACGCTACCGAAAGGCGAGTTTTCTGGGACGAAGTTAAGCGCTCCGAAGACGGGAAAGTTGGAACCACTTTTTAGAAAAATTGAAGGTAATTATTGTCTTTATAATTCATAGCTATATGTACCATTATTGATCCTTAAATAATGGTAAACAAACATATTTACAAATTCTTCCTCTTAACCGGGATTTCCACTTCAAAAAATAATACGCGTATCAACACGTACCGTATCATTGAGCAAGCACATTGATTGTAATTTGGAAATACGTATCAATGATTCTCTTCGCGTACCAAAAAATAAAGATGAATTGGATTCCACTTTTTTTTTGAAATACAAGTATCACTGAAAAGATAACCAGCCAAACTACTAAAATTTTGCAACGTCTGTGGTTTTGCATGTGCTGTAAAAAAATACGAACACATTTTTTGAATTGATATTAATACGGGTATTGTATCGAACGTACTGTACCGTACTTTTGTGCTGATACGCGCGTATCAAAAAAGTGGAAATCCCACTTCAAAGCAACGAACTGTTTGACGTGTGTAGGGCTCAAGATGGCAGAGGTGGATCTAGAGTTAGTCAAAAAAAGTGTAGGAGTACAGTGTCATGAAATTTCTGTTAAAACTTAAGTGTTGATTAGGTTACTTGCACATTTTTCTTTTATAGTCTTAATGACCTTACTCTCCTCCATAAATTTCCACTAGGTTCTAAATCCACCTCTGGACGGTATCTGAATAAAGTGCCAACTCCATTCAATATGTAAAAGTCGTAAAAGATAAAGCAGATTTCATTACCTTGTACTGTAATAAAAACATATGGCCCCTCCAAAGTATGTGCGAAAATTGAGACCTTATTTTGAAACCTCACAATTCCCCACTACTTCATTAGCCCTTATTGTTCCCGGTCTATAAGTTGGCGTTATTTTTAACTTTTTGACCATTGTCAAACTCCCACAGGCAGTTTATAGGGGAAACCTTCGTCGGGGAAAATGTTTTGTCGAGGAAAATATTTGTCACTTAAACAAAATTTCGTCATTTCGAAGTTTTCCCCTGATAAGGTATATGATGATTTGGGCTAAGTTATCGAGAGGCTACTAGCCCGTTTTCGCATAATTTTTAAACCGGTTAACGAGACCTGATAGCAATAAAAACGCAACAGTAACAGCAGGAAAAAATTACAGGCTATATAGGGTTATAGTGTTAGTGGTTTGTTGAAAATATAGCATTAAAAGACATATAAGGATGAAATCTTATCAGATGGAAGAAGGGGAAATGAAAAGAAGTGAAGCTTTTAATCTCTTTCTTCTTTCTGCTTGTAGGTGATGACAATGAAACCACTTTAATCGATAATAGCTCCGATCAAAGGTATGATCTTCTAAACAGCAAAATAGCAACCAGGGCTTCTTTCCACACTGCAACCCTGACTTCTATTTATAACAGTTCATTATCTTTAAGAGCTGTTCGGTTTATTTTGCCATTCGTATGTTATTCCATCACTGTTTGTCCTTTTAAAAACCTTTTGTGAGAAGAAAATTGTGAGAAGCTGCTTCTTCTGTTCGTCCGAAATTCTGCCTTTTAAATTATTAATCCACCAATTTACAGTTAAAATTGATAACTATTTCCCTGCCATTTTGCAGGTAATTTCCTTCAACGTTGTTTTTTTGTGGACCACACCCGTCCTGTTTCCCTTCCGATTCTTTCTTCTGCTAAACATTTATTTATTTTACAGGTCTGCAAAATATTCAAAAATATCTTATGTAACATGGCTGGAACAAAAGAAAAATAACGATTTACTAGAAAAACACAAGAAAAAACTTGAATTGTTAAGAGAAAAAGAAACCGAGGAGAGAGAAAGGAAAATGGTTTTGATGAAATCTCTCCACCGCAGAGAGAACGAACAGCGAAAAGTCAAAATGGCACAAGAAGAAGTTCTCGGTAGAAGTAAGAAAAGACTGACTATTCACGAAGATTATTCGTACGTTCCAAGCTACGAAAGAACGATTCTTAATCAAATGCTGAGCGAAATTTCGATCTCTTAGCTGTTCAATTTTTAAATGAATTATTGCAAAGACATTTAACTAAAACATTTAGGAAACTTTTAACAAATCATTTAAGCTCAAATATTTTCAATCACTGATCAACAAATCTCCTAATTTCTACGATTGTGTACCATGGGTACTGTTATAGGGTACTACCGTAACTGTTAGAGGGTACCGTACCGTTAGAGGGTACTACCGTAATTTACTACCGTAAATTATCGATACAGAACCCTGGGGGGAGCTTATTTAAAATTTCAACTCTGGTTTTGTTTTGCCCAGGGTGCATATTTAATCATTTACGGTATGTCATTGTTGCGCGTTTGGAAATCAACTTTCAAAAATAATAATGTGCCTTTTGAATGATCAGTTGCCAGTAAAAATTAATTAAACATGTGCGCTTCAATCAAGAAGGTGTTTTGATAATTTGTTCCCATATTTTTTTTAGTTTGAATGATGACACATTGTATAGGTTTTTTCTATAGAAGTATTTTATTTTATTTTATTTGAAACGATGTTACTGCGTAATATCTAAGTAATTGTAACACGGCGTCAATCGGTTTGCACTTGTTGAGAACCTTAGAACATTACATCCCTACGTGAAACAGATTGAGGAATTTTCCCAAAATTATATATACCCTATTTCCCCGTTATTAAGCCCATGTCGTTGAAGCATTTTTGAAATTTCAAAAAGTGACCTGGATTTGAGCTCATGGACTAAAATGAATTCCCCAATTTGGTAGAAGGCAAACCTCAAGAGAAAATAGATTCAGTAGATTCAGAAATCGGTCAGAAATCAATCCACAGAAAATGGTTATTCGTTAAATAAAGCCGGAATCCATGTCGGCCGTCTCATAATTTTTGTGAAGGATTGTCTGAAATTTGAAAAAACAATTGAAAAGGACATGTATACACCATTGTGTAAAATTAACAAATGGGTGGCCACACCAACTCAGAACAGATACTATTGAATGACAGGGAGTCAGTTTTGGCCAGTCAAGACTGTTCGAAAGGGACTAACGACATGGGATCCACAAATCACACATGTTTACTTTAGACAGAACAACTGTAGGGTTGATTCACAAGTTTTATTGTGTACTAATTCGATAGAACTTTCACAAAAATTTAACAAAAGCATCCACTTTATAAGGGTAAGAAACATAAACCATCATTCCAAGGTGATCATTTCATAATAATGTAAAAAGGGCTTTAGTAAATTCTTAATAAATCAGGAATACCCGAAATAAAGGTTTAAAACGCAAATGTTACAATCGAAACTGGTTGACTTTCATTCCTATAGAATCCACATTGTCCGCAGATCAATACCTTTACTCAGTGTTCGTGATTGATGACACGAGATCAAAACAACTATTTACGCTCCAAACTCCAATTTTTATGTCAGACTATGCATTGCACACCAAAAACATATCAGTCCATATTAGACAACACAACCAAGAGAAGTTTCTCATTAATAAACGTCTTCTCGCGCGTTACCGTACGCGTTACCATAAATTACAAGGGAAAAACGTGTTACCACGCGTTACCGTATATTATTATTATTATTTTTATATTTGATGGTAACGCGTGGTAACGCGTTGTTTTCTATATGTGCTGATAATCTGTTCAGTCTGAGCACTAAGCAGGAGTGGAATAGAGTTTCTTCATGTTAATACCACTTCACATGAATAGTGGATATGTACAAACAAGCTGCACCACTGATGACCACCAACAAGTTTCGCTCTCCATCACAATTATTATGTATTATTGCATTTCAACCGATCAAATTCTATGAAGAATACAAAAAACATCACATAATTGCAAAAACACTTGATAATACCATTAATATCGTGTTGTGCACATTTTGTTTTATTCAACTACTGTCTATGTGCCTAATTCCGAACAGCCTTCCTAATGCCGAACGCAAAAAAATACAGTCTGCAAAATTAAAACCACATCAATAATAATGCATACTGGTTATCAAGCAAATTAAATCCAAAACCTCACGTAAACAAAACTTTTTTAATGTTTTAACAAGTTCATGCCCTAGAATCAAGGAAATGTATAATAATACCTGAAAACTGTGAAAACTGAAAAATGTGTATCTGTTATCATAATCATATCTGTTATCATTATCATAATATCCTCAGAGAACAAAATAATCGGAAAAGTCTGTTTAGTGTATAAAGAGAATTAAAATTGACTTGATAATTAATATTTCATGTAGAAACAACCCGCAATAATCGAGAAAAGGCCGCGGGAATTTGTAAATAATCAACTATAATTATAACAAACTTATGATAAAAAATTCAATAATCTTTGAGACAAGTTCCAAGATAATTTTGGTATAATGACTTAAATATAAATATATAAATAATATATATAAAATAATATATATAAATAATAAATATATATAAAAGATATAAATGGGAGCTCAATAACCTGGTTTCCAAAAGGCTTTTTAAAAATAACGGAAAATAAAATCAGAAGGGGAGAATTGAGATTACTCAATGATAAGGTCGGTCAACAAAGAAGCCATCTGATCTTACTGAAATACAAGTAAAAACAAAAAAATCAAAATAACTGCAGCAAAAATTTTGAAGAGTGATTTTAAGGTGAATCTCCATTAGGCGGAAAATGTAGGAGCTAGCGATTTTTATTTTTGTAGCGAAAAATAAGGGTTTCTACTTTACATTCCTAGTGGAGATTGGGCTTTACATGATAGGTGGCATGAAATTAGGGCGGTATATGAAATGGCGTTCTGTTTACATTTTCATTTCGCTTCAGCACTCTGATCCTCAAAGGGGAGATAGTTGAAGTTTCGATACATCGATAACTCTGACTTTCTTTAAAAGTACGACTTATCGAGATTTCATTGATTTTAAAAATTGTAATTTCTGTTTTTCTCCACTGCCTGACGCCATGTTGAAATTAGGGAATAAACGCTCTCAGGAAATAGGTGATTTTCATGAAAATTGCAAGAATTCGATTTCAAATTCGAATCGATTTTCCAAAAGTCCGCCAAGTCCTAAGGGGACCGCCAATGGTCCGACTTAGCGAATGTCCGAGTTATCCGGGGTACGACTAAACTGAATTCTACTGTACATGTAAACCGGCCTCAAAAGATAAAAATCAAATTTCATAACATTTCGAACGCTTATTCGAATGTTGGAAAATTAAAAATAAACATGTACATTACAGCCCGCAAGAAACTTTGCGAGTCAAGCATAAGATTAGCTTTCACGAAGAGACAGTGCCTTTAGAAGTAAAGAGCCTTCAATCGCATGTATATATAAAGAAATTGCGTTATATAAGGAAATTTTATAATGATAAAAGATAAAAGTGCAATATTTAATTTTTTTGTCCTTCGCAAACGCGTATATAAAGTTTCTTTCGGGATGTTCTGTATTTATATATACCATTAGGTATTTGTCTTTGAAAAAAGAAACTCATTAAGAAGAAACTTTTAGAACTAAATTCACTATACATAATAATTAATAAATTAGGAACTAAATACTCATTTTCTTCTTTAAAAAAAGCATCCTAAAAAAAATACAAAACCATAATATTGTCCAGAACTGCGTATGAAAAGATTACGATATGATGCCCTTCGAAATGGCGTATATTTGTTTATGAAAGCCTGTGTCATCCGTCCTTCAATATAATGGCTGGATGATGTTTCAAAATGTAATCCAAACACTGTCAATAAATATCTGAAAGCGACAGAAAATAAGGAATCTCCTTTTTCTTTAACTGAAAGTGTGGAAGAAATGTCGAATTAAATGGCAACTGGCTGGAGGAAAGAGGCTAAGCAACCGTTAACACAAACACCAGGGGTAGGGGACGACACACAGAGAAGACGCCAGGTCATAGGGTCTACCCTAACCCTTAGCTGTACATCTTTAACAAAACTCAAATGTTATTTCATAATACATAAAAAACTTCCAAAAAACATTTTTAAGTTCAATAACTAAGAAAGAACTTCTCTTTTTTTCCTTTTTTTTTTATCCTTTTCTTGTTTTTTTCCAATCTTCTTCCCACATGTGAACGAACGAAATTTCTACGCCATTTTTACATGTGTTTATACACAAGTAGCTTAAACTTAAGGAGAACGTCACTAAAATATATACGCACAAACTTAAATGAAACATACACCGGGAATGAAGCGGCTAGAAATTATGGAGATAATCGTTATTAAGGAGAAAGTTCAAACTGTCCGCAAACAATCAAAGAAAGGGCGATTTTAATACTCAGCGTGCTAAAGCCGTTGACTAATTACTTTCTTTTGTTTTAATATTTTAGTTTACTGCGTTTTATTCAGTTCGAAAAGAATACCCAAGCAATATAAAATTTAAAAATGTAATATTTCTTGTCGAATATTCTTGTGTGCGGCCCTAAAAAAATGATTATAACGTAAATCAAAGGTCCCAAACTGAATGTCAATTAAGATGTTATTGATTCTATGACGGGATTGTCATGAGCGTCTAACATAGAGATTTTGTTATAAACGCTTTGCACTTCCTCTTGAAGGTGATTTACCTCTCTCAGATCTCTACGCAATTTTTCAAGCAGTTCTTGCGAAACAACATACGCATACATATTCATGGCGGTAATAGCGAAACTTAAGAGTATGCTAATGCCACTAATCCATTTTGTTGGCGAACGTAAAAGATCCCAGTACGTCATCAGTTGATAGCCTTGTAGGGCTCCATGGGACATAGCAGACACTCCATTTAATACAGCATAGTTCTTGACAAGATCTAGCGATTGGATATGTCCGTTTATTTTTATTTTTATGTCGTTGATCAATACTGCTGTGGAGTTATATGAACCATGCAATAACGATATTTTTCGATCAATTATTCTGTTGTTTGGATTCTCTTCATACAGTTTTATTATCGCTTGAACCTTTTCCTTTAATTCATCCAGACCCTTCCTTATCAGGTCAAATTTTTCTACATCCGCCACAACATTGGTTGCTTCAGATATTTGGTTCCAAGCATTCCAAAGATGTAAAATTTGAGTTGCTGAAATAACAAGGGACATTTTTGTCAAATTTCCTACCATCATGTCTACTTGCTGCCGTTGAAAGATGTCCAATTTCTCCATAATGACATTTCCAAGATCTTCTGAAGAGATGCTGGTAGTACTGGACCATATTTCTTCCCAAGCTTGTGTTTCGTTAATGGCGGGACAGTTGTTTTTTATGTGTTCTAAAGCTTCCTGTGCAGCTGCTGGACAATTTGTTAATATGTCTTTCACTTGAGATATTTGGGACTGGAGGGAAATTATCTCTGTAGAATTTTTCATCGTCAAAACAAATTCAGTAATATTTGAAACAGCGAAAGTTATTAATTCCCTGTGATTCTGATCTAATGCTATATCGTTTCCAAGTTGTTGTAGTCTCATTTGTACATCCACAAGTACGTCCATGTTTCTACCGTGGTTTAATTTGAAGTTATTTTTCTCGGTTTCTCTTTTTTATGAGTTCTGTTTTTTTATAGGTAATCTCCCTATATTTTATTTTCACCTTGTTATTAAGGCTGGTTTCCATACAGCAACATTTTGCGCTATAGCTCAAAAAGCTCCAGAGATTCATGCGCACTAAACAAAAATTACCGCTGACTCAGAGATATTTGTAAGGTCAGGAGCTTTTTTCAAAAGTTGAATTCATTCTACCTTTTCTACGCGATTTTTGTCGCCACAGAAAATGAGCCAATCAGATTTGAGAATCAAATAATAATTACATCATCCCCACACTGTATATTTTTAAAAATACTCAAGATGGCTGCCAATGAAGACAGATTTTCTTCTCTGTTGAGATTTTATAACCAAACAAAGGCTGCCACCAGTCAGGTAGAAACTCAAAATGATGAACAGCAATTCGATGAAGAAGACGCTGCTATAAATGATGAAGTTGATAGGAGTAGCAATGCTCTAGTAGATCAGGGGATGGGGATGTATGAAGCCATATTGTTGAAACAAAGTCAACAGCAACATCTGCAGGTCCAGCAGGGTGCAAATCTACTTCCCACTCCCAGTATCAACACTTGCCCTACACCACCATCGATAGGAACAATAAGTACAACAAGTAGTCCAGCTAATGACGGTTTTGTTGTGATGAAATATGATGCTGAAATGTTTATAAATGAAATCGAAAGTTATCCATGTTTATGGAACACATCAACAAGATCCCACCATGATCAAAACATGAGAAAACTAGCTTGGGAAGAACTATCAAAAAGGTTTGGTAAAACAGGTTTAGCTATGTTCTTCTACTACTGTATGTTCTGCCAAATAGATGACCCCTTTTGAAAGACTAGCTAGCAGGTGTGACCATATGTTTGACATGTACCAGTTCATTTTTGTCTTCTCTTTTTATTATAAAAAATCATTTGGTTTTGTTTGGCTAGCTAGCTCACATGCACATCTATAGTGTGCAAAATGAGTAAATATAGACACCATGAAATTAGGGGATCAAGCGTTAAAATAACGGTCGGACATCACCAACCATTATTTCAAGGCTTGGGGGATGTGTAAATATAATCCTTTAATTATCAAAATCTCTTCTTTTTAGTTGATTTTCTCAAAAAAGAGTGGAAAAATCTGCGAGAAAACTTGAGGCGCTGCTTACAGAAACGGAATGACATGTCAAGATCTGGAGCAGCAGGACATACACTACCAAAATGCAAGTACTTTTCGCAGTTGCAGTTTGTCCATGACAAAGTTTTAAATAAAGATACACAAAGCAATGTGAGTTTACCTAGTCCGTTGAATGTGAACATAACTAATAGCCCGGTTGGTGGTAGTACTGATAGTGTTGACTTCGTAAGTCCAGCATCTTCAACAAGTAGTGTCCAAAGTCAAGCAGTTAGTCGCAAAAGAAAATCTAGCGAGCATGAACAAAGAAAAAGTAAAGATGCACAACTGGACGTACAATTCTTGAAAGTTTTGCAAGACATAAATGACACGTCAAAGTTGCTTGGTAATGTGGAGGCTGAGAAACAAATCGTGGAAGAAGATGACAACAGTTTGTTTTGTCGTAGTCTTATTCCCACTTTGAGAAGTTTTGGGCCAAGAAAAAACAAATTGGCTAAATTAAAGATACAACAAGTTTTATTCGAACTTGAATTTGATGAATGATAACATGATTGAGGACATTCCCTGTGCTTAAGTGTATTTTCTATAATCTTCAGCTTTTCCAACAGGCATATGTCATCTACAAAACATGATAAACACATAATGCACCAAACGTGATGTGTTGTCTGTCATGTAGTTTTGACAAAGGGTGTTTGTTGGGAAAGCTGAATTATTGGCTTTGAACAGGTAAAGGCTATACAAAGAAAATATACACTCATCCACTGGGAAATGTGGTAGCAATAACAGTTGTAATTTATTCATCAAAAGGGTCAATAGTTCTGTTGACATGATCCCATTGCCAACTTACTGCTCCTTGATTAGAAATAAAATATTGCATGAAATCTTCTCTCACGTCTTTGGCTGTTTTTGTGTAGTTATTTGACCCAGCTTGTCCTATAGTCACCAAACCAGTGTATCCTTGAGTTTCCTGTCTCCAGTCTCCTGAACGCAACCCATCAGAGTTTTCCTGGTCAGCGAAACCAGGTGGACAATATCTGTAATTCTTGTGTATCGCTTGGCTGATCATGAGGAAATTATGTAAAGCAATTACTGCTTTAGTGATCGAATTTACTGTTTCCACTTGTGCAATTATAGGACGCCTGAAGATTCTAAACCTAGCTGCGGCAATCCCAAAACAGTTTTCAATTATTCGTCTTGCTCTTGAAAGGCGATAATTAAAAATTTTTTTATTTTCATTTGCATCCAAACGAGCAAAAGGCTTCAACATGAACGTTTTCAGTTGGAACGCATCATCCGCAACAAAAACATACGGATATAACTTTTCATTTGTAATCGATAAAGTTTCTGGTGGTGGCCTGTTAATTAGGTTGTTGTCTATGACGTAACCAAGTTTACTGTTTTTATAAACACCACCATCACTATTGCGCCCAGCATCACCAATGTCAATCAAGGTGAATTCATACTGTGCGTTGCAGACTGCTAACAATACAATACTATGAGTTTTTTTATAATTGAAATAATCCGACCCACCACGTGCTGGAGCTTGCATGACAACATGTTTCCCGTCTATAGCGCCTAAACAATGCGGGAAATTCCATTTTGATTCAAACTCTTTCGCTACTTTTCGCCATTTTTCCTCGGTATTTGGAACTTCCAAGTACCCTTGACGTTGAAGTTCAGCCCACAGTACGTCACATGTTTCACGAATTATTCGACTCACAGTTGGTGGACTCACTCTATAGCTACTTGCAATGGTTACTTGTGAATCGCCTGTAGCAAGGTATCTCAGTGTGATACATAGCCTCTCACTTGGTCCAGTGACGTCTCGTATTTTAGATGATTTGGTAATGTACGGTGCTATCCAATTTAGGACCTGCTCAAATCTAGCAGGGGTCATTCGAAACGACTTGAAAAAATACTCATGATCAAATAACATTAAATCTTTTACTAGAACATGGAATAATCCTTTTGATTTTCTTTCTAAAAACAATTTTCTAACCCACATTCGTTTTCTTTTGATTGTAAGTTTTTCTCGTTGTCTACGGCGACGCCATAACATAATTAAAACTGCTAATTTCAAATTTTTCAGCAAAAACAATCTTCTATAAATATTCGCCATATTTGTTTTGATTTTTTCATATTTTACGCGCGCTTTATGCTGCAAATGGAAATGAGTTCCGCTCGTCCGCAAAAATCTCTAGAGCTTTTTGAGCTATAGCGCAAAATGTTGCTGTATGGAAACCAGCCTTTAATAAAACATATACTATATTCTAAGAAATTTCTCAGGTGAAATATAAGAAACAATAAAAATGATTTATTAATATGAATTGAGATTATGTAATTAGTATAGGTGATTTCCCAATCTTCCAGTGAATTCCCAGAAATTTAATATTCAAAATGAATAGATAAACAAGAGCCCTACGGCTTGAAGCTCAGCGCTTACTTTGTTCATGCATGATTTAAAATTGGATAGGCCCTGTGCTCACACTGAGGACGACTTTTGCAGTAACATAATTCGCATAACTATCATGGCATGACGGTTCTGGCACTTCTTAGGAGGGTATTAAAGTGTATTGTGTTAAGGAAATTTAGTATTCCAAATTCTTGAATATCACGGCAACTTTTATTGTTTTATGTATCAGCTTTAGAGTTTTGCCTTTATTCATCCTTTTCTCTTGTTCGTGACAGATATTTATCTTCACTATATACATGCGCAGCAGTTGACTTGATTACTTTTGATTTTAAAGGCATACTGAACTACCCAGGGTATCACGCATTTTGAGTTCGAACACTCGGGGCACGCTGTGACGCGTGCTTCATGCTCATGAATTATGCGTACCAGAAAATAATCTTTTTTTATATTGAGCTTATAATAATTTTTATTAATCACGCCTGTCATTAATTTGTTGATCGTGGAAGTATAGCTGGTCTGTATTATTTCAACAATTCTTCATGGTTTTCATATCAAAATGGAGAGAAATCAAAGGAATAATCACGATCAATTTTTGGTGGCAATATTCGATGCACAGACACAGTTTAGTGCACGAAGATAATAAAAATGTATTCTTTAATATTTCTAGATATGTTCTTCTAAAGAACTTCTCTTGGTTCTATTTATCTTTTTTGAGCAATCCTCAAAGACATTCTGGTAAAAGTTTACCAGACCTTTCTCTTAAAAATTATATTTTTCTGCAAAATGGTTAGCCATAACAGCCATTATTGTATGATATAAGCGTTATTGTGCTGTTTTAGAAGAAAATCTACACTTAAATACTAAATTTTTGGCAAAAACAGCTTAGTACTTTCTGTTTGTATATTTTCTCGCTTTAATTTTAATTTCGTGGGACCCACGAAAGTAAAATAGACCCTGGTTAGTCGGTATGCCTTTAAAGAATGACAATATTGTGTACACTGCTGCTGTGCACGAAGAACTACCAGGTTGTCAATTTCTTTTCAAATATACACGAAAAATTGAACAATCACAGTTCACAAAATTAATCCATTTAAAATATGCAAACCTTCTAGAAATTAAAAGTTTTGATGCATGCGTTGGGCAGATGGGTGGATAATATGGTCAATTATTAGTACATGTGTAGCTACATGACTAAATTCAATCATCAAAAGATAATCATAAAAGCATAAAAAACAAACAAAGAAAACGATATAAAGGATATTTTATCAGAAAATTGTTTCAGTTTTTCAGATCCACCCAACATAATATATTTGGAATGGAAATAAGTTTTAAAAATTATGATGAAATAAATATATATACTATTATGAAAAGTCAACAAGAGCTGAACGGCGCAAAACGGTAGCAGTATGTTGCATGATATACTCGCAAATCGTTTACCGCGTAGTTCAGTTATATTATGTGGCTCCGCAAACCTCTTGTAGAGAGCGTATATCACAGGTAAAATAATTTTTCTACATCCACCCATGGAGGTCTCCATGCTCCACCATAACATTGGCTGCTTCAGCCTTCTTTTTCCAAGCAAACACAAGCTGTGCAATTTGAAATTCCGATAGAACAAGAGATGCTGTTCCCAATAATCCTGCCATCCTTTTTACTTGAACCCGTTGAATCATTTCCAGTTTCGCCATAATTTCATTTCCATCTTGTGGTAAGTAGTAGGTAATATTTACTTCTCTTCAAGCTTGTGTCCTGTTAATTGTAGGACAGTTGTTTTTTTTATGTATTCTAAAGCTTTCTGTACACCTGCTTGGTACTTTGTCAAAATGTCTCTTACTACCTGAGAGAATTGCGACTGGAGAGTCGATAAGTTTACACAACATTTACATTGAAAGGTAATGAACTAATATTTGCAGCAGCATAGGTTAATCGATTTGAATATTTGGTAGTTCTTTTCTTCAAAACTCCAGTGCTTGAATAAAAGCCTCCATCATATTTCTGTCATACGTTTTTAACTTAAGGATATTTTTTCTCTGTTTCTCTTTTTTGTGAGTTCTGTTGGTAATTTCCCTATATTCAAAGAAATTCCCAAGGTAAAACATAAGAAAAAAAATAGGGATTAAAATAACGTGCCCCAATGTTAATGGAAGTGTCCTAATGTTAAAGAGAAGCGCCCTAATATTATAGAGAACGCCCCAATGTTAATTTATGTGCCCTAACGTGAAGGATCGTATTGTTATTCAACTCATTTGTGCACTAATGTTTATCATGTATTGCATAGATAACAAGAGTTTGGTTCTAGTATGGGTCATGTGAAAACGCAGGGTACCCAAATTGCGGCCCCAATTGGACTACCTATTTGGGTACTGAAACATTTTAAAGACCAGATTGAGAAATCGTTGTAGAGGCGCAACTTAAAAGGGCGGAAGAACATTCTAGTATCAGAGCTAATGCGTATCTTCATTTGGCAAGGGTAATAGATTTTCTGACGAACAATACTAATTCATTTACAAACGAGAAAAAAAATGGAATGCAAGGAGTATCAATAGATTTTGTAAATGGAAAATTTACTGAGGAAGACTTTCGTGAAAAAAGAAAAAAATACGAAATTTTCTCCTCGCCCTAAATATGACCACATTCGCGTTTTTGTCTTCTCAGGTAGCTATTGCACTATCCTTATTTGGTTTTGATCATGTTTTTCGTATATCGAAATCACATCATGTTGCAAAGTCTGTGCTTTTGTACGTTGTTGTTCAAGTCTGATTTTGCACGATAATAAAAAAGGAAGTATACTAATATAAACATTACATTGCCGCGCTGTGCAGCCGCCGTCATGACATGAACGTGGAGTAAATTTGACTTCCAAACGTGTTGGTATTTTTTTATGTGAAATAAAAAATTTATATCGTTATCACTGCGCAAAATATGTGAAAATTCGATAGAATACTTAGTCGTATTCTATCGTATATGGACGCGTATACGTGCGTATACGGCCGTATGCAACATATCGTACCCAACAGTATACATGTCGTATATGGACCATTTAACCCCGACAGTATACCACTACCGTATACTGTCTCCGTGTGCGGCCGTATCCGATGTCGTATACGGTGCTATACTTAAAATCCGCCAGTATCCGATGTCGTATATGGTGCCATATTTAATATCCGCCAGTATGCGATGTCGTATTCGTTGTTATACGTATAAAATCCAACAGTATGCGATGTCGTATATCACCGGCTACGCATATCGTATCCGCTTCTAAAGAGCCTACTATTTATATGGATGCGCCTGTGATGTACTGCATACGATCGCATAATCTTAGATTTCAACATTGGTTTAAACTGATTCAAAAATTTCAAAAATAAAAGACATCTTTTTGATTAAAAATTTTTCCTCATCATAACTGAATATATATACAATTTAAGAAAAAATAGAAAATTCCTTTACAATTAAAATAAAAATCTGACATGTGAGATGTGTTTATATCAACCGGTTTGGCTAGGTATAATTCACTTGTTCAGAACCGCAACTCCGTCAGATAATGAAATTTGTGAAGAATCTTCATAGGAATTAGATATTTTGTTTACTATATATACTTTATACAGACACATATTTTCCAATATCCGCTATGGTGCCACGGTCTTTACAAATCGCAAAGTTCTCTGGAAAAGTTCACCTCTAGCCTCATTTATTTGTATTCAATTTAGAGCGATACCTTACGGAGATTAGAAATCATTGGTACCCTCACTTAAATCAAGTAGATATCGAGGATTGATTGAATGAAGAGGCATATTTGACAGATTCGCCATAAACAACTCGTCTTCTTCAGAATCACTCATTTCTTCGGCTGGAATGAGTTTCCACTGCTACTCATTCCCAAACTTGCTTCAAATGTTTTAGAGCTGAAATGTACAATATACATTCGTTCGTTAAATGTTGTTGTAGCACTAAAAAGTATAAGTGTTTTTCCTTCGTATGCAAAATACCTTTAAAAAGTAAAATAAAAAGTCGAGAAAAAATCTGGCGACTAGCAGGAATATAAGCAGGGTGGCCACTCATAATCAAACATTAAAAATTAGGAGATTTTAGGAGAGTTTTCAATATTTTTAGGAGAAATTGTGTAATTTCGGCCTAAATGTCCTAAAATATTCCTCACCAGAACCTGAGTGTGTATACACTATAAGTTATCTTAACAAATTATCAAAGTGTAAAAATTTGTTGTTATACTACACAACTTAAATACACCAAGGGGAACAAATTTGGTCATTCTCATGCTCATAATACAATTATCATATTGTCATATTGTCTTAGCAACGTACAAGAAAATAGTTTTTCTGTCTGAATGAAAACTGGTAATTTCATTCAGACAGATTTTTACTTTCCACATGACTGGAAGAAAATGAGATATCTAAGAGTTAAATTTAGTGGTGTAACCCTAAACAGGTGGTTTATTGTGAAAAGAAGATACTGACTTCCCAAAACTTGCAGATTATGCATTTTTGTTGTCAGGATATCTTAGAGTTATGCAGAGAATTAAATCTGAAAAATTAAGAAATAAACATTCAAAAAGTATTCTTCAAATTGCCAGGATATTTACGACAATGGAGGATAACAAATTAACAAATTTTACCCAAATTTTGCCATCTAAGTTCAGCTTCTGTATCCTCAAAAGACTTGAATCCAGAAACATCATGAATTATTTTCTAGATGGCACAAAATAGAGAAAAAGTGATGAAACGTATGTAGCTGTAGTGGGCATAGCAAGTTAGGTTCTAATAAAGGATAGCATTTCGGAAGAGAAGGTTCACAATCAGGCACAGAGAGCTCCAAGGAGAGGTTTTTTTGCCAAAAATAACATTTCACTTCAATTCAGTAATAGTTGCATGTCTTACAGTTTTGCACAAGCCTAAATCAATCCTTCAATGCTTTTGGGAGAATTGGTCTGTTGCAAACGACCCGGAAATAGGATAAAATGCGGAATAAATGATTGTCATAAAAGAAACCTACTGTCATGACTTAAAAAAAAGCAGAACTTAAGTTTGTGAATTCAAGACAAATTCGCAACATTAATTTCGCATTCTTTAGTTTCCCATTCATTTGTGCGAGGGAGGGTGCTTATCCGATGAAAATAGGGTATCTGTTGCTTTTTGAACTTTTCAATATTTATGGCAGGCTACACATCTTTAAGCATACATACATGTTTAAGTTTGCTTATTTTCTTCGTCTTTTATGTGTCTATTTATTTTCGAAAAAAAAAAAAAAAAAAAAAAAAAATCAGAAGTGGTCATTCGCGAAAGTTTATTCCCTAAATTTCGCAATTATTTCGATTCGCAAAAATATCTTCCACTTCTCTTACAGTAATCTTTTCTGTAGCAAAATATTTTCTTAGAATTTTGCTTCGCCAACACAAACTATGTTTGTTTTCTTTTTTTTAATTATTCTGTATGTAAATTTTGTCTAATCAGGCACTTTTGTTTCGAAACGAGCCCTATTGAAAAATATATCATAATCGGACAAGAAAAGGATTTAAGTCTCCTTCTTCACGTGCTCTTTTTTTTATTTATATTCGTTATATTATCTTTTTTATTATGTGCCACTTGTAAAAATTTATACCTGTGTCATTTGCGAAAATAAGTGCGCATGAAATACCATTTCCTTAGCTTGTGAAAATAAATACCAATGGTGGAACATAAGGCTTGCCCGATTGCCCGGGGCAAGTAGTTTTCTTGTTGGCCAAGTAAAAATCTTCCTTACGTGCCCGATCGGCCAAGTGGCAATTTTGAGATATATTAATTACGTTTTTGTTTCTTATAGAAATTAATAAATCATCAAATTGTAGATAATTATTGTTACTTATTACTTGTGAACGAATCTGTGAATATATTGTCTATATACTATTATCTCACAGTCACAAATGATACCACGATATACACTCAATGACTAGTGCGTTCGCCATATTGAAAATAAAGTAAACAGTATGATTGCACGGTAGACATCTTAACAGAAATATTCAAAAGTTAAATGGAACACTGAAAAGATGTTTTTAAGAATATAGTATGTAAAGTCAGTAGCAGCAAACTCCTGCATGATGGGCAAGCCTCAGAATTCGTATGTTCTGCTGAATACACACAAAAATTACCTGAATTTTGGAGATAACAAATTTTCACGCAAAATAAAAACAATTCAGCTGAAAGTAAAGAAAGAAAGAGGTTTTATTTTCATAGTTTTCCCTATTCTGTGTTCCGACTTACGTCACTAATTATTTTGAAATAATTAAATCTCACTACTTTAGCTGTATGGTGGTTCCAAATATCCTGTTGCTATGACTTCTGAATTCCCCTTTCGCACACTATTCGTTTTGTTAGCCTCGTGGTGATCGTGGTTCACAATGCACACAATAAATAAAACAAAGCTTGTATGCTTTACAGATATTGAGTATCCTCTAGATGGTTCCAGTCATTAAAAATTGTGACAAAACGCCGGAACACAGAATATATATAAGTTTAACGATAGATGTTAAAAACTAATACGCTTTTATAGTTACGTTCTATATTTGAATATATATAGTCTATTTCAGTATATCATCCCCTTCATCCTTATATGATACCATGACATGTTTTGAACTCATCTTTCTGCAAACAAATAAGCACACATCTTTGGAAAGGGGAGCACTTTATAGAATATGAGCGCTTTATTGAGATTTACATGAACATAATCATTGCACTAGAATTCAAAAATTCATATACACATATACATAGTGGTGAACCATTTGATGGAAAAGTATTAAGCACTTGAAGTTAGTAAATTTAACAAAATTGTTGATTTTTCAGCTTTAGCACAAACACGCCTGACCTAGAACTATCCTTAGCACACACGCGCCTAGATACATTCATATCAACAAGTTATTTCAAAAACACAAGCCTCCAAATATATTTTCAAAAGAAACTCTTTCTTCCTTCTTGCTTGTTTAGCAATATTTGTATATGTATACACAAACAAAGTTCATTGTACATAATTTCATGCTAGGGTCCCCCCTCTCCTCAAAATAAACTAAGCTGCCAAAACTAAGGGTGCCATATCGTTTTTGTATAAAATTTTAGCGCGAAAATTTAAATTTTCTGAAATAAATAGGCTTAGCTACAAGACAAAAAATGTCTTTCTTCCTTGTTGTTTGTATATGTATACATAAACAAAGTTCATTGTACATAATTTCATGCTAGGGTCCCCCCTCTTTTCAAGGTAAACTAAACTGTTGGGGTGCCATATCTTTTTTGTATAAAATTTTAGAGTGAAAATTTAAATTTTCTGAAATAAATAGGTCTTGCTACAAAACAAGAAAAATAAAGTGGGCTTTAAAAACTTGTGTATAGGCTATAGCTATAGCTGGCTATATTTCTTCTTTAACGAGAACAAACAATTTTAAGAACATAAGGCTACGCTTTGATGTCTAAATGGCAGGCCGAGATGACTTTTTCTTTTTTGATACAAAACGAGAGGAAAGGGAACAATAAGACGACCAAGCAGCAATTTCACCTCAATCAATATCAAAATTATAAGTCAAATAAAATTATACAGCTACACTCTTACTCTTACTGCAGACAGCTCTTATTTTCCATTCTTCTTCTTCTTCTTCTTCTTCTTCTTCTTCTTCTTCTTCTTCTTCGATACTTCACAATTAACGATGAGCTTATAAGCCTTTGCAAAAATACGTACGATAGAAGATCAAAATAAAATGAAAAAGCAGGAAGAAAGGACTAGGTACTCGCTGACAATTCGAAATCTTCGCGCCAATACTTTACGCAGGGTGTATAAATATCAGTAACTTAATAAAATATAGTACATAGTCACAAGAAAAAAACTAGTCTGGAAGATGCGGCCCTAAACGACCGATTTGCAGCGTGAACTTCCAATTGATACGGCCCGTACAATTATGGTGCAAAGAACAAGCAGAAATGGCGACAAGACAGGAAGATTTCTTTTCTGGGGATGATTTTGATGCTATTTTTGCAGTCATTGACCAAGACATTTTATCAGGAAAGGGTGAATTGAATGGTGATTGTAATTCAGTTGTTGATGATATACCTACTGCCACTTATACCGCTTCATTTTCCTGTAAAAAATGCAACAAAACCTGCCTAACGAAACGTGGTTTGACCCGTCACACGAATTCCAAGCATGCTGAAAATACCACGACTTCAACTGCTAAAACTGCTGAGGAAATGCTTCACCCATTGATTTCTAAGAAGATCATGGAAAAAAGTATTGATAATCTTGTTGAAGATGGGTTGTATCCTGACAGTATGTTAGGGGAATTGCAAAGTTATGTGTTGGGTCCTTCTATTTCATCATTCTATTTCATCATTTGATGGGGATGCTGAGAAGTTTTACCCAAAGTTTTACAAATGTGTTTCCGATGAGGCTGACCATTTGTTTCCAGGGCTCAGTAGAAAATGTTCTGTTATCCAGGGCATGGAAATTGCAAATCATGTTTTGGTTCATCTTTTGGTTTATCTTGGAAGTTTTCAGGAGGACACCCTTGATTTTACCTGCAAGGATATTGAAAAGTTTTCGGAAAAAGAAAAATCCATAATTACTTACCTGAGTGGATATGTATTTGGCACCATTTACCGACGAATTCGTTTTCATAAATCACCATCTTCTTATCATCAACAGTATTTATCTATTCTCCTTGCTGGTCAGTTTCAGGGAAGTACCCATTCACCGGAGCACAAACTGGTCAACACTCGTGATCGAAATGGACTTTGGAAAGTAACTGCTGATGTTATCAGTATTTTTACTGTTGCTGAATTTACTTTCCAAATGTCAACCAAAAAGTGTGTCAGTAAAATTGACAGTAAAGAAATTCTTGGACACTTGATGAAAGACCCGTACATACTCGCCTTTTTTTCCAAAGTAAGATGCAGAGCTGACCATGTTGTAAAAAAGGAAGTTTCGATGAATTTGCTTGAAGATCTGCTGATGCTGTATATACGGACAAGAACATTTTCTTTTGTGAAAGACAAACAACAGCTTCACAAAATGAAGTGTGATAAAACAAGATCAAAATCTTTGCGAACAGATCTCAAAAAGAAGTCATCGAACTTGGATAATCAAGGACACTGATTGGTACGAAGAAAAAAACAGCTATTTTTATAGCTACACATCTCATAAAAAACATTATTTTTGCTGTCATAAAAGACACCTGCTTATTTGATTCTCCCCCCACCCAAAAAACAAAACAAAAAAACCCAAAAAAAACAAACAAGCTTTTCCCACTTTTTCCAGACTGAAACACTTTTTAATGTATTTTTCCCTAAGAAAATTGCCAGGACATTATCATATTTTTTCTCAATCTTTTTTACAAAAATGCACTTTTACAGAGCGATATTTAACTATCAAATTTCGTTGGTATGCAAAACCCCACACGGCATTACTGAGGTAATAAAAATATAACCGAGATAATATATTTTGTCTCGCCGTGTGTGTATGACGTGTGTCATTAATTTGATATCTCCATAATGACTAGCGCTTGTTAAAACCAAAACGTTCCAATTACCCAAAGTTCAGAAAATAAACAAGAGGCATCACAAATTAGCCAGCTATATATTGGCAGCTCATCATTCATTGTGTGATGAAACGAGTATTTGTGTTAACTCTGCAAATAAGGTGTGAAGTTTAATTCTAAATCAAGTTTTTATGTCAAGTGGCTGTCTATAGCTAGCTAGCAGGCAGGGAAACAGAAGGACAACTAGTTCAATGATTACTTACTTGGATTTTTTAGAAAATCCATGTAAGAGTAGCCAGGATATGTTTTTTGAGATATGTGTGGCTTTAAAAAAAGCCGTTTTTAAAGTACATATGTGGCTTCTAAAAAAAAGTAAACCAGATTGATTCAATTTGTGTTGTTCTTCTTCCTGCAAAGAACTGGTTCATCATTTATGTCAAAATCGATGGAATTGCCTCCTTCAATCGGTCTAAATACTTTTAGATTCCTGATGGTATTGTCGTTGTAACCAAAATCACGTAACGATGGATTGTCTTTTCTAGCACCCATTGACCGTTGACGACCAAAGTAATTTTCAAGTGGGTCTTGGCAAAATCTTTCAGTAAGGACATACTGGACACCATTGGATAATAGATATTTGACAAGTTCCACCACTGAATGTACTGTTATCCTGATCCCTTCGTAGGTTTGCTTCGATATGAACATCTTGCCTCTGGCATTAGCTGTAAAATTACCAGGACGGTCTTCTATGGATTGCAACCACTGCTCAAAATATGGTAAGAATTCATTGAGTAACCAGTGAAATCGTTGATCTTGGAGAGATGAAAATGGAAGCAGAAATGGCTTTGACTTGTGAATACATTCTACAGTATTACGTATGTTCATTATATCAAAGAAACTATCCATCATTGCACAAAATGTCGCGGTGCCGGAAGCATCTGGTGGATCATAATTATGAAGAACTTGACTGACAGTTGGACTAAGAACTTGTGCTGCGAGTATGATGATAATTTGATGTGGTCGTAACTCAGTTTTGGAAGGAGATGTAGCCCACATTCACGATCTTCGGTAAATAAATCTGCAACATGACTCCAAAGAATGAAGAAACCATTATTCCACACGAACCTTGTGCAACGGCCTGAACCAGAATTAGATAAACAATTTCTTGCAGTTTTGATTAAATGTGGAGCATCCGAGAAAAAATAAATGTTGCGATCAGGGCAATGTAGATGGGTTGTTTTGTAAACAACACCAGCATCACCACAGTCTGAAAAATTGAAATGCATATTAAAAAACTTTCGGTTTGGAGAAGCACCATCACAAGTCGTGGCTAACACTTTCAGGTTACAATAATGTTCACAAACACCCACGGCTTTCCAAAACAAAGGGAAAGATCTGCTTTGAACCAGCTCCTGTTGTTGTATTATTATATACAAGGCTTGAAATAAGTACCAGACATTCTTGGCTAATTGTTTTTATTTTTTTTATTAAGAGAGAGAGAGAGAGCTAGTTATTGTATTCAAAAAAGTAGTTCATGGTGGTGTGATGTCTTGTGAGTTATTTAAAACCTTGTATTGCAGCAAGATCATTGTGATAGCGAAATATAACTTACTTCTCCTTAATTGCTTCTCTTCAAAATGGCGCTCACATATACTTATATTCCTTTTCTGAATTTGTTCCCTCAAAGACTTGTCTACAACCCTGTCTCTGGTTACAATATCGACCCAAGTAGCACGCAAGTTCACGCTATACTCTTCGTCGCCACGAGGAACACGAAATATAGCAATCCCTTTTGTATATCTGGAGGTAGAACAGCCAAATACAGAGCAATTTCGACCTGGCATGGTGAGTTTACTTCAGTAAATTCGAAGTATCCCGCCTGTTACAAGATTTATTTTGCACCATAAAAAAGCATGGGTTCTAGTTTTTCACGGCACCCGACTTATTCATAAGAAACGGCCCGAAAACGGCCCTAATTCCAGACTAGTTTTTTTCTTGTGACTATGTATAGTAGTAAATTCCACTGGTATTCGATGAACTAAAACCAAAGAAATAAAAAAATAAATTATGAAATTATTACAATCCATCACATATTTAACATTTGCCATAATATTCCTAGAAATTCAAGATTAAAATAATTATTCCCCCCGGTCAGATGAACAGGATTAAGTTGAACAACCCAGGGTTTACGGACAAACGTATACGCAAGTAGTATGGAACGACATCGCATACTGCCGTGCACGCATATTTAAAATAATACTAGGCGCATATTCAGCCTGCGTCTTCTCACGAAAAATTAAATCAACGAATTAGTAACGTATTACCATCTTGTATAACTCTCCTACAGGGGATTGAACAGTTTCCGCGTTCCTGGTAATGCCATGAATGTTTGTAGGAGAGGCTTGTTTTCCTTAATAACTATCATGGTTGTTGTACACTCTTATCGGCATAAAATTCTGGTACAAGTGACTAAATTTAAAATTTAATGTTCTCCCATTTTTTAAATCCTACTATCACTTTCCTCCGTTTTATTTATTTATTTATTTTTTGCTTTTTTTTTTTTTTTACCTGAGTTGTGTAAATTGTTTTTCAAATTTTTCCGAAAAATATAGTTTACTCTTTTTTTTATCGAATCTGCTTACCCGACCATTTTCGGATTCTTGTAACAAAATTTTATGTTACAAAATATTACACGAAAACTTCGACCAACATTCCTCAACTCTCAAGAGATAAGACAAAAATTTATAGAACATTGGTAAAAACAAAGACGATTTCTTCAGAGAATTACATTAATGATATTCTCACGGACATTTTGTGTAAAGTAAACACGAAAATTCGACCAAGGTCTAAAAATAGTAATTGGAAACTCGTGTTTATCGTGTTGTCCCTCTGGTGACACTTACAACAGTTTTAATAGAATTCTTAATAGAAAAACATAGATCTCAGAGTTCACATATTTTCTAACAACAACAATGACAACGGGTCTTAACATAGCTAACAGAAAAACAACAACACTAACAGCAGTTATTATAGGCGTATTTAGGGTCAGTCCAAAAAAAGTGGAGGAGTCCAACGTTATGATATTTCTTTTCAGTCTTAAGTATCGATTAGGTTACTTGCACGTTTTCTTTTCTACGTTAAACGACTAAACTCGCCTCCACAAATTTTGACTGAGCTCTAGCTACGCCTCTGGTTATTTTACCATATGAATTGACAGCAAGGTGCTGAGCACACTTGTCTACTCGTTGTAATTTAATCCCAGTCTATATATATATATATTTTTCAAAACCAGTTTCATAATACTATCGCGATCTGTCTGAACATCTTCTGAAAGCTTCATACAATTTTGGTAACCAAATTATATTAAACATCTCTTGATGACGTGAATGATAACAAGAAGCCCTACAGGCTTGAACAGTTTCCGCGTTCCTGGTAATGCCATGAAAACGCTTGTTTATAGAACACAATCATGAATTCTGAATCAGAATCAATATACACCCGTTCGCATTTTTCACATAAAATGCAACGTTCCCTTAAAATAGAAGTAAAAAAGTAAAATATGTTCAGCGACATCCCTGAACCGAGGAACTTGCAGCCCAGTGATTGTAAATTCATTTACAATCCAATGTGATAATTATAAATCCAGAACCCTGTCCACTATGTCTTAAAGTACAAATTTAACAACTTCAAAAATGTTAGAAATAGCATTAGGAATCAAAATAACGAACAGTTGAAAATAACTGTAAGTAAAGCCTCAATCTATAAACAATCAACTCGATAAGTCAGTTAAAATGTTGAGCATAATGCTTAAATTTGATATAGGGTATACAATATACGACAATATAAGTTAAGATAGATAAGATATGTAGCAATTACAGGCAGATGTGCCCCGATGTTAATTATGAACAAGGGCCAAATGGCGCCAACACGGTTGCAACTGGACGAATGATAAGAACAGAGGGCTGTATTTTGGTTGATGACATGTATTAAATAGCCCCCCCAAAAAAACTGATCACGCAGTCAACTACAAAAAACAATCTATTCCTTGAACCAAGAAATACAACTGCGTTTTAATAATCTTGTCTTTAAACACATTCAAAATCGACGTAAATACATACGCAAATACACGCAAATACACTCGTGAAGAAGCTCGTGAATCACACGTGTGTGTGAATGTGTGTTTATAATGCACAACCTGGGACCTACGCTTTTCTAGGGTTGAAACAAAAGATTATCACTTAGAACCTAGTAACAATTGTCTTTCTCGTTCCTTGGCTTTCACCATAACTGAGCCATGAGATGAGACACTAGGAACGAGTTGGCATGAAATACTACTTTAGGAACAGAAACTTTCGCGTTTTTGGTCATTTTCGCGAAAGTTTATGTCTTTGAAAATTCTAAATCATCAAAACGCGAAAGTTTTTTCACGCGAAATCGTAGATACTTTTCAAAACGCGAAAGTTTTTCCACCATAAAAAAAATCATAAAACGGGGCAATTTTCAAACTTATTTATTTATTCTTTAATCATCGCTAACTACAATAACTGTTGTTGTTTTCTTCTTGGGAGCTGCAAACATGTTCCGGATGTCCAGATTTCTTGAAACAGTAGTGCTGGTGGTGGATGCAGACTTCTCCTTTCTTTTGCTGGGGGCTTGCAGTGTTACGATTGTAGGTGGCAACGTCATGACAAAAGTGAATAGATTTCCAATAGATCGTACCCTTCACAGTACCCTTCACAGTTTTATTCAGTATTGAGTTGTTATGGGCGTCTCCAGGATAATTTTTTTACATAGCAATTACGCTTCGTCCAGAGTATAAATTATTTCTCTCAGATTCGCATTTTTTTCTCAAGAGGATCTTGTAATGCATCGGTTTGTAATTCATTTCTGAAAATCGCAAATTATACTAACCCATTTCGTTGATGAACCTAAAAGATCCCAATATTGCATCATTTGGTATCCCTTCATGCAAGCCTTGGCGAAAGCAGACACTCCATTTAATGCAGTAAAATTCTTGCCCAGATTCAAAGATTTGATGTGCCCTTGCTTTTTTATAAATGCCGTTGTGGAGTAATATGAAACATGCAATGACGATATTTTTCGATCAATTATTCTGTTGTTGGGATTCTCTTCATACAGTCTTATTATCTCTTCAACTTCGTCCATCAATTCATCCAGACCTTTCCTTATCTGATCCACCGTTGTTACATGCGCAACGACATTGGCTGCTTCAGGTATTTGGTTCCAAGCATTCCAAAGTTGTACAATTTGAGTCGTCAAAACAATTATGGACAATTTTGTCAAATTTCCTATCATCAAGTCTTCTTGCTGCCGTTGAAAGATGTCCAATTTCTCCATAATGACATTTGCAAGATCTTCTGAAGAACTGCTGGTAATACTTCTGGGCCATATTTCTTCCCAAGTTTGTGTCTCGTTTATTGCGGGACAGTTATTTTGCATGTGTTGTAAAGCTTCCCCTGCAGCTGCTGGACAGTTTGCTAATATGTCTCTCACTTGAGAGATTTGGGAGCGTAGATCCGTTAATTGTTCAGCATTATGAATCTTCGAACCAAATTGAGTAATATTTGAGACAGCAAAAGTTATTAATTTCTTGAGTCTGGGATCGAGTCTTTCATGTTCGAGAAGTGTTTCTAGGTTTTCTCGTTCAGCTACTAGTATTTCACTGATAGTATCTGCCATGTCTTTATCGTGTTGATTTTTTAAACTGAAGTTAAGTTCTTTCTTTCCTCTTTTTGTGTCCTCTCAATGGGTATTCTGGGTATTTCCCTGGGTATTCTGGGTATTCCGGTATTTCCCTAGAATATGATCTTATTGTTAGTTATTTATGACAAAACGATTACTTGTTGATTAATTTCGCTTTCGAATCGTTTGGATCAGATACAGTGGTTTAGATAAACAAGGGCTTATCATTACCGTCTAAATGACGTAATCAATGAATTTATATAAGTGGCGTAATCGTTACAGTAAAACGATAGTAAATTTTAAAAGTCTCTTTTGCTCTCTCTTTTCCTGTTTTTTTCAATGAAGTTAGAAAGTATAAGATGACATATTGGTGGGCAAAATGTCAACTGACTTTCATACATATCTTCTTTGACTTTAACACGTGTGCACAAAACATTGACGTACGCAAACAACGCGAAACAATCGACCAAAGTGTATAGACCATAGCGTGTTAGCGACGGTCTATATTTATAGGCTAGACGAAACTTGAACCCTGTGCGTTTTGTTATTATTAGAGTTCGATTTTAAGTGAAGTGAAGAGAGCATACTTTGCTACTTAAAAACATATTTGTTTATTCATTTTGTTTACCAGTTTATAACTTGGGATTCTTTTTTTAATTTCCCAACTTGAAGAACTATATTAGCTCATTCGAAATAGTTTTATTCCCCATTTATGCATAGCCTTCGTATACATTTATTAAACAATTTTTTTCCTATGCTTCTTCCCGTGACCTTACAAGAAGGAATTTCTGTTAAATTTCGCGAATTGAAAGAAATATATTAAACTTTTCGTGGGGGTTTATTTTGTGAATTTGAAAAAATCAGACAATTTAATTTTGCGAATTAAGGCAAAAAGGTAATACAATCATCTATCCTATTTGATGCAATGATTTTTCAAGGTTGTAACAGTTATGTAATTATACATTTTAGTGGTGATATGTACTAATGTTTTGAATTATGTCATTACTCCTCTTCCATTTCATTTTTTTTTTCAGTCTCACTGTTTCTTTTATTTGATTTTCAATAAAAATGAGATTAGCTCACTTTCATTTTGAATCATGTTATTTATACTGACCAAATTTAGATGTTTCTTTCAGATTTTTATCATTACAGGCTTTATTCATAAAGCCTTCGTGGTACACGTAATCGTAACCTAGTAATAGTTCTTCGTAAACATATGATCCAATATATTTTTTGGACAGCTCTTAAACATAGTACTTTAACATAGTTGTTTGCTGAGAAAATCTCGTATAGGCGGGGCTGTTGTTTATCAGAAATAGGAATGTTTGTCGCCTATAACAATGCATTCAAACCATTTCCCCAAAAATCTGCATGTCATCGTGTCAATAGGGTGAGGTCATCTTCGGTCGAAATGGAAAAAACTTCGCAGTTTATTCGCTGTGTCTGCTTTCATTTCACGATTTTATTTCGGTACTTCTCAAACGCACCACGTTCATACGCCGTCTCCATGGTCTTTGTGGAGTCTCCTAAATGGCGTGCCCACGTGTCATACGTGCATGTTGTTTGGTCGATATGATCAATATATTGATAAATTTAGTTTGTCAATTAATCGCCCGATGTTCATTTATCTCAGTAGTTATTAATAAAAAGTAAAACGGCCCACGCACAATGGAAAAATCCTTAATAAGGCCTTCTTCCTGGTCTAAGGAATCTTCAAAATTTCAAAATTTCATATGTTGTTTGTAATCAGGTTGACCCATTTATAAGTGGACTGACCCAATCGCAAACGGCCCAGACCGTTTACAATCGGGTCGGGTTGATGATTGGATCAGAACAATACTAAACCATTTTTACATTTTTATACACTGTTTTTTTTTTATATATAAAATAAACACCGATTTTATAAAATCAAATCAAATAGGAAAATGCTTCCTTCCTTTCAAAAACATTTCCTTTAGTGTTACTGTTGATTTGTTGGCCCAAACATACACTTTCAACAGATTCTATCAAAGAAAATAAATAAATAAATAAATGTTTAGGAAACACGCTTTATTAACGAAGATTCTGTGCACATAAAGGCACGCAGACACAGACACATAGAACACGTTAGGGCACGCAAGGCACGAATGCACGCAGGGCACGTGGACACCACATTCAGCAGACTCGTCTTTGTGATGCAAGCAAACAAGGATACGAAGCAATTATTTATGTCAATGGAAATATCAACACAACCAACTTGATATACTTCAAAGTCATATACCAAAATCCATTTCAATAGCACGATTAGAACTGGTATCGTGTGCGCTGCTATCACAACTTATTGAGAAGGTTCAGCAACCAACCACCTTTATCTTTAAGATCCACGAAATTACATGCTGCAGCGGCTCTCTTGACGCCATTCACTGGATCAAAAGAACATGGCCGACGTTTGTGGAGAATCAATTCGACGAATCACTTCACCAGATGTGTGGCGTCATTGTTCAGGTAAACCAACCCATCCGTCACATGACATTGTGTGGAATCTTGAAGAACACGAGAACTGTGGTTCAATGATCCGTCGTGTCTATCGAACAAAATGGAGTGGCCGGTCGATAAAAGTGATGAAGAATTCAACCAACAGTCATCCTCGAACGAACAAGACGCCCAAACGCTACACATTGCATTCACCACTTCTGTCAACTTTGCCAACGTTATCCGACTACCTTACCTCCACCGACTGCCTTGCATAAGACGACATAAGACGAGAAACGAGAAACGAGAAACGAGCATCTCATCGGTTGATATGACCGTCAAAGAAATCGCAAATGCAGGAACAGCTTGGCTACTTCATGCACAACGCCCCTTCCTAACAACGGAAACAGCGGAAGTAGCCCAAAAACATGATAGAAATCTACTATGGCGGTCAAGGAATTCTATTATGTCGGGGCAGATTGGACACCACGATTGCTGTTTGACGTTCGGATTATTTTACCAAAAGAGCATCATTTTATAACCTTAGCCTGTCGACAAGCCTACGAAAAGGTTAAGCGCGGTGGGTTTACACACACTGACGGAAACTCAATCAAGGTACTGGATAATAAGAGGGCGCAATGTTATTCGATCGTCTATCAAAACTTGTAATTTCCCTTGCAACCGATTGGAATCGATCGATACCTTTCAACCAATCGGAATCGATACCTTTCAAGACATCGATCCGACCTGACCTACCAAAAAGTCGAGGAACAGCGAAAGTTACCTTTCTAACGGAAGTTCATTATCTTTGGTCGATTTAATGTTGAAACAACTCTATACAGAAACTGACGAATCCCTTCACAACACACATTCCTAACGATCAATATACTATGAAGATTATCATGATTTTTGGTCTCAAAACACATCAAAAGCCAGCTTTGCATGTTTGGCTAATTTTGCACGTGAATTTTAAATACTGATTGCAATTTTGTTCCTCCGTGAATAAATTTGTATTATATAAAACTCTGTGTGAAAGCAAAGCATGTGCATGATTATGTCATAAAAAACCTTGTGGAGCTTTGATAAAGTACCACAAGGTGATAAATTTTTGCGTGGATTTATTTTTGCTCACAAGTCTCTTGTTTTGCGTCATCCACAGGGACACTCATTAATATTTTTATAAATATTTTTGCATTAAAATATTATACCTTCAAACTTATCAAGATATACCATTTTAAAGGCATACGGAACTACCCAGGGTCTATTTTAATTTAGTGGGTCCCACGAAATTCACAATTCAAGCGAAAGAATATACAGAGTGTCTGCGAGGATTCCTAAAAAAAGATAGATAAAACTAAGAGGCCGTTTACATGAGGCCCAAAGTGAACTCAAACCGATTTGAAATGAAAAACTTCACTTCAATGCATGATGCAATTCTTATTACTGTTTACATGACTTCAGCGAAGTGAAACCCACTTCGGGTGTAGTTTCACTACGGTCAAATTGAACGAAGTGAAATCTCAAACCGGTTTGAAATTTCCATGTAAACACTGCTCCCCGAAGTGAAAGTCTGTTTATCGATACAGCGGTCTGGTTTTTCTATACAACACATGCGGAATTGTTTTCATGCACATGCGCAACTCTTGTTTTGATTTTGGCTAGTTTGTGAGATGACCCACTCTAAAAGGATTTCCCGCCATTAAGTTCAAACTCTATTAGAAATAATCCGCTGATTCAGCAATAAAGGGTTACCCGAAGTGAAATGTTTCATGTAAACAGCTCAATTTTTCAAAGCGGTTTAAAATCTCAAACCGGTTTGAGTTCATTTCGGGTCTGATGTAAACGGCTTCTAAGAAAAATTTTGAAGAATTGCATAAACATAACTAGAAATATTAAAGAATACGTTTTTATTATCTTCGTTGCACGACACTGTGTCTGTGCATCGAATATTGCCAACAAAATTTGATTTGACATGAAAACGATGAATTGTTGGAATAATATGCAGACAATAATAGCAAAAAGATTATTTCTGGTTCGCATAATTCAAAAGCATGTAACAGCGGTGACTTACTCCGAGTCTTCGAATTCAAAATAAGTGATACCCTGGGTAGTTCGGTATGCCTTTTAAGTTAAGCAAAATGACTTTTAAAAGTTTTAATTTTCAAAATTCGAAGCGCACAGTATTATACACAGTAGTATAGTAGTATAGTAGAAATATTTTTTCAGTGATGGCAATCACGCTCAACTGCCTCATCAAATGAGACACATTCCTTTTTGCCAATCTCGTACCCGGGACGTTTTGCCTTATTGATATACTGCACGGCAGCAAAGTATATGGAAAGGGAACGAAGCTTTTCGCTTGTTTATTTTTTTATATCATAAGAGCGAGGCATGACGTGGTTTAATCCAGACAAAAATAACAAAGTTTTTACCGCAACCTAGCAACGATCACATCTTGATAGCTTAACTCTATACCTATACAGTAAACTCCCGATAAATCGAACCTCCATGGGACCGACGAACATTGTTCGAATTACCGAATGTTCGAGTTGTCGAGAGGCTTTTACAGAGAGTTCAAGGGGAATGATCAAGCAGTTGGAGTTACTGAAGATCGAGTTATCGAGGTTTCGAGTTATTGGGATTCTATTGTATTCTGATGTCCAAGGTTGTTAAGAACTAGATTCCCGCGTTTGGCGGGAAAAAAATACAGGGATTTGTTTGTCCTATAACACGTTCAACATGCTTCTTCTCTAACCTATTGAGACCCGATCTCTTTCTTCACATTTTGTAATGCGAGATAGCAAAAGCATGTCTTTTTGAAATTGATTCAATTCCTGACGTCATACAATATGGTATATTATAAATAAATCAATATAAGACATTGAAATGTTAAGAAAAAAAACCCGAAAAATAGAATGCCATGTGGCCAGCGGTTTTGTAAAGAAGAAATATTTTGAAATGTTCTGTTGTGACGACATATGGGAAATATCCGTTAGAAACATTTTTGAATAAGGCCATTTTATTTTATTTAAACGAACAACAAAGGAGGAGCTAGTGTCAAAAAACATCTGTTATTTTGATCATATCTTAGAAAATATCACTATCAACTTACATTTTATAGCATAATGTTCTTCTAATTCATAATGTTCTTCTTCAAAATGTGCTTTCATTAAATTCCATGACAGAAAAGCTGCCCTTTTGTGTGGAATTTTTCAGTGGATGGTTAGGGTTGAGGGCTGGTCAATGAATTACCGGAGGCATGTTTCCGGTGGCCATCATTCATTTCATTGGGTTGAGTGTTTGTGTTGTGTGTGTGTGTTTTTTTTGTTGTTGTTTTTTTTGTTGTTTTTTGTTGTTTTTTGTTGTTGTTGTTGTTGTTGTTGTTTTTTTTGGGGGGAAGGGGGATTCTCCTGAGAGATGCACAAAAAAGGGGGTGAAAAACATTACTTGCATTTGGAAGACTGTTGCTTTTTTGTTTATCGTTATCTGATCATTACGATTGTTCATAACAACTGCCAAAACCTTCAAATAAGGTATTTATAAGTATTTTTTTCTTATTATCTGCAGACACTTTTGTAAAACACAAACGCTACTCCAAGACAATAAATGGAGGTGGAAAATACACGCACAGTTCTTCAGACATGAAATGTTTTCTTTTAGCGTGGATTTGTTCTTTTGGCATGAAGTTTTTCTTTTGGCGTGGTAGTTATGAGCTACCCGAAGATGAAATTAAAATCAAAACATAAATCCGTAAGGTTTTTCCTTTCCACCTTTTAAGGTTATTGTGCAGAAACTTTGTAGTCTTTACTCCAATAAAACCAGAGAAACAAAATCAGTCAAAAAACAATATAAAGGCAGGAAGGTAATGAAACAACCTCGTCTCCAATGCTTCTTGCCTTTACAAAGACACGACAAAGAAAGGTTCACTAGAAGTCCTGGGAGAGAGGTTGATAGTGGAAATTTTTGTTACTATCTCTCTTCCAGTCTTAACAGGAAACTATTTGTTTTCAAGGGAAGGGGCTTATATACACACATTTTTTTAAGAATTAGTGAAGAGATCATCTCCTTGAGGGACAGACGCAACTTCTTTTCTTTTTGATCGTACATTTCTTTTAAAAGTTGGTTGGTCAACAGTCATTATGTTGTAATAAGGAATAGTTGTCAGAGACAGTTGACTAACAGTTGTCATAACAACGTTCAGACGTTGTAAAGACGTCCACAAAACGTTAAAACGACATTGTGTGTCGGTTGGGTTTTCTGCAGGTGTGACTATCGATGGAATGAGATAGGCAATACATCTTTCCCAAATTTCTGTTTAAACATCGTATTTTGACCTAGGCAGTACTTCCAGCCTCGTTTCTATGAAATTTATTGTTTCAATAATGTATTAACTTTTATTACATAGTAATGATCTCTAATACTAAAACTCCCATTAGAATGATTAGAGGCAATTTTGATATCTAAAACGAGGCAGGATGTACTTACTAGACAAGAAACATGGGGTAAAAACAGAAATTCGGGAAAAGTATATGCTTAGTTACTGACTCACTGGAGTACCAATCAAGTTTCTTGAATAAAAACTCTATGTACAGGTTGTTTGGTGTACATTGTATGTAGTTACCGTCTGCCAAATCACGAAGTTGTCGCTGAAAGAAACAGTTTCTCTTTCAAACCTGTTTTAATCCAATGTAAAAATTCAAAACAAAACGGAGCGGAACTGCATATAATAAAAGGATAGATAACCTGGCATGTTTTTAAAATATGTCGTAGGTTTCATGGAAACAGTAATATTAAATCTTGTAAAATCTTAAAGTTTTAGTCGTGCGGTTTAAAATAAATCGAAAAAAAAACCCAACATTTTGATCTTTTCATTTCGATTTTACCAAATCAAAACCGTTAGGTTTTTAATTATCTTAATTTATTAACTTTTGAATTTTCAATCAATTGTTTATCTTAAAATATATCAGTTAATAAATTTTAAAGAAAAAAAAATCGCCATCTTTATTTATCCAAAGAAGAAAGAAGAAAGAACGAGAGAGAGAAAGGAAAGTATGTTCTTCAGAAGCATGTACAACTTGAAAGGTTGTTAACTGGTGAAGGCGTGTATGAATGGGAGATGCAATAAGAGGACATCTCCGTATAACGGACAGATACTTCATGTACGGATGAATGGATTAACAGTCAAATTTTCATGGGTTAAGTTTCTATTAAGTGGACACATTTGTTTCGAAATATTTATTTTCTGCTTTAGAAAAATCTCCATCTAGATGAAGGGCTATTTATAAGAATTTGACACAGATAGTTACAGTGGAATCTCACCAAAGCGGACAGCATGGTTCATGAAAAATGTCCTCTTTAAAAGACTTTACCTATGAGAACGAGACTGGAAATCGATCCCTACATAGAGTATATGTCCGTTATATGGAGATGTCCGCTTTATATTTATAGGGTGTATGTTTTATGGAGGTTCCATTGTCTAAAAGAGTTTGCAAAGTGATTTTCCGTTTGCCAGTCTTTTCATATCAGAAACTTTTTTTGATTTAGTTTGGGAAACCCTCTACCCGTTAAAGCTGATAGAGAATCTAAGCGTTAACGAAAACAGATGATAATGATTTCAACCACTACGAGGATTTAGGTTATAAATATTGATAGGGTAAATTTATTAGAACAAAGATTTCTGATATTTTGTGTTTTTTCGATACTTGCAGAAATCGTCATCCTAGTAGGTACGTCATTTTAACGTCACAACACTGTTCAGCTGTTGTAAAGGCGTATTTAACGTCAGTCAAAAAAAAGTGGAGGAGTCCAACGTTATGATATTTCTTTTCAGTTTTAAGTGTCGATTAGGTTGCTTGCACGTTTTCCTTTTCGACTTTAAATGACTAAACTCTCCTCCACCAATTTTGACTGAGCTCTAGGTACGCCTCTGGATGTTCCTGCTTGGATGATCTTCATTGAACTGCTGATAAAGACAAATTCAATCAGTTCGCCTGCAAACAAAGATTGATCTCTGTTCAGACTGATAAGGAGTTGAAAATAACATTCTTTATTTGTATATAGGTTTTTCTGCTCACACGGAAGTTTAGGCAACCATTTTCAATCCTAACGGTTGATATTCTGTTGTCATACAATCCCTTCCATACAAATTGACCTCTATTCACCTCTAGAAATATCACGTGGTAAATCATGTTTTTTCTCAGGATTATTTCTTTCTCATAAGATCTTTTTAACACACTGAGTTTTTATATCAATGCACTAAAATCCAATAAAACACCAATCTAGCATACATGTTATAATGGGGATTGCAAAAATGATCATCAAAATTTGCTGTTTGCATTCAGATCATATTCATTGATTTTTACCTACTTTAGACCCTAATTTTTCACACCCTGTTTAAAAATAAATTTGGCGAATGTCCTTTTGCATTTTGAGGAACAATGTAAATCCTCTCTGTTAAATGACGTTCACATGACAACCTCGAACCCATGGCTTCTTGAACTGACGAAGGCTTCCCTAGGTTCGAGGTTGGTTTGCATGAATACAAGTACTTTTTAACGAAAGAACGAAGTCTCAACACATCTCCTTCTGGTTCATTCGCTTCTTCTATTATTATTTTACGTCGCAGTTTTTTAATTAATTCTATGCATGAGATAATTACAGACAATAGCCAATAGTTTCTTTAGCTGATGTGAATGTATTAAGTTCCCCATGCATAATTAATTCTAGAACATCAAACAAATAAAAAAGAGAGAAATGAAAAAACAAAAGCGACATTTGATCATGCACATTCACTTAAACTTGTGTCGTTTTTGTTCTTTCTTTTGTGCGAAGAGAAAACAAAATTAAGAATTATAATAAACGTTATCTTTCCGACTTATTGAGTTTAATTCTTTAACGAAATCAGCTGTTATCTACTTTCGTTTAAACAGTTTTAGGGGTTAATGTTTCAAAATAAAAAAACAACGCAAATTAATACAATCGTTTAAGCATCCTGTATCAGTCGGTGAATTAACACGAATTTATGAATTAGCTGGTAGTTTCCATACGAAGTGGGAAAAGGTGACAATCGCTGGAATTGCAAGAAAAAACAATATGGTATTTTCTCGTATAGAAATGATCGCGTTTGTGGCATATACTTCCTTATGGTTGATTCCAATTGTTTCTGGCGAATCTACTGCAAGTTTTAAAGGCTCCGAGTATGTTGAGTACAAAATAACGGAAGCGCCCATCGAAAGCAGCAAGGACAAGGTGACACTACGGTTTAAAACAACGGAAGCCTTCGGTGTACTGGTGTACAGTTGCGGAGAACAAGGCGATTTTTTACTGCTGGAATTGAAAAGAGGAAAGATTCTGTAAGTATATATTTCTCTGCAAATTTTCTTCCTTCTTGCTTGTTTGTTCATTAGCAATATCCTGCAAATAATTCATAAGTACTACTTCTAAACAATTCATGCCCATTATAGTGTGACCAGACCTTTTAAAGTAGGATTTCCGAACAACGTATTGCGCATAATGCAAAAAAAAAGAACCCTGTTGCCATTTTGATATAGTTTCCAGCTTTGTGTGTTTCTAGAAAACATATAGGCGTATTCAGGATCAGTCAAAAAAGTGGAGGAGTCCAATCTCTTCCTTTTCAGTCGATTAGGTTACTTGCACGTTTTTCCTTTTCTACTTTAAATGACTAAACTCTCCTCCACAAATTTTGACTGAACTCTTGCTTCGCTTCTGAAAAAGGTTGCTTCTTTGTGCTTGATATGATGCTATTACCGTGCATGAATTTACTGGATATATAAAAATCTATCTACAGAAATATTGTCTCGCAAATAATACGTCATTTTACGCGATTATTCGTCTGACCGACGGAGACGTTAATGAATGATAACGTCATTATGTCGCATTATCGTAATTCTTTTGTGGCGAAACGTCCCGCAGAGCTAATTGTCTCCTGCGTTAGTCGTTAATGCAATCATATAAGATACACTGAAGATTAAGGAGGGATTCGAAGTTTAGGGTTGGATGCTATAACGGGATTAAAAATTGATAGGCTATTAACTATAAGCTGACGTGCACTCAGTAGATATACGTGTTGCTAGGTACCACGATAAGGTGATACCCACTTCAACACATTTGCAAGGTATTCTGGATTCTATTTAGTTGAATTATGAATAGATTTCGCACGTCATTCGATGAAATTAACGCTTCTTCTTCTTTCCTGTTCTGTAATTTGATAAGGTGTGAATTTCTCACATTTTCGCAGAGCCTTATTGGATTACTAAGAAACGACACGACACGGCACGATACGTTTTTTCGATAGTTGTATAAAAGTGGCCGGAGAGAAGGTTAGAACACATTAAAACAAGGCTAGTGTTGCAGCGGACGTCAAAACATCCAGCGTGCAATGCGCTGTGTACGTATTTTGTGCGTCGCCTTTTGCAGTTTTAATAAAGGCCTTCCACTTTAAATAAAAAATGGCTTGCAAATATATTCGAGATGTCTGTGAAGTTATTTCACATGCACTCATAAAAAAATGTTTTCTATTTCTTCAGTGGGAAAAAATATGTTTCCCATGTTCTCTTGTTTACAAACTGTTTATTGTTCCCATTTAATTTGGAACAAAAATAATCACGTGTTTTCAAGTGCATGTGAAAACAAACACCAAAAATTGACAGTTTACGTTCTCAAATCTTTATCTTTGAAAACAGCTGTGTTTGTTGCAGTACTATAATGCTTTATTTCCAGGACAAAATTTTAGATTTTATTCGGGTTTTTTTTTTGCATTATTTTGTTTGATAAATCTTGAATCTTACCTCAATGAATCCTCTTTAATTAATTGCCTTTCTTAAGTTTCTCTCTCTGAAGGAAAGATTTGAATGAAGATTTCCATTTCATCCAGTTGTCTTTTTTCTCAAACCGGGTGGTTCCGCCTCTGACATCGAAACAATATCATGAAATTCATAAATTTTTTGAGGTATGCGTTCAGTAAACCGAACGCCCGAAAAACTACAACCGGAACTATTAAGCTGCTGAGAATGTGATCCAATTTAAAGTAATACATTTGCATAATTATGAGCATATCTACATGATTTTTTTTTTTTTTTTTAATCTCCCAGAGAAATTGCAAGGTATAGAAGAAAATAGTTAGATTAAAGATTGAGCAGGTTTTGTTTCCCATTTTAATTTATATGCAACCTTGATCCCAGGGCTTTTTATTTTCTCTCTTTAATTCCTATCGCATTTTGCAATAAGGAAAAGGCATTATCCCTATGCAAATATAATTTTCAAATCTTCACGACTCCAAGCAAATTTTGTTGAATCTCGCTTACCTAAGTTACTCCTATATATTTTCTTTATAAAAAAATTGGGCACAAAAGACAGTCGCCATAATGAACATCATTAATTCATGATCTAATTAAATTATTTACTTGATCTGTCTTCAAAATTATGTGTTGTTTAATCAGCAAACTTACGTTGACAAAAATTGGACTTGTGAAGTATGGACTTTTTTCTCCCAGCTGCATATACAGATAAAACAAATAAAAGCTAGTATTATGCTTTCTCTTATATTTTTTTAATTCTATGGAAGTGTTTGATATATATAACCACACCTTCTTGTTTGCAGAGAGTAAATCTTTTTTGTTTATTATTGGTGCCACAAAAGGACAAACAAATTACACAAACAAGTAAAATAAATAAATATTTTGTTTATTATAAATAAAAAATAATAATTTAATAAAATATTTTTTGTTGTGACAATATTTTTTGTTGCAGGCAAATTTTTTGAGAACACAAATTTTTTTTCTTCGATTTTTGTTATTGACTTATGATGGGATTAATTCTTTATTTTCTTTTTTTCGAGGGAGGGGAAGAAGACACAAAATAAAATTAATCTCTCGGCGTGGTGAAATGTACTTATGAACAAAAAAAATATTTTCATTATTACAGACAATCGAAAAAATTGGCTTTCTTTGGATTGAAATAAGAATTTTCAGAGAGCGATTAAACCTCTTTTGCATGTCGTTCAGAAAAAGAAATCCGTTGAGGATGCTTCACGCTTATCCGAAAACCATCTGTCATGTTGATTAATCTTAGTGTATTAGATTACGAAAGGCCAACCTTGAATTGTTCTCAAAAAATATTTTCTATTTCTTCTACAAAATCTTTAAGAAAATTCTTTTTACCACGGGTTATACACAACCCTCCCTCCTCGGGTGTTTTGTTATGTACTGTGCATCTGCCAGTCTTTTAACCACCAAAGTTCTTGTTGTCAACCTTGTAAGAAAATGTTGGATAAAAATCGCCTGCCGTGACATTTTCCGCCTAGTGGAGATTCGCCTTTACAGAAGTGTTTGGAAGCGTTTTTCTGGTGGGGAACGATTTCAAATCTCTGCCGAGGTACAAAATGAAAACAAATAAATGCTACTTTGATGACGACACTTATGTAAAACATGCGAGGGAAAAAAACAAGAGAACGTGTTTAAAAATATAATATCGATATCTGCTTTTTATAGGGGGTGCGCTTTGTAGACATTGCACTGTTTATATATATGAAGCTATAGTAAGAATCCATCAAAACAATCCACTAAAGTTTCCTTTATAATATTGCACCTCTGCGCCCCATGTTCTACGCCCCTACGTAATATTAAAAGATTATTATTCACAATTTATTTATAGTTGACAATAATAAAAATATAGCGCAAAAAAAACTGAAGTTAAAAAGACAAAAAATTGTCAGCACATGTTTTGCATATAAGAGCAGTTCCGAAGTGCAAAATACTGCCTGGCGTTTGATTCCATGCGACGTTTAACAAGTATGAATTTCCTTGAAATTTAGCTAATTTCATTTGTCTGTAGGTACACTGGTAACTTTGGCTCGACTGATGGAACATCCGGAGTGCATGAAATTGTTCTTGATCACCAATACAACGACAATAAATGGCACGACGTTACTCTACTTCGTGAAAACGGCACTCACGTGTTCCTTACAGTTGATGACGTTACTAGGACACGTGACACGCGATCGGGTTTTGAGCAATTGAATTTAGACACGTATCTCTATGTAGGTGGTTTCGGTGAATACCAGAGGTTAGATACAAATTGTCATGACAATGTCGGCAAGAAGAATTTCATTGGTTGTTTGGCGAACGTTCGATTTAACAGTGTCGATTTGCTGTATGGTGCCATTGAAGAATTTTCAACATTTAAAACCCACGGACATTTGTCATTCTCCTGCCCTGAAAACGACTATAACATTTTCGGGCTATACTCTGAATCATCCGTACTAACAGTCAAAAGAGACATCTTAAGTAAAAACCAACTGCAGTTGGAAATTGAAATGCGAACGTTTGAACCCAACGGACACATCGCAACACATCTTAGCACAATGGGCGGAGTTGATCTGGATTTGATATCTGGCAGAGTTCACTTGACTATGTCATTTCTTGGTCTCGCTACCAAAGATGAGACAGTAGAATCGGCAGTTCTGGTAAATGATGGCGATTGGCACACGATAAAGGTGATCGTAAAACGCAACGAAAGCACGATAAATTTGAACGTGGATGACGAAAAAAAAATGTACACATTTCAAAAACATTTCAAATTGTCAAAAGAGATGGGTTTATTTATGGCTAACATTCGATTTGGTGGAAATACACCTCAATTGCCAGGGTTAGTCACGTGTTTTCGAAAACTTCTAATTGATGGAAATCAACTTTCATTTTCTTCCAAAAGCATTGAAATGAAGCGCCATATTGTTGAACAGTGTCGAATCAAAGATGCGTGTTTTCCGAATCCTTGCCAACACAGTTCAACCTGCTCCCAATCACAACAACGCGCAATATGTAACTGTAATAACACGGACTATACAGGAAAGCAATGTGAGTCGTGCATACACAAACGCTCTTGTCAAGAAATAAAAGAATCCGGCCAAACTGTCAGCGGTACTTACAAGATCTGTCCGAACAATGAACGGGTGTTTCCGGTGTATTGTAACATGAATTCCGGCGCTACGGTCATAAAACATAACACCGATAACGATACCCGTGTCGGTGACGGAAAAATAATTAGAGCATCGATCAGTTTCTACTATCATGACATTCAATACTTTGTAACTAAGGACGCTATTATGGATTTGCTGAGTGTGAGCATAAAATGCCAGCAATACATACGGTATGACTGCAAGAGTTCCCGCCTTTTGTTCGATGTTGGTCGATTTCGACACGTGCACCTGAAAGGTGCTAGATGGCTATCACGGGACTCGCAAGTTCAGTATTACTGGGGAGGGGCTACCCCGGAAAGTCGGAAATGCGCATGTGGTATGAGTCGGTCATGTGCGAAAGACAATAGAGGTAGGAGTTTTAATTTTATTTTGTGAACAAGGAAAACATGTACAGACGAATGATTTTCTGAAACTGCTATTAAATATTTTTCTAGTCAGAGAAATGTCTTTTCAAAAAATAAAATTTCGATCAGGGAAAAAATTCTTTCAAAAACATAGCAACCTGGTACTCAGGATCTCTTGTCTTTCTAAGCTCCAGAAATTACTATGGAAACTGCCAGTGAAATGTGAAAACTTGTGAATACAGCTTTACTTCAATATCACCCTTGTTTATTGTTTCAGGAAAAATGAAAGACTGTAATTGTGACGTAGGCGATTCAAAATGGCGCTTCGACGCCGGCTTTCTTCAAGACAAAAAGACTTTACCTGTCACCCATGTACAATTTAGTATCGGTGCAGAAACCAATCAAGATTCATTTTTTACTGTCGGTGAATTAAAATGCTACGGAACAACGTCCTTACCTACTAACGCCCCAAAGAAAACACCAATGGCAATGACAGACCTACGCCCAAGCATCATTGATCGCAATTCCACCAAGCATCTTTCCAACGGTACAATAACCGTTGAAAAAGTTCAAGCAGAGACGATCGACTCGTTACTTTCCAAGCCTTGGCTGATTACGATTGTTATCGTTGGGGCGTTGCTCTGTTTACTGTTAGTCTCGCTGGTCCTGCTTTTGTTTAAACAACAATTAAATGACATTTTGATGAAATGCATTTATGGAGATCATATCTCAAAACCACGTATTGAAATCGAAGATTACAACCGTTATTCCACAGCAACTGAAGACCAGTCCGACTGGGATATTTATCGCTTATCGACGACATTTCCGACGAGCACGCCCGAACCATCGTACACGATTACAGACGACGAAAGTGCCCGAATACGCGTTCGAACGTTAGAGGATATACGTGGTAAACGAAAGTTTAAACGATTATCAGGATGGGGAAGTAGAACGGCTTCGGCTCCGACTGTTGTCGGTGGATCTAAACCGAATATCCAAGATAGCGATGATGACAACTTCTCCTTTCGCAAAGAGAATAATAACCGAAGTATAGAGTCGAGTCAACCGTATAATACCTCCAGTGATTCAAAACAAGTGCAAAGTTTGTGTCGTAGCAATTCGATGGATACAGAAGTTGCTTACAGTACGACGGCTACTGACGGTGAAGCTGATTCTGTCATCGATACAAATTCGGAATTCAGTCATCACTCACAAAACAGCTCCATGAAGGAGAGTGAGTGTACACTCTCCCCGAAGCAATCTCAAACGCAACGGAAGTACTATTCAATGCAAGAAAGGCCTAAAAACCTATCGATCAACTCAGATAACGCTTTAAATGCAATACACAAAGCGCCGCACAAGAATGGCACTACTGCGCATAAGGAACACACTAAGGCGTATTATCCTATACTGCCGGTGAACGGATTCAGACAACCGGTTGTTAGATGCGCCCATCCAGTTGAATACAGCACCCATGTACAAATGTTGAATAATAACGGAGGTAGATGTCAACTAGCAAATGGTCCCATAACTAGACTGGTTCCAGTGAATAGGAGACCGTCTGTAGCCTCGGATGCCTTCCCACTGTACGCTCATCCGACAATACAAGAACATTCGGAAGAATATTCCGACGACGAAGACGTCATTACTTATGACAACGCAAGGAATTCAGACGGCTTCTACGAACTATATGAACGCGAACACGACTCGCCAAGTTCGGAAACGAGACTTTTATTCGATGACGTCAGTTCACGGGAAGAATGTGAAAGAGAGGCTGATGAACAAATAAAACTTTTGAAGAAAAAAGTGATTGAAAAAGCTACGTCTGCGGATGAATGTTGCAATCCCTGAAAAATGTTGCATCGAAAAACCAAAAACAGAACAAAACAGATTCACTCTAAAAGCGACAGAATGAAGACATTGCTTCTCATTCAAAATGAAAAAAAAACAAGAACAAATTAAATCCGTCCCAACGACGATGAACTTTCCAGACACCGGTACCGTTAAACCTGACAGGAAGCAAATGGATGACACAAAAAATATATGAACATTATTTTGTATAAACTTGTAAATATGTGTAAAAAATATCAAACAATTATATACATAATAACATATTTTGTTAGTACAGTGGACACATACTCCGTACATGGAGTGGATGGATTTACAGTCAAATTTTCTTACGCAAAGTCTCTATAAAGCGGACAGTCTCTTACGCACCATGGTAACCACTTTATAGAAATCTCACTGTGTGTATAAGCTATAAGTTTCTGAAATGAAATGATAAAATGTTGTTCTTAAGCATTGTATAGTTTCATATTCTCCTTACAACGTCTTTTTTGGTTTTCGATTTCTTAAAGTCATGCATTGGAAGGATCGACCTTAACTTCTTAACTGAATGTAAAGCAAACTTTGCTTTAGAAAAATCGAAATTTTTGTTCGCATCAAGAGGTATAGACAGAATCTTCTGCATAATAGTTTGACAAATTCTCTCCTCAAAGTTTATAGTGAAAACCTCAAATTTGGTTTGGGTCACTGAGGTTATAGTTAGATTATGTCTCGTTCTTTCAAACACTTTTGTAAGACTTTTCACCGTACACTGAGGAGACATTGTCAGGTGAAGATTTACTTTTTTGTTACGTCTGATTTTTCAGAAGTTAATACCTTCCACAATCTTCAGGGACAGACCCTTTCATAAAGTACGTCATGTCAGCCTTCGCATCTAATCTTGAGATCTGAAATAAACTTAAGAGAGATAAAAGAATATCGCCAAAAAGTGTTTTTCCTAAGATATCGCTTTTTTTTATCACTGTCATCATTCTCCAACATGAAAACGAAGTCAACTCTGACGTCATTCATGAAAAGGTCTATCCCCTAAAAAAGTAAAACTGAAGTTAGATGGAATATTCTTTTATGTTTGTTTTTTTTAAGGAATTTCAATAAAAGAGAAAACATGTAATTTGTAACCGATGATTTCCTACGGTAGAGATGTAGATTGATTGAATAATGCTGCTAAAGAATTTACTCACCTACCAGTTTCAAACCAGCTTATCTTTCCAGTCTTTTAAAAGCGAGCCCTACCCTCTTACCTCAATGACCCCAACAATTTTAACAAGGTTTACACCACTAACTTTGCTGGTTTGAAACTGACAGTATGGTAACAAATCTTGTAACACAGCTGTGATTTCTGCATCTACTTGTTTGTCGAATCTGACTATTTTGAAGATCTTGTGTAAGCATGTGATAATCTTCCTTTAAAAATATGTTTATTTATCAGTTCTGTGTAAGTATATATGGCCTTACCTATTGTACATATGTTGTAAAAATTATGAAATATTTGAGATGATAAATCGTTCCTCGTTTTTTAATTGTTGACCAAAGGCGATTTCCAAGTACTCGGTCTTGACGAAAGTCTCAAAAAGTCTCTAAGAAGTTTTTTTATTGAAACAGCAGGCGATATTGCTTGCCAATTCCTATAGAAAACACACCTCCACAGAGACTTTTTGAAGGTTTTGCCCACTGGGAAGGCCTTAAAATCAGCCTACCGGTTGAACTCAACTTCAATTCAATCGAATCATGTTGTTATTAGCACGAAGAAGAAGCGATTTGTTGAGACTCGATTATCCAGTTACAGGGTGGGTCATCAAATCTGTACAACATTGACTATTTTCTACAAATTCAAGTTCAAACATCGACCAAAATTGCATTCTTTTAGCTTCCATTGGTGGCATATAACAGGTTGTGACAAAATATGTTGAAAAAAATGTTTCGAAATCTAATGAATAGTAATGAGTATGGAAATTTCGCTCTGCTCCAGAAGAGAGATGTTGCTTGAAGGAAACTGTTTTGGAACGAAATGGAGCATAAGAGGCCAAATGATGTCGATAACCTCAAAATTCCATTTTAAGAGAATTCTGACTATTACAATTAGTAGTAGTAGTAGTAGTAGTAGTAGTAGTAGTAGTAGTAGTAGTAATGGTTACCCAGGATAGCCTCTTCAGTTCTGATAGAATTGTTATCAGTGAGAATCCTGCGTAGGAGATCTTAGTGCATTAAAAGTCCCCATTTGCGCTACGGAAGCCGCAAGTATGCTTCAACTGTTCAACCAGACAACCCCCTAAGATATCAATCCCGCTCTCAAGCTGAGTGCTAAGCTGAGTGGATCGATTGATACTGTTAACGTCGGTGGCATGACTCGGACAGGATTTTAACCCTGACCTCCCGCCCTGGAGGCGAGCACTAAAGTCGTCGGAAATTGCAGTCACTCCCGTCAGAAGTTGCCCATTCTTCCCTGTTTATTTTCCCCAATAAGGTATTCGAGAGTCGACTGTATTTTGGTTCACAGTTAGGTAACCACGTATTTAAGTATACATATACTTTCTTTGGTTGATGCCATCTTTCCTATCCTGAACTTGTGATCACTTATGGCGTGTATACTTAGTTCTCGGACTTAGTTCTCGGACTTAGTTCTCGGACTTAGTTCTCTATCTATTCTAATTTGTAAGAATAAACGTTGAAATGAATACTCTGACGGTTCTCAAATAAACATCAGTCAATCTTTCAAAAGGAGCGTTACGAAAAGGGGCGTCACAGGGGTGTTACGAAGTACACTTTCTCTCAAACATTTTCATTGGGCTTTTATGACATTATCGCGAAAAATATAAAAATTATATACAATAAACGTGAAGACTAATTTTGAAAAATACAGAAGAATACTGTCCTGAAACATGATGGCTATGTAAGTTGTTCTGGATAGACAGGGTATTTAAGGTTGAGCTCCCACAATGCATTCTTCCGGATCCTTCTACGTCAACTCTATACTAAGATATATATTCCTATAAAGTCTTCTACATTTCCGTTTCAAGATTCATGACTGGTGCTTGTGAATGCTAAATTACAAAATATTCTGTTTTCCCTCTCCAAGTATCTCCCTTATTTAAAGCTCCCTTTTTTTGAAGTATCTCCCTTATTTAAAGCTCCCTTTTTTTGAAGTATCTCCCTTATTTGATGCTCCCTTTTTTGAAGTATCTTCCTTATTTGATGCTCCCTTTTCTTGCCACAACCTTATTCCCTTTTTTGGTCAACAAGCCTGGTGTAAGATGCCAGCGCAACAGACTAATCGTCCGGCAAGCTAAATCTGCTTCATTTTTCCGTAGACCGGCAAAACTGCCATAAAAGTTCACAACTTTGATTTCTTGTTTGAATTGCTCACCGGACAGACTGACAAACATGTTGAAATCATTGTCGATACGTGGACAACAGAATATCGTGAATGTTCCGTCGTTATTCTCGGCTACATGTGCCGACAGAATACTTTTGTCGGGCGACGATAACTTTAGGTTTACATTATGGAACTCTCCTTTTGAATTTCGAATGTTGAGACTTAACACCTTATTGTCATGTGGTTTATTGGCCTCCTTTTCGTACAGTTTATTAAAGCCATGTGGTTTGGAAATGCTTTGCGAAAAACTTGCATTACGGAGTAAGGTATCCCAGTTGTCAAAAGCTAAATTGTCTCTATTACCTCCACTTTCACTTATTATTTCCATCCAATTTTTGTAAGCATCCTCTTCAACTTGTTCTGGCTCCTTTTTCTTGGGTAATGGAGGCGTCTTTGTGATCAATTTATGCCAGTTCTTGAATACGCTGGATTTGACTGACGATTGACTCGTTTTACTCGGTACTGGTGATTTTACCGGCCGGTCTACTGCCACCAGCACATCAAAATTCCGATCCGTTTTTTTTCGGACGATTCTTCCTTCAACCAGTTTGTCCCAGTTCTTCAAAGCTTCTTTTTCCAGTTTCCTTTGTTTGCTTTTTTCTTTACTTGTCGGTGCTGTCGTGTTGGTGATTAATTCTTCCCAATTATTCATAACTTCGTCATCTTTTCCATCACTGTTCGTATCGCTGTCAACAATGCCGACATCAACAACGTCGCTACCGACATCTATAAAAACAGAACGAAACTGACTCTCCTCGATAGTTTCATAAATCTCTGTATTATATTTCATACAGAATTTACATAACGAGTCCTATTACTAATGGAATAAATCATGATTTTTATTAATGCATTACTGACTTTAAATCTTATATTATTAGAAATAAAATTTGGATATCTGTTTCTTGACTTGCCTGATCGCGATCCTGGTAAACATAACAGCTTAGAACGTGGTAACGAGAATGAAATTTATAAGTTTCATAAATTACGTCACTTTTCGTTCCGTGCAGCCCTTTGAACAAAAGTGACGTACTTTATGAAAGGCTATATTGCGCAAGAGTTCCAGATTGATTGACTGAAAATCATTTTTTCAAAGAAAGATTACTTTCAGAATAGCACACTCAAGCTCCACATGTGCCTTATAAATCCACACAAAAGCTTTCTTTGCCATTTTGGATATTATGAGGGTGTTTGTTGTGATACAACGACAGAACCAGGCAATATGCAATAATGTTCACATTAACCATAACACGACAACAAGAACAAACTTACCATTAATTAAATCATTCCAATGTTGGTTTGACGCTTTGACCACGCCATTACTGTGTGAGACTTCACGATCGAAACTTTCGTCGGAATTCCATTCAACGCTACCAATCAAGTCGTCCCAATCTCGTAACGCGTTCATGTCATGATCAACATCTATACCAGCCAATAACTTCTGCCAATTCTTGAAAGCCTCCGCTGCATCATTCTTCGTGTTTTTTTTATGTTTTGTTTTTGTGACACGTATAGGCTTCTTATTGGCTGTATTTTTTATTTTTGGCGCCTTTTCTTTGCGTCCTTTTGTGCTTTTGATAAGACGGTCCCACTTCTTTTCCACTTCTTCCACACTGCTCTGGTCTTGTCCTTTTCCCAGACTTATTCGAACTTTATGCCAAGGATCTGTTCCCCCTTTGTGATGATTAATTCGTTTCTGGTCTTTATCAATTTTCTCTTTACTTGAATCTGTACCAGATATCAAAATGTCCCAAAATTTCTCAGCAATTTTATCATGATTCTTCATGGTCATCTCCTCCCTTTTAGTTTTAAAAGGTCTTTTGGTCTTTGACTTTGATTGGGTAATAGAAGTGCTTTTTATGAGTATATCCCAGTGATGGAGAGCTTCTTTGGACTCCTTCGTTGTACTACTGACATTTGATACATTCTCCCAATCTTTTTGTTTACCTTTTGTCGATTTTTTTAGACTGTTTATAACATTCTGCCAGTTCTTCTTGGGTGAAGTTGTATTTTGTGTTCCTGAACTGTTTACAGTTTCCGTGCTTTTTGACATAAACCTTCTCACTGTTTCTGTGTTTTTACGGAAAGGGACTTCTCTTATCTGTCCATCAACTAGCTCCTTCCAGTTCCTGCAAACACCGGCTTCTTGACTCGATTGATTTAACGCTCCTACGCTTTTCGATTTCGAGAGTGTTTTGGTATTGGACACTATCATATCCCAGTTTTTCAACGACGTTTTTCCTTCAGTTTCTTTTGAAGTCACCCCCCTTTTTGCACTTCCAGCTATTTCATCCCACGCATCCCAATCGAATCTGGCCTTTTTGAAGGGACTAGTTGCTCTCCTCCCTTTCTTTTGTATCTCTTCTCCTCCCTGATGTTTTTCGTACTGGCGATACATGTTATACAGAATGATATCAGGTATTCGCGTCCTTACAATTAACCAATTAGCCTGTGCTCTGATACTCCCTGCCAGTTTCTTATTACGCGCAGCTTTATCCCGATTTGATAATAAACTTTTACGGTAGTCGCTCCAAGTTTTCGGTTTTGTAACTACCGCTTTTGTTTTGTTGTACCGAACAACATCGGAAAGTCTGGATTTAACCAACAGCCAGTTAGCACGTGCTCGCATGCAAATGGCACGAAGTCTTTTCAGTTTCAGAATCGTTCGACTTTCACGTGTTCGTCTGTACATAGCTGGACTCAAGAGCTGAAACACACCAAAAGGAATTTTCCCTGTTACCCTTCCGTAATCGACAATATCCCGGATACATGATCGTATTAAAAGCCAATTGGCGTTCGCCCTTCCTTTAATTGCTTTAATCCTCATTTTTTTTGCATTGACAACTTTATTCGATCTCGAGTGCCAGGTTTCAATTACATCTAGGGAACGAATGCGCGGCTTTGCCCTTTTTGGAGGAGGCTTATTCTTAATGACATCTGGTAAGCGCGATTTTATGACGAGCCAATGTGCTTGAGCTTTCAATGTTTTCGCTTTTGATCGTCTTAGTCGATTTGAAAACACTTCAGAAGATGTTGTTTTACGCGGTCTTTTTACATCATAGCCTCGAATTACACCATATTTGATGATGTCTTTAACACGTGACCTGACAATCATCCAATTACTTCTTGCTCTTAAGTTTTTTGCTATGGAGATATCTGAGGCGGTTTTCAAAATTTCTTTGAGCTGTTTCTTTCCATTGATTGGCGACGTATCCTCAAAATCACTAATTAGAACTGCGTAGGTTTTCGGCAACGGCATTTTAGCTACTTTTGATGTTTTGCACAATCGAGTTGGTGTGAAACGATCACAAGTATCTTCAACTCGAAACAACTCGCCGTGTTTCAAAATTTCATTGTTGATACCTTGCTCATTAGATTTCAACAAAAACGTCTCCTTATCTATCTCCAAGTTCTTTTGTCCTTTCTCCAATTTGCACAAGGCATTTTCGAGCGTTAGCTTCATTTGAAGTAATTCTACGTCGTTCGAGTGACGTTCGAGTTGGTTTAACACATTATTGGCTACATTGAATCTTTCCAACTCGATTAGAATTTTTCCCTTCTTCGCATTCAACTTGTTCACTTTGCTTTTATAGACTTGGTTGACTGTTTGATACAAAGATCTCTCCTTTTCCTTTAATTTTTGAAACAGGCGCTTGATGCTTGTCGATATTTCTTCGCGAACTACACTCACTTGCCTTTTCAATGTCTTTTTAGTTTCTTTAATGTCCAAAAGACCCAAGTTTAAATTCGGCATGAAACCCTTAAGTTTGTATGATTCTCGTCTAATCTCCTCACGGTTGAGTTTCACCGCCTCCTCAATCGGTATACATCTGTGCCCGCTTCCATGGTGATAACGAAGAATGCATTGACGACAGACGGAATGTTGGCATTTTGTGCAGTACGCATCTAACACCTCGTCTTCGTGTTTGGCGCAGAAATATTTTTTCTTTGTAAATCGGCTTACATCTGTATCCGACTTAATTTTCTTAACAACGTGTTCTTTAGTATACTTGACAATCTTGTGTGCGTCTGCACAGTCTTCGCAAAGCAGATCAGAACAGTTTTCACACACATAAGCAGCATCTTCGTCTTCTTCGCAGACCGTGCAAAACACATCATCTTCGTCATCTCTGTCTGCTTCGATCTCTTTCAAAATGATAAAATTTGGACAAAACAGTTCCTCGTCCTCACCCTTTAATTCAATCCTGGTCACACACACCGGACAAGTGAAGGATTTTCCATCGCTTTTTTCAACAAGATTTGTAACGCATTCCTTACAGAATGTATGCGCACAGTTGAGTAGTATCGGATAGTCGTATTCTGTGGAACAAAGTGGACAACATGGTAACTCAGCTGTTGATCTCACATGATGGTTTCTTGATTTTCTGGGCTTGCTTTTATTACTTTTATGTTTTCCTCTTGGCGAATATTTTGGTTTGCTTTTGCGCTTCGATGAACTGCGTTCCACTTCGCTTTTGTTTCTACTGGAACCCATACACCTGGCAGGAACAATCTGTTGAGGTGGAAGTTCAGATGTGTCTGTTGTTATGGAAACTAAATGCTCAAACTGATCAACAGAAGGACTTGGTATAACAACCATCCGATTCGGATTGATTTTTGCCACTTCATCCCGATCGGAACTTTTCCTTTCTTTCGTTCTTCTTTTGTCTCGTCTAGTTCTTCTTTCTCTCGGACTCGATTCATCTTCTGTCGATCGCCTTCGTTTGTTGCGCGATTTACTGTGATTACTTTTACGAGACCGATGCTTTTTGCATGATTCGTCAGTTTGTTGAGAGGTTACATCTGTCTCTTCTTCGGAATTTTCTTCGTCACTTGAGTATGATTTTCGCCTGTGTCGGCGTTGTGACGAAGATTTATGTTTACGTCGGCTCATGTCACATTCATTACATCATTGCATCTGGCGAGGTAGCACAGCAATCTCCTTTCTTGATATGACACGTGATATTATAGTTGTGTATGCTTTAGTAAAATCTTGCCTTCAAAGATACTGAACGTTCAGTATTACTTCTGAGAAATCTCCCAAAATCTTACCACTTCAAAAACAAAAACGTTAATCGAAAACAAATGCACAGCTAGCTGAATAACAAATGAATCATAAAACAGGGGGTTGAAAATATGTGTATCGGTATAAAAACTTCGTTGCTGTTATAATTCAATACCTCCCAGACTGACTTAAAATTCAGAATTGCCTGAATGGAATTTCGGAAGGAGGTTTACGCGTTGAATCATTGCAACTGCATTCATTTACTAAGAAAAGAAATGCCAAGTGAATATTTGAAGTTTTGTGAATGGTACATTGAGTAAATGAGATTTATATAGAGTATCATGCTCAATATTTAACCTGCTTGAAAAGAGAAAAACTTTACCATAAAATTCGCTGCAATGAGGACTGGTTTGTGTGAAATTTTAACTACTTTCAAATGGGCTTAGCCACAGCTTCTGTAAAGATTTATGGTCCGAGAAAGACGCTGACAAAAGTCAACACTTGCCACTCCTGACGAGTATACTCGTCCTCGGCAGTGAACGGAGGGCTCGTGTATCACAAACCTTTGGGTGAGAATTCTTATAAAAGTGTTTGGACGAACGAGACAAAAGTTGTTTATAAACTCAATCACCCAAACAAATTATACAAGGTTTACACCATGAACTTTACTGATACGAGATTTTACCTTGAACTATATGAACGTGCTAAAAAGCATCTCAAGGATAACTCAAACTAATTTTATGTGGTTATTTTAAATCACGAACTTTAGCTGGTATTGTAAACTGGTAGATTACAGACTGTTGATTTTTCGAATCAGAAACGTTTTTAGAAATTACAGTATACCTCCAACTGACCAATGAAAATAGGTCGAGTTAGCGAATGTTCGAGTTATGGGAACGCCTGCATACTATACACCTTTGGGGGGGAAGTGAAAGTTTTTCAATGAGAAGTTCTACTTTGTGTTAACACTAGCAACGAAATCATATTCGGCTTTACTGTACACACTTTTTCATTAGCACCGGTGGCTCAAAATTACAGATCTAAAAATAACACTGGGTCTAACATCCTATTGTTTCGGAGATCGATATTTGAAGCTTAATCGCTGCCGTTTATTGTTCCGACAATTCCCGGCATAAACGGCAATTCCCTGTTGTAAGAAACGTTGTCCCGATTTGTAATAAAAAGTGTTCCTTTTTGTAATTACTGCAAATTACTGTTGCTCGGGAGGGTTCTGGTAAAACCAAATTACGTAATCATTTACATTATCATTTCTTCATCATTTTTCATTCACCATTTAGAAACGATAGGTCAAGTTTAATTTTGAGAAAATGATATCATTTGATGAACTTTACAATTATGAGAAGGAAGAATATGTTCTTTCTTTCTCTTATTTTTCGTTTCTTTACTTGCAGACAGCATTGTGTAAAAATGTATCAACATTTTTCTAGCACACGTGGCCCAAATGCAACGAAGCTGTTGACAAAAAGTTAACGGCACCGATACTTGAGGCAATACTTCGGATATGAGAAGTGATTCATGAAATGAATTTAAAAATATTGCTTTCACCCGTCGAGTGATGTCATAAGTGGTCGAGTGAGTGGTTATACAAGTTGTCGAATGACCTCAAAAGTATACGCGTGCGATTACATGAAATTTCTATTTCTCGGCGCCGGAAAATTGGCCAACCTCAATGCAAGCGAAAAACGCTTAATACATTTATTTACATTAACTTATTTATACGAATAGTAAATGATGATATTGTTTACTGTTGATGCGAGAGAAAAACAATTTATGATCTATTTATTTTACGGTAATAATTTTTGCAGGAAAATTGGATTTGTACTTTTTCAAATTATTTGAGAAACAGTTGTTAATTCTTAGTCCAACAACAACAATTATACTGAATCCTCGAAACAGCAGACTCTGAAAAAGGCGGACCTCCGAAATGAATTAATGTTATCGGATTAAATCTTATCCCGAAGTTTTTTTCAGGATAAAAAAATCCACATTTTGTCACTTTTGCGTTCTTTTTTGAGTAAACTAAAGGGAAAATAGTTTCATAACGAGAGTCTTGCAAAGGAGTTTACCAAATATTTTTGCTTCTTTTCTTGATCAATGTGGTGAACAAGATTTCTATGTGTTAATGTAATTTCTTATTTCACGTCGATTGAGTAGCAATCTCAAAGGTTCCCCAGCCGAAAACAGCATAAGAACTTCCTATTTGGAGCCTTGGAGTCGGTGTGGTTTATCCTGAAGTAGGTAAACCAATTTATGTGAGAAGTTGTTGATTTTCCGTGCAATGATCTCACTTTCGACGTGCTGATCTAGACTTTAAAATATTAAGCTATGCGCAATAAACATGATGTTATCTAATAAGGTTGTTTTTTCTCTACGTAGAGGCGTGTAGCTAGAACTCAGTCAAATTTGTGGAGGAGAGTTTAGTCATTTAAAGTAGAAAAGGAAAACGTGCAAGTAACCTAATGGACAATTAAAAGAAATATCATAACGTTCGACTCCTCCACTTTTTTTGACTGACCCTGAATACTGTGAGTTACTATCTACTCTCATCCTCTGAACGAACGGTCTTGGCTTCAAGGTTGCTCGATGAAAAATAAAAAATAAAACCATGAGATAATAAACAGAAAGCATTAAAAAGTTGAAGAGCTCGATCAAAAAACATAATGAGGTTGAATGTTCACAACTAACTATTATGAAGATATCGTCAATCAAAAGTTTTACATGTTGGATGACAGTTCCCTCCTGTTTCTAATTTTTTCACTTAGGACACATATGTGAACCAAAATATCCATATATCCAGTTTTGTAATTGAATTATTTTTAAACGACCTTCTTTGCCAAGTAACAGCGTTGTTGTATTAAGAGCTAAATGGGAGTCCAATTGGTAGGCTAGTGGTAGACTGGGGAGGATGGGGTTCAAAACCAGATTGAGGCATTCACCAACTAAACAGTGTAAATCGGTCCACTCAACTTAGCACTTGGACTTAGTTTGAGTGCGGGATGGGTGCCAAAGTACTTTGTCAAATGATCTAGTGGTTGAAGCTGACCTGCGTCCTCCATGCTGCCCAAATAGAGACTATTTACTAAATAATATTTTAAATTAAAACAAGAAATTTTCGCACAAGTATTGATAGATTTGAAAAGGTGTACTGAGCTCTTTTCCTTACGCATATTCTTCATGAAAAATGTGTCGAAACTAAATTAACGATATTTTATGTTCTTCCTTGTTCTTCTCCAAGTTTCACACTTCATCAATATATATCTCTGTTTTATAAGTTTCATTAAAAAAAAAAAATATTAGATTTTTGGTTGCCTGTCCAACTTGGATCATCACTATTATCATTGTTGTTGTTTCTCTCAAAGTAAACCAAAGTTGGCAATCTAAACCATTTCATCAAAAAAGAAAACAAGATTCTTTTTAAGAAAACATTTTTTCTTAACGTAAATTATGAACTCGAAGGAAAAAAACGTTGGAAGGGTCTGGGAACGGAGTAATTAAATAATCAATATTTATAAATATTTCACTTCAATTGTGTATATTTTGTTAACCATTATGGTGGGTTTTTTTTTTATTATTGGCATGTATGTATGATAGATTTCTTTTAACATACAGTTTCAATTAAAATCGTGATTTTGTAAGTTTTTTCTTTCTTTTTCTTTCTTGACAATATTTTTTATTACCTTTTCTAATTTGGGTTTTTGAAAACCTTCAATGTCAGAGCCAGTTACTCTCAGTATAAACTAGTTCGATTTATAGAGAGTTCAAACTTACTTAAACGTTCGCTTCCATGTAGAATCTTTACTCAAAAAGGGACCTTTTAATTTGAATTAGCCAATTAATTCGAATTAGGAGGGCGAGTTCGAATTATAGAGGTTGGTTCTATGCTAGTTAAAACATAAACGAGGTGTTGTTGTTCGGGTGCGTGAGGACTTTTATGGTGCGCGTTGCCACAAGTAACCTTCCCTCGCGGCTTCATCTAGACAACCGCCCTTGCTTCAGTTTTGCATCATTAACTTCCCCTCAAAAACTACTTTGTTACGTCAATAATGTTTTTGTTATGTAAGGTCAGAGCAGAATGCACAATATACCGCTGAAGAAATGGCATATTGGAAAACTTTTTATTATATAAAATGTGAGAAAAGAAATCAACAAGGATAAGGCATTTTTGTATCATAAGCCTTCGACATTGGATAGAAACTGCCACTTTATGTAAAAGAAGTTGATTGCCTATAACTCGTTAAAGTTAAAGAAGCTGACCCGCTCGTTTTTGATTGGTTTAAAAGATGTATTTTGGAATGCAACATCGAACGTAATAAAGAAAGATGGTGGAAAGTCTTATTTTGCAGTTTGTCTTATAGTTGTTGTTGTTGTTGTTTTGCTTTTTTTGTACAAAAAATATTCACTTCTTTTGTCAAATAACGATTGAACAAAAAACTTTATGGCTTTGCCTGGTAAGCCAACTTAACTTATGGATTCTATTCGGGAAATAATAAAAATGGCAAGGGGTCAGCTCAAGATAATAAAAAAAGATTATAAAAACATAGTACATATCATAATATATGAAATGAAAAATATTTATCTGCCTCCCAAATTTCTCTTTATTAGTTTTTTAACCTCACGAAAAGAGAAGATAATGTTTTTGCTTATCTTGAAGAGGTAATGAACAATCTTCCTTGTATATTGTCACGAAAAAGAAAAAAGAAAATAAAACTATTGATTGTGTTTTCGGTCCAATTTTTTGTGGATTTTTTGTTTCCAAAATTTGCAATAAAGTGGTCAATATTTTCTAAATTTATTCAAATTGATATAATATATTGTGACTAAACTTGCAAGTATTAAGTAATGATAAAACGACAACCCCCAAGAACCAACTACGTTTCCAGCTTGAACATGACGTCAAAACAACATTGGAAGGTTGTAGAGGGACGCACATATAACTTCCAAATGACGTCACGTGCCTGCTGGCTGCATACGTCGTCTGTTGACTCACTTATATGAAAACTTATATGAAAACGTCACCAGCGGCGATAGTAGTTCATTATATTTTCTGGATTGTTGTAAATAATCGAATTTAAAACGGGAACAGTAATATCTTTACCAGGATCGAATAGATGGTTATCTTTAAATTTCATTCCGATCATTTATCACAAAAATCAAATATTGGCATACAAAAAGGTTTTCCATAACAACAACTTACACCGCCTGCTATCCTGCGTATAGTTATATGTTATGTTTTAGTTATCAAATTTATATACTTTGAGTGGACGGGAAAGAACCATGTAAGTTATTGGATTTCAATAAATGATTATTATTGTTATAATTATTATTATGTGAAAAGGGGTATAATCATGGTCATTTCTTTGACGACATCACTATAAAAAAAAGATTGACGCAAAAAATCGAACGGAAGGGCGAAATCATCTGAAGAAATATAAAACGGACTCAAAAAGAAAAGAAAAAACGAGTTAAATGAGATTTGAATTGATTGATGTATTTTTAATGAAGTGTTCTACACAAAAATCATTAAAAAAAGCAGGAGGGTAAAAACATCAACTATAAAAATGAACTTGGCTTATTGTAAAATGTTCTACAAATAGAAAAGAAAAAAAAACCTTTTTTTATTCAAATCTATTGTGACCATTTTTGGATTTGTGTGAAATTTTATTTTTTCTTTGTTGACTTCGTGAAGAACAGCCTTTTCTCGGACCAGATGGACTGCCATAGAACAAAGTTATCCTTATAATACTGGAAACGCTCTTTTTGTAAACTTAACTGAACAGGGAAGATAAATTTTTATGGCCTCTGGCAAATTGTAAGTCATGATCTTTTTTGTATTTATCAGAAACCATTTATTCATCCGTCCATTCATCCATTTACTTACTTATTTATTTTGACCATGTTTACACTATACCCCTTAGTTTCTCATAACGGTATGTTTTGAAATAAGATAAGACTACCGTTTACACTAAGAACGATTTCAAGGTAACAAATCTTTCTGCTTTACCAGACCAGTAAGGACAACATGTGTTTTTTTCAATTTTCTATTATTCTTAACTCTATACCGAGTTGAGACACGGAAAATGAAATAACAATAGAAACGCAGTAGAATCTCTATAAATTGTACACCCTATAAAAGGGACATCACCCTATAAAAGGGACATCACTCTATAAAAGGAACATCACTCTATAAAAGGGACATTAGACATTCGATTTGTCCATGAAATTGATCATAGTTAATATAGAACTATTCAAAACAATAACAGAGTATTTTCATCTGTACGAGTTTTTCATAATACAAAGAAAGGAATTCCAGAAGAATGGTATTTTCGTGAGTATAAGTACGATTGAGTAGTGAAAATACGGCTTATTGTTTTTCCTGCTTCTCTACTAGAGGCTTTGAATATTTGCCTTGCCCACTTAGCAACTAGCTCTGGCTTACCCAAACCTTAATATAGTGATATTTCAAGGTAAAACAGTTTTTTAAATAAAACAGCGTAGGAAAATTTGAATTTTTTGTTTGTACACAATCAAAGCATCGTTTGAAAAACATCCTTCGTGTCTCAACTCGGTATAGAGTTAAGAATAATAGAAAATTGAAAATAATTGAAAATTTAGTGGTACTTATAAAAAACGTTGAAGTATCCGGCAAAATGACTCCGAAACACGTCAGAAATAAGTCTATTTAATGACGTCTCGGTAAGGTCCGTGTAATGTCAAATTAACGTCGTAACCAAAAATCAAGCTAATTTCAACGTCAATTCGACGTCGATGACACTCTTATTATTCCCTCTCGACTGCAATTGTCGTCATATATATGACGTTGCTCAGAGTAATCTTCTTATAATATGTTTGTCTTGCGAATTTAACGATAACAACGGTAACAACGATAAACATACGTTTTATTTCTCACAGTATACACGTATGTAGTACAAAAGTACGAAAGTAATACTGAACAATATTATTTATTTATTTATTAGAAATACATTTTGATTACAGAATTTAGTGGCCATTTGGTTTACTTCAATTTGCTTTTAAGATTTTTATCACCTTTTTATCAGCGGGGCAAAAATAAGGAATAAACAAGATAAATCAGGAAAAATCTGTTTGGACTAAATTGCAAAATTTAACCTTAGCTTCTTCCGAATTTAAGCACAGCTTATTCGTGGGTACTGAGCATGCGTATAAGCGTAGAATCGATTAAGAATTGCGATGTTTCATTTGATCATTTAGAGAAAATAACTCCAAAATGATTTTGATAGAACTGAACCTCGTAACATAGAGTTTAGAAAAGCTCAATTAGAATATTTGCTCTCAATTCCTTCAGATTAATAACCACATCCAGTCACATCCGTTTAGACGTATGTATATCATTTTATAGGCGAGTGACTAAAATCACAAATCGGAAACTTTTATAATTGTTACAATTGACCACTATATGCTACTACCAACAATCGCTACCTACGAAAGGGCTATCAGGGCATTTCAATTATCTTTGACATGATGGTAAGATAATAGAACGCTTAAAATTGACTTTCACTATAACTTATAATTTTTTATAAAATAAAGATGCTATTTTTTATATTTCTAAAGTTCCTGTTGGATGGTAAACTACTATATAAACTATACCCAAAACTGATTTAAAATAAATTAGTTTACGGAATAGTTTATCGTGCATTTTCTCTAAATCATTAAAAAAAAATTAATTGACGTCAATGAAGAAAAAAAACACCAATTATTATCATGAAAAAAGTTTCTACTTTGAGCATAATTTATCTAATAGTTTACCGTCTAACGGGACCTTTATAAAGCTTCTTCTAAAATCGTTGCCATTTTATGACTAATATTACACCTGTCTATCTGTTTTTCTGTTTCTTGTTGTTGTTTTTTTCTCTTTTTCCACAGTTTCAATTCTTACTTGTGCGAAATAAGTTGGCGACATTACTGATAAACTTTTATAAAGTCGTCATTGTGTTATTTTTTTCCCGATTTATTATTTCAATTTCCTTTCCTTATCTTATAACCATTTTTTAATATTCTTTCTCATTTGTTCATTGCATTTCCATTTCCATTATTATGAGAGTTAACTTTTCAATTTCTCCATTTTTACCTTATCCATAATCTATATTACAGAACATCAAAACTCTCTTAATAAAAATTTCATTAGTTTTTTTTTTTCATTGTCGAATAAGTATGTATTTCGTGATATCTTTACTCGAGCACAAAATTTAATGGCAGAATTGAAGTGCACAGTTAAGCAAGGTATTTTTTTCTCCTTTTTTTCCTTTTTTTCGATTTCGAAATACTGTTATTACCCTTTTTACGCCGACTCTTAAAGGCGTTAATTTCCATGACTTGGCGTTAACAGGGCAACCGTCAGATGTTTGTCAGTGAAGGTTTGACCGTGTACTATACAAAAATAACGCCAATAAAGACCAGTGTAAAAGGGCCCAGCGTAAACGTTAAACGTCTATAAAAAATCCAAAGGCCAGTATAATCGAATTCTTGTGAAATAGAGCTATTGTAAACGTTCACTAAAATTGTGTTAAAATTCTCACATACTTATCGATTCTGATTTCTGACGAGAGCAGGAAATTAACCAGTAAGGATTTTTTTTTAAAATACCAATAGGAATATTAAAATGGAAAAATTATTAAAATAGAAATCTTCAGCAGTTAAACAAATAAACTCATTGAAATGTGCGTGTAAAGAGATTGTCATCATTTTATAGTCCTGAAAAACAAGTTAGTTCGCAATGTTTATGATTTTAGAATTTCCTTTATTGCGAAACCAAATTTTTTGGGTCCATGGATGCCCTGTAAAGTTTGATTGACAACTGATTAAAAGCTATAAAAAATTACCGAACTCTCACAGTGTTAGTTTTAGGGGTCAATAACACGTCCGATGTCTTTATACGTCCATCTTCAACAAAATATTATGTACAAACACGACCGGGTTTGGGTGGGAAGGGGGGGGGGGGGGGTGGGGGGCAGAATGGAAAGGTCCTTCGGTGTTCTTTCTTTAAAGATTATTTCACCTTTTTTCTTCTTCAACGATAGAAACTGCCACTTGATCTAACAACATGTGGTTTACAACTACCGTGTTGGAGAACTTTCGTGGGGGATTAAAAGATGTGTATGATGTCATGTGTAGCGGAAAGGAACATGATGACGGCGGCGAGGAGGAAGAAGCGTTCTTGAACGGCGACGAAGATGGTTACGATGACGGCAGAATCAAAACCCAAAAAATATCGAACTTGCAATCGTTCTGGAATATATTCAACGCAAACCAAGGCGTTGTGATTTTATCGATGCCGTTCGTGACGCTGTCAGGGACATATATGAGTCTGCTTTTTACTGGATTAATTGCTGCCGTGTCGAACTATACAAGTAAAAAACTCATCAAGTGTTTGTACGAAGTAGACCCGGAGACTGGAATCGAAGTACGAGTGCGAAGCAGTTATGAAGAAATAGGTGAAGCATTTGGAGGGACATTTGGCAAGTGGATGGTATATGGCGCGATGATTGTTGAGCAGCTATCTTATTGTACATTGCTCCTCATCTTATGCGGATCAATATTGCACAGCTCATTTCCCACTGCTCCTTTGAATAAAATGCATTGGTCAATGGTGGCCTTTGTGCTAGTGATTCCTAACGCGTTTATGATGAACTTAGGACAGGTAGCGTTTGTGAGTCTTCTCACCGTATTGATCGGTCAAGCAGTTTGCATTACAGTAGCTGTTTACAGTTTTTACCGTTCGGATAATTGGAGTATATCGGAAACACCCGATTGGGATGTCGGAAAATTTTTCATTTCCATGGGAATTGTGGTTGTCAGTTATTCATCACAACCGTACATGCCGGCAATTGAGGACAGCATGAAGAACAAAAAGCATTATGGGATACTAATGGACATAACATACATCGCCATCACCTTAGTGAAAGTTGTTTTCGGATTAATCGGATACTTAACGTTTAAAGGAGATACGAAGCAAGTTATAACCAATAACCTACCACATGGTCCTTTTAAAATCACCGTTAATATATGTGTGCTGATGTTAGCTTTGTTTTCGTTTACATTTCCCGCCTATACTGTTTTCATTCTTATCGATAAGATACGGATATCCAAAAAATGGATTCGAAGCAGAATGAAAGTCATAAGACCGAAGAAAGATCCTTTGGAAAGTGAAGATGAGATACTGACGAAAACAGCCCTCTTCGACAGCGAAGAAGAAGAAAAGGATGATATGGTTGAAGATGAGGAAATTATTCCAATGTCTCGAACAAAAAGGGCGCTCATCAGAATGCTTTTGATTAGCATAGCCTTGACGGTCGCTGTCATTGTACCGCATTTTGGACTATACATGAGTTTCGTGGGTAATTTTACGGGGATGTGTTTGGCTTTCATTTTCCCATGTTTATTTCACATGAAATTGAGACAGCTCGATAAGTTTCAACAAATGGTTCACGCTATCATTATTACGTTTGGAAGTGTGTCTGCTGGTGCCGGCATGTATTACTCCACAAAAGCGATTGTGGAAGCTTACTCGGAAGCTGACTAAAACTGTCTTTTTATTTTTGTCGGTTTTACACATTCATATTTTCACGAAGCGAGGACACACAGATGATATCCAGAATGTATCATAAGTTATATTAGTCAGGAACTGGGCACGAGGTTTATTCAGGCAATAGGGGAAAAGAAAAAAAATCTACACAGCGATTCCCATGATTCAGTTTATTCACCACCCAATTACCACAATGCATTGTTTTCCGTTTTTTACATCATGTTAAGTTAATGAGGGAAATTATTTCGGGCTATAAGTTGACGTACATTGAATTGTGAGAAGCCGTAATTCGCTAGAGGAATTTGATATTATATTATCTTTTAACGGCAACTGTACCAAAGTTTGCCTAAACTAGTGAGAAAAATGGTCGCCCCTACTCCCGCCCCTCACCCCAATGACAATGCTGGTGTGGTTTTGATTGTTTATGCTGACTCAGCTTACAGTTGAATTGATTGGAAATAGCTTCACAATTTTGAGCATTTAGGGACTTTAGGGAGAGAGAGAGAGAGAGTTTGTGATTCTGCTCTGTATTACCTACCCAGCTGTTACACGACGTCTTATGAACGTTATATGGAGGTCTTTACATCGTTCGAACGTATCTGGGACGTCGCGTGGCCGCTGGGTAAATGGTTTTGTCTCATTGAATTTTGTGGAAGGTTGCAACTAACTCGTTTGAATTAACCCTAAACTAACGTTTGCATCCGACATTCCTCAGCCTACCCTGCATGTGTGGTGGTGTTTTCTTCAAAATATCAATCTGATATTAATCAACATTATATCATTTTATTTTATTTTTCAGAAAACACGTTGTGTATATAAAACATATGTTCTTTGTGGTGATGTAGGTAAAAAGCTGTATACAAATAAACTTCGAACAGAGTCACATTGTGCTATAGTAAAACTTAACATATCAATGTCTTTTATTTATTGTCACAGGATAAGCTGCTGTGGCACTTAGAAGTACACAGTTTTTTAGCTTTTCTACACGAGCACGAATTGTTTCGGCAAGCTGTCTTACAGTTGCAGCGCTTGTAGCCTTGCCCGCCAGATAACGATGACTTTCCCGCGCATTCTCGTAGTGATATATCAGTTGAAGGGACATCAGCAATATCGACGATTCCTGCTGTGCAAGTTGTGAATTGATTCCGAGCGTACCACGATTTGAGCATTCCTTTTTTGGTGCCAATTCTGTATAAACCTTTACTTAAATTGACTTCAGTGATCACTCCTAATATATTTCGTGAGTCGCATCTGCCACGATCAACATCTGGCACACGTACTTTGACGGTGTCTCCTACCTTTCCTGGAGGAAACTTTTCTTGTGACTGCCTGGTCATTCTTAAGGCCTGAGCTTCAAGATTGCATTTTGCCATTTTTCTTTTTTCTTTAATTTTCTCTTGTCGCTGGGATATCATTGAAGGTGAAGGTGAAGGTGGTGGTTCATCGTCGGTTGCAGCAGCATCTTGTGCCTCAGCCTCTTCCATCTCATCTTGACTTGTACCTTCGATCTCCCTTTGTCGTTCATCAGTCTCCACTACTTCCATTACAGTTTCTATGGTATGCTCATTTTCATTATTGCTAGCTACCTGATTGTCAGATTCGCTAGGTAAATCTTCAATGAATTGGAGATTTGGATGGAAATCCGGCGCTGCATCTACGTCATGCATAGAAGAAATGGTTTTCTCGAGCCCCTCTTCCGTTTGGATTTCATTAATGGTTTCATTAGGGAGATTTGAGGTTTTTAAATTCACTTTCATCGGCTGTCCAAACATAGCCTCGTAAGGTGAACACTTAAGGCCTTCGTGATAGGCTCTATTCTTCATGACTTGAACAAAACAGAGTCCATCTGCCCAATGGGTCGTTGAGTTTGAATGCAACCATGTTGTCAGCATGTCTTCGATGTCTCTATTTGCTCTTTCTACAGATCCCTGACTCTGGCTGTGTCTTGGTTTCCCGTGCACTATTTTTAAACCTTCCCACATTGAACGAAGCTCTTCGATTATCGAGTTAACAAACTCTCTTCCATTATCACTTTGTAGGATGTTTGGAGCACCGAATATACTGAATACATCCAGTAATTGGTAAGCGATTTCAGGTGCACGTTTAGACGTAACTGGTCGAAGTTGCACAAATTTTGTTAGATGGTCTTGATATACAACGATCCATTTGTTCTCTCCATCCGCCTGACTCTGCATATCTATCAAATCAACTTGTGCTCGGGAATTCATCTCACTGAAAACCATTGGCTTGATAACCAAACCCTTTTTCGGAACTTTCGACTTTTTTAGACATGGAATGCATAAGTTCAGATAAATCATTATACATTCTGCTGCGATGTTTTTGTACTTCGTACCCGTTTCCTTAACCATTCGGTTTCTTCCTCCGTGGCCAATGGAAACATGTGCCTCATGTATTACATTGAATATATCCTCTATGCGCACGTAGTATTTAATTGACGTGCTACCCTCAGCTACAGGATATATCAGCTTCTCGACGTTTCCAATTTGAACAACATCGTACTGTTTCAAAAGCTGGTAATCATTCGGTTCCTTTTTGCGGTTACCGTGTTTCAAGGTGTTTATTTGTTGAATGAGCAATTCATACTTTTCTCCACTCAAGAAAGAATTGTTGTGCTTTTTACTTTCGATCAACGCACTCAATTTTTGATAAAACTTTCTTTTCATTACAGCTTCCATCTTGAGTTCTCTTCATGCAACACTGTTTCACAAAACTCTATAAACAACCTCATATTATGCACAAAAATCTTATTTTCTCATTAATCTTATTTTCATCCTATACAAAAGAATAACAGGTTTATAAATAACGCTCCCCAAAAACGAATGGTTATTATGTAAAATAACCGGTGAAAGTAACGAACCTCATGATATTTGTTACATTTCCCAACTTTAATGGGAATTATAGAAAATGACCGGTTATTATGCAAAATTACCCAAAGAGAAACCTATTTTTGGTTATTATGCATAATAACCGGGGAATATGCATAATTCCCAATTTATCATATTACCCGTAACATATATATGTCGAAATTTCGATCTTTACTGAAATGTTGTCAAATGCACTCCCAAGAAAAACATTTATGTGCAGTTTTTATCTGTCTTATAAATATTTCCAACGCTTTGCAATTTCTAAAATGGCTTCTTTCATTTTTTCTTCATCATCATTTACCACAGTTTCTTCTAGACCTTGTAAATTGTTCGTTTCGTCAACCTGACTGCTGTCATCTGAAAAAAATGAAATGAAAATTAATTTGATGTATGTTATCAACAGACGTGGATCTAACTACAAAAGATAAAGTCAACCTCATACCCAGGGCTTTTAAAAATTTTGATGGAATGAAGGTGAAAAGATGCATGTGTACGACGTTGAAGATTAACTTGAAATCTCTTTGCATAGATCCGTACGCATTTTTAACGGACGTAATGAGGACACCGCATGATGATATAACTAAAAGGGAAAAATATCAAGAAATCAACAACACGTGAGCACCAGTAAAAATTGAACCAAGCTGCATTGAGTGCTTATTTTTTTTTGCTATTTTGAGCGTACTTTGGTACTTTGGTGCTCCAAAACCACCTTACTGCCTATACTTTAAATTTAGAGAGAACTCCTGACTTGACTATCTTTTCATGTTCGGATTAGTCCTTATTCAGAAGGTTCATTTTGTGCTCGTGAACTCTTCTTCTAAATGCGGAACAAAACGCTTTTTTATAAGCATCAGGCTCAATGGTGCTTATTTTTTATTCTGAATAAAGACTAACCCAAAAACGAAATGATATGAAGAGAATGTAAAGTGAAATATTATTTTAAGGAGTTGTATGTGCTCCTTTTCTGAGAATAAAACTACCACTGATAATATATATAAAGCATGTTCGAAATGCGGAACTCATTATGTTCTTGAGTATTATCTTTACCATCTGAGGTGGCGTTCATACGACATTTGAAAAAATATTCTTCACTTTCGTTAACTTCTTTTTCGAGTTAATCACAAAAAAGAGTATGACCAAGTATATTAAAAGAAAACCACATTTTCGAAAAAAACGAATATATGCATGGCTTTACTCACGATAAAAGGTAACAAAAAGTATTCCCTTCTCCATGATTATCTTTCCTCCTTCCGTTTTTCATGAGTTGACGTCTTCGATATTTATAATTTCTTTGAAATTGACAAAAAACCATTTTGTTAAGAATAACTTTTAAGTGTCAGATATAATATTATCTGAACATTCAATGACACACACGCCCTTGACGCCCTCGACAAGTTCAAACTTTTGTTTACATTTTTGTCACCTTTCATGTAACAAGACACGAAAATATGTTTAAAAGTGATGGTTTAACCTTTCAATACGTTTTTTTCCGGATTCATGTTTATATGTCGCATTCTGACACAGTGATCATCACAGACCTCGTTTTGATGTGTCCCATTGTTTCATGGTAATTATCTAGTTAACATATTTCGTTCAACTGCAAATCGCACTGGGTTAATATTCGGCAATTTTCAACCACAGAAACAAGATCTGTATGAACAACAATTTCGCCAATGCGACATATAAACATGAATTCGGAAAGGTGCAAATGGAAGAACAGTTATGAGAACAGGAAGTTACTCATCACGTGTTTGTTTACAAAAACAGTTTGAGGCGTGGATGGATGCTGTGAGAGATTCGAACAAGCCTATTTGTGGAAATAACCGACCGACCTTGTTTCTTTAATTACAGTATCATTTTGGTAACTCGAACCCCTGTTTTTAAATTGCTCTTGAACTTTCACCATTACTTTCTCATAAAAATCACTCCATAACTCGTAGCCCCGATAACTCGAACATTCTTTAAGTCGAACTATTTAAGTGATCCCCTGGTCCAAAATTCCCCCTTATCGAACTCCAGAGGAACAATGCAGACAAAATCTACTACAAAAGCAACTATTTTTCTTTCAAAAAATTAAACTGTTCATTTTTAACTGTCAGACTAAAAAAGAACACGAAAACTTTCGTCAACTGTCCTAATGGTTCCAAATGCATCCTACTGCGTGTGTATCTGTCACACAAAAGAAGAAAGAATTCTTAAAGCCTATATAATGAATGAGGAGGGGGCCTGAAACTATTTCATCCACCAACAAAACATTTGAATACGAGCCTGTAGAAAAACAAAGACTTATTTTCTCCATATATTTTAACTACGTTTCGAACGACACAGCGTTCATTATCAAGTCAATTGTTTTTTTTTATTACAACGAAAACTAACATTTCATATAAAGGCGTGTTCACACGCGTGAAGCATAATTAGCTATGTTACAAGCAGTTACCAGATTTACACATATAAGGAACAAAAGATTATATGCATAAATTATCAAAAATCTATCCGTGCACGTTAATTATAAAGAAACTAGTGTAGAGTGTAAAAACATTTTACAGTTTTGCTCCATAAAATGATTTTACATGCTATATACTGCCATGATAAGTCTGTGTATTTACAAAAATTGTTGTGTTTCTCCATGTTGAAATTATATCATATTTAACACAAAGTTGTTGTATAAATGGATCGATCATTCAAAGATGGTATTATCCCAATAATAGAACGTATACTCCTACCTAACAATGTATACTCTTATCTAACCACGATTAAACTTCTGAAATATAAGAAAATACCTTCACATTTCCCTATTAACTAAAGCTAACAAAAACAATACCTTCTCAGACGTTTTTATCTTTCAAATCTTTATTCTGCTATCAATTGTGGAAATGTCAAAACCCAAAACTCCACTTGTGCATCATGATACAAAAACCACGTATATATGTACATAACCAAGATTTTAACATTCATCTATACTATTCAATTTTCTTATCTAAAACAAAAAGATATCAATCAAACACTATCAAAACAATATAATAATGATCTTGCTACCTTAATTTCCCTAATACCTTAAAAATAACAATCCACATACTACAATGCAATACCAAATAAACTGCACATTTCCGGCATAGTAGTCAAAACTAACTGATACGAAAAAGCTACATTCAAACACATTAAAAAATAGACATCGGTAGAAAATGCTAAACTGATAACACATAAAAGGTCTACATCGTCTATCTCGTCGGATAGAATAGTTACTAATACCGATCAATGTCGTTATTCTTTATTACTGAACTTAAAGCGTTGAATAAAAAAATATTAAAAACAAAAACAAAAAATGTTACACGCAGCGTCTTCATTTCTCTTTAAAAAAATGAACGTTGAGAAAATTTGATGAACTTTCCAACGCAAAAAAACATTGCATTGCGTTCTCCTCCGGGCGGCTTTATGATGTCTTCCTTAAGGTACCCCTAATGGGAGATTCTCCCTATACTAATACGGGAAAAATAAACATCCATTGACGAACTTCCCGAAAATTTTTACTTAACGTTCTTTCTTTAAAAGTTAGGTAAGAAAAAAGCAAGATTGCGTATTAGTATAAGAAGACTAGTATCCCGGGTAAAAACATTTTACCGGTTCACTTTTAGATGACGTCACACTTGTCCCCAATGAGTTACATGAGTTACACCCCGATCTTCACCCGTGTTCTTTCAAATTATAGGGATGACAGAAAATAAAATCACACAATCCAAAAGAATAAGTATCACTAAGTTGAAGAGCTCGCAAAGTTGATCATGAAAATGTATGGAATCGTCTGCGTACGACTTACCGTTACGGAGATATTGCCGATCAAAGATTCTGTGACGTCACATATATAATGGAGTGATGTGAGTGACGTCACATATATAATGGAGTGATGACGTCACAGATATAATGGAGTGATGACGTCACATATATAATGGAGATATATAATGACGTCACAGATATAATGGAGTGGAGCGAAACGTTCACATAGAACCACGGGTCATCTTACAGCTGTGCAAGAACATACTTTGTCTTGTGATCATTTTGTTGATTATAGTAATTTTTCTGTTCTGACACACGCTAAAAATTCCTTTATGTTAGAACTCAAAGAGTCTCTTTTTATTATACGAGACAACCCGGTCCTTAATAAAACTATTCGCTCCACTCCATTATATCTTTATAATTAATAATAATATAATCGTTGTAATAAAAAAAACAACAATTGACTTGATAATGAACGCTGTGTCGTTCGAAACGTAGTTAAAATATGTGGATTAGTCTAAACTTGTGTCGCCTTTTTTTTCTTTTACCATCTTTATCATTATGTTTCTACTGGCGTTTGTCTACTTATTTTCTCGATACAAAGTAGCTATAAAAATCTGATGTTTCCAAAAATACTTTTTTTATATTTAGTTTATTTCAACAATAAGTAGTGTTTGAAGGAAAGCGCCTGTAAATACTGAAAATGGCGCAAAAAAGTAACAAAAAAGTGTATTGCAAAGACAAAATATATTTGTGTATCAAAAACATCAATAGATGATGGTGTGAAGTCTTTTTTCATTATTTAGTCTCGTTGTTCAATAGCTCCGTTTTGCTTCCATTGGGAGTTGAAAATAACGGAGATTTTGTTCCGCTTTCATCGACTGCATCTGTTCTTTCCCTCTCTATGTTTTTGGCGTTTCCAGATTCAGTATCGCTTTGTACAACGCCCTTCCGTTTTTGTCTAAAAATTTGGTTAAATGTAAGGTGTTATCAACAGAAGCGACCAACTTTGGTTAGGCGACGTACTATAATAAGTTTGTATAATTTGTTAGACAAATTAAGTGGTTTCGTTTGACCATGAACATGTAGTGCTATTTAACTTAAACACGTGTTATACAGAACCAGTTCGCTTTGCACTTATTGATCAAGATGGGGGCAGTCACTTCATGGAAGCCATTATGAAGAGGTTCGGGAAACTTTAAGTTGCATTTCTACTGGTCGGGTGTATGAAACAGGAAAGGAAAACACTGAATACTTGAATCTAATTGGCCTATTACTTCTCTTTTCTTCTTCTTTCTCCACTTGGAAACGAGGCGAAACCTGCACTGACGTAAATTTACGGAAAGGTCTATCGTATTTAACAGGAACAGGAAAACAAAACACAAGAATAATTTTAGAATTAACTAAAAAATTGATATGTGAACCATCAGAAAAAGGTGTTTGCTTCGTTCCCGTTCCCGTGACAACATAAGATATAAGAACAATATACCTAATTTATATCATTAATCTTTGGAAAGTTTTCTATAGACCATATTTATATTCATATGTCGCATTCTGAGTCAGTTTTAAACACTACCGCTTTTCCGAATTCAATGATGTAATCGTAAACTCAGTTTTAAAACGAGGCCCGTATGGACAAAAATATCAAACCAAACAGAACAACCATTTTGTCGACATATGGTACCTAACCTAGCTATATTTTTATATGAAAACATTACTTTTATAAATATCAACAAGAATATCTTATGCTAATTCAAACATCAGTTTATCAGAAGAAGTAAAAACTGGAGGTCAATCATTGTACTGCTGTGTACCTGACTGTGAAAGTTCATTTTACAACAAGAAAAAGGAGAAGACACCAACGTAGCAACGGGAAATCACTTTCGTTTTCTATTGTATGTTTGATTCGTTTGTAGCATTGGTTTCTTTTCCAAACAAAGAAACAAAACCAGATCTCTATGAAGCATGGTGCAAAGAAATATTCAAATTAAGACGAAAAGGAGGTGCTGATAAATTTGAAATCAATAAATATACAAAAGTATGTAAGGTATCTTAAAACTGAAGAGATAAAAGTTTGCATGGGGAGAGGTATAAAAGCCTTGAAAACAGGCACACAATTCCTATCCTAGTGTTTTTGCTTTTTAAACACCACAAATAAAGAAAACACGAAAGTCACCAATCAAAAGGCAAAGACTATTTGCAAGCCCAGAAGACAATACCTTTGAAAAAGAAAGAGAACTTGATTATGATGTAATTGGACAAAATAAATGTGGATTAATGTGAAATTTGTGAAAAAATTTAATCTGAGAAGATGATTATTCAACAAAAACTTTGATGTCTTTTAAGAACAGTGCGAAAGTCTCCAAGAAGAAAGTAAAAACTATTTACATACAATAATTTGTAAGATAACAAACTATTTAAATCATTTACTGGTATAAGTAAAGAAAAGTTTAACATTTTATTTGACTATTACTTAGATCCAGGAATGGAATGTGAAAGTATTAAATACAAAGTACATTAAATACATCCTGCAAAGCAAAAGGCTGAAGAAAACCGGCCTAAAAAATTTATTGTTATCTCCATCATTTCACTCCTGAAGATTTATTGTTATCTCCATCATTTCACTCCTGAAGATTTATTGTCATCTCCATCATTTCACTCCTGAATCTTAACCTGGTCCAACACCAAAAATGGAATTAAGCAACCAACTGTTTATGTTTTTAACATGGCTCCGATTAGAATTATCACTAACATGCACGTCATAGTTATTTGACGCTCCTAAATCCACTGTTTTAAGAAAACATAATTATTTGGTCAAATTTTGTTTATCTCAAACTTGGTGCTATACCAATTTGGTCTAACTTAGGACAACTTCGAGAAAGTATGCCTAAATGTTTTAAAGAAACTTATCCGGATACGAAAGTTATTATTGATTGTACTGAGCTGTTTTGACAAAAGCCTTCAAATCTAACCATTCAAAGCAGTTTAGTTTTACGTTATAAACACTAATGTTACATACAAAGGATTAGTTGGTATTGCTCCATCTGGTGGTATTACATTTGTAAGCGAATTTGATGGGTCCATTTCTGACGTTGAAATAGTCAAGCGTTCTGGGATGTTGCAAAAAGAATTGTGGGTAGGGGGTGACTCTGTTATGGCTGACCGAGGATTTACGATCAGGGATATACTTCACCTTATGGGTGTATCACTTAATATCCCAGCATTTTTGATTGATCGAAGTTAATTCCCCCATGAAAAAGTGACAGAAAGTCAAACAATCGCAGCTGTCAGAATTCATGCTGAACGAGCTATTAAACGTATTAAGAAATATTGTCAAATTCGAAACGAAATCCCACTCTATTCGCAACTATCCTGACTGCCAAAAGTAGCGAGATTTAATTAATTCAAAATAATTAGTGACGTAAGTCGGAACACAGAATTGGATAAAAATGAAGAACAGAGTCTGAGGGAAAATACGATGGTCCTGAAGGCTCACTGTTCTCTTCCATATCTTTTTATGGCGAAGTGTTTTCTTCCGCAATTTTTCTGTCGCAAAGTGTCTCTTCCATGATATTTTTGTGGCAAAGAGTTCTCTTCCATGATTTTTTTGTAGTGAGCCTTCAGGGCCATTGCATATGCCCCTGACGGCTCACTGTTCTCTTTCGCAGTTTTTTATGGCAAAGGGTTCTCTTTCCACAGTTTTTTTGTGACAAAGTGTTCTCTTTCATGGTATTTATGTGGCAAAGAGTTCTTTTCCATGATATTTTTATGCCAATAAATTCGACTTCAAACTTCTGTTTTACTGGTGGGCGAGAGAAATCTTTGTCTTGATAGCTTCATCTGGACTGTATATTTTTCACAATATTTTTATATCTTGCATGCTTATGAGGGTGTTCAAGGTAAAATCCTGTATCACAAACGTTTCGGTGAGAACCTAAATAAAAATGTTTCAAGGAATGAGCAAAAGTTGTTTATAAAGCTCAATCACCCAAACAAATTCCAGTAGGTTTACAACATGAACTTTACTGATACGAGATTTTACCTTGAACTATAAGTTATGTTTATGCTTATGCTTCTCGTTTTGGTAAGTGAAGAACAAGAAAAACAAGAAGAACAACTGGGTTAAGAAAACGTGTCTATTTAGCGAGATATAGAATAGGCCTTTCCCAAATTATGTTCACAGTATTATGGCCTAGTTACCATGTTCTGCCTCGTTTTGATGCAATTTATAACTTAATGGTTTAGTAATTTATTCCAATTCCGGTTAAAATCAATATTTTTATTGAGAACGGGGCGGAACATAATGTGATTAGAATGTAAAGGCTCCTTCACGTCATCCGATTATCAAAACGCTGAAAGAAACCCTGGGAACGAAGTTGGCGTCGATATTCAGCAAGTGACGATATAAAATGTTGACCAGATGAAATGATCGAGTCAAAATTCTGCCTCGAAAATGAAAATGAAAATATTTTGGAAGAGAAGTCTTTGTCCAAAAAAATCGCGGAAGAGAACACTTTATAGCAAAAAATATCACGGAAGAAACGTGTTTGTCATAAAAACTGCGGAAGGGGAACAGTGAGCCTTCAGAGGCATGCACAATGGCCCTGAAGGCTCGCAGTTCCCTCTGCAGTTTTTATGGCAAACAGTTCTCTTCCGTTATATACAATAGCCCTGAAAGCTCACAAAAATTACAGAAGAGAACCCTTTTCCACAAAAGATTTGCGGAAGAGAACACTTTCCACAGAAAAATTGCGGAAGAGAACACTTTGACATAAAAATATATGGAATGGAAAAGTGGGCCTTCAGGGCCATCGTATGAAAACAAACAAGAGACCCTTACCTTTTTTCTTTCACTGGTCGTCGAAGATCGATTATAAAGACAATCAGAGCTAAAATTATGCCGATCCCAAACAACGTACCGACAGTGATCATTACACCCGGTAATAACCTGCTTCGAAAGAACGGCGAAGTACTTTTGTGGACGAGGTAAAGGAAAGCAGATAAAGGATAGCGAAAATATCCTACAAATGGAAATATATGTTTGTTTCAGAATGCTTCGCTTAAATGTTCAAATGAGTAAAAATAATGAAAACATTAACCTCTCTTGCTCTTCGAAACTTCAATGAAGAACTTGATTACGTTCTGACAACCTTCTACGTGAAATGTATACACGTACTGGCCTGCATGCCTCTTGTGAATATTGTGAATTTCTAGTACAGAACCGTGCTTTAATCCATAGTTTTCTGGATCGACGATGTAATAATGTCGGCTTACTTTATTTTTCTTCAGAAGCTGATTCTCAAACGTCCAGCTAGACAAGCCTTCCCTGTTCGTTTGAACTTTCAACACAACACGGTCATGTTCGGTGGCCGTTACGTTTTCCAATGTGTTAACGGGTTTGATGTTAGTATCTAAATAAGCATCCATGTGTATATCATAACCAAGATGGTGGCTCATTTGTTTTTTCCAACCTGTTGATCTCAATTGGTTCCATGTAGTGCTATTAATATGTTTGTCCTAACAAGATGCAATCATCACTAGTTTGCAGTCAAAACGTTGTCATATCTGTCTGGGTTAACGAGAACCTTGTTGCATAATGCAACAAACAAACAAAAATAAGAGAATTTTAACCAAAATGTTTAATGATCGAGTCTTGTTAGACAAATACACTCATATTTTAGATTAATTAAGGTCCAAAAATATCAGCAAAGGCACATTTCTAGAAAATCTATTTCCAATCTCAGCGCAGAGGAAGGGGTGATGGTGCCTGCGCGAACCACCGTTTATTTGTTCATCTAACAAGTCATTTAAAAAAATTATTAAAATAAAATCGAACTCCCAGCAAGCTAAATCTTTTTATTTTATCTAGGTGGTTTTATGCACTGTTTATTTCAAAGTTTCTATTTTCGATAATCATTGAGGATGAAAAAGTAACCTAGCTTAAATGAAAAAATATTTCGAAATTACCAGGTATATTCACAATAAAATCAATTTTGAAGCTGTCTGTTGAGGCTGTATAGCGACCGGCATCAGAAAGGCTGGCATTAAAAATGGTCAGTTTTCTGTAACCATCCTCGAAACGGATACCACGTCCTTGCAAAACTTCGGTATGATTATCTCTCGACCATGAGTATGAACTATTTGTTTGAATGTCTGTTGTATCGAGTTCAACAGATGAACCAAGACATGTTAACATCTTTTTCGTTTGTGTCTCTGAAAGATTAATCAGTAAAACTGCCGTGTCATCAAGAATATATAAACAAAAAGAAACACAATAAAATAAACAATAAACAAACAAAAACAACAAGCAAACCAAATTTATTATGATGTTGCATTGTTAGCAGTATCTAACTATTTCAGTAATCAGTATTTCAGTAATTCAGTATTTCAGTAAAACGTTATATGGACGTCTATACAACGTTTATACGAAACTTTGAAATTACGTCGTATGCCTGCTGGCTTTGTTGTTGTTGTTGATTGTTGATTGTTGTTGTTGTTGTTGTTGTTTTTGTTGTTGACATGATGATGTTGCCTCTATAAAAACTTATATACCTATTCCAGAATCTTCTGCAATAGCGACATGATTTGAAACTAAAAGATAAGTATAAAATCTAAAATCTAAAATCTCATGTCACCCTAGACCAATGATTTCTTGAAGCAGAAAACACCAGAGAAGGAGAGTAAATACACTCAACTCCCGCTATCCCAGCAGACCGAGATAAAGAAAAAGGGAGTTCGAGATAGCGAGGTTTTCTAGGGCAACGAAATACTCAATAGAGCAACATTTTTGTTGAAGATAGGGAGAGTTTACGGTAGTAAATGTTAAGATATAGACGCATTGTAAAAAATGTATTGCGTAGTATTTTTTGCAATGGGCTACGCTGGGATAATCGAACGCTGCCAACGAACTACCGTTGGCTAACATCCAAATAGGCTTGTTTACCTATTAGCATTAACAAAAGATACCCAGAATGCATATCCTATCGATAATCATAAAAGCATTAATATGATTTTCAACCATCCAGTTCTCTCAATCTAAATGTTCGACATTTTGGCGTTGCATATAATCAGATTATTTTGTAAACATGTTGACGTCAAATATTATAATGACGTCAAGTTTGTGAGGAGAATGAAAAGGATTCTTGGCGTTTAGGAAATACCGGCCCGGTTTCCCGATCACTCGAGATCAATAATTGACAGAAGGTCAGTTTTTATCTGCGGTGCGGAGCAACCGGATAGGATAGGATAGGATAGGATAGGAATCGGAATCCCTCCTCCCTCTCCCCTCATAATTTTTGAAGATCGGGATTATATCAATTGTGAAGAAAACACAATAGGATTTTGGTATTTTTTTCCTTTTTCTCTTTATGTTAATTCTTCCATTGAAATTATTCTAAAGCAACGAAAGTAAGTGAAGAACTTACTTAAGTAATCACGGTAAAATGAAATGTATCAAAACGAGGTCCGTATTGACAACTGAGTCATTATGCGACAATTAAACATGAATTAGAGAAAGGTGTGTTGTATAGAAATTTCAGCTAGTCCAGTTCTGATAGAACTGAAGATCCTGAATATGTGGTCCTAGATCGTATAAAGCCTCCATTTGGGTTACAGAAGTTACAGGTCCACTTTCCCGCTCGACTACACAACTTCCTATCCCGCTCTCAAGCTAAGATGAATGCTAAGTTGAGTGGATTGATTCACACTGGTATAGTCACTGACTATAGTCGGCCAAAATTCGAGCCCTGATTGGGGACTCTGCAGGCGAGCAATTTTATCGGAGGGCGAACGATTTATAAAAAGACAATTGATGGTAATCGCTGATAAGGAGGTTAAAGATTCTTGCCATCATTATTTTATTTATTTTCAAGTTGTTATGAACTTTTCAAGTTGTTTTGTTCGTTAACCTTTAGTGTTACAACAATGCATTAGAACACACAAAAATAACTTACCTCTTTCCAACAATGAAAAACCTTTTCTGAAAATTTCGTCTTCGTATCTCTCGTGTTCGGCAATACCGACTTTTTCCAGCTGGTAAGGGAAATCTTTTGCGTTCTGTGCATAGCAATTACCTCGAATCCCTAAATATTTAAAAAAATATATGCGTATCTTTTCAACAGAAAACGGATGGCGGATCTAGAACCTAGGCGAAATTTATGGAGGGGAGGAAGGTCATTAAGAGTATAGAAGAGAAACTTGCAAATAACCTAATCAACACTTGAGTTTTAACAGAAAATTCATGACACTGCACTCCTCCACGTTTTTGGCCTAACACTAGATCTGCAGCTGGAAAATGTGTGAGCTGCTATCATGAAGCCAAAATTGCTGCCATAGCTAACCAAATGCTTGATTATTTACTCATGTTTGGACTTATAATTTGAAATCACTCTCGCGGAGGAATATCTCTATATTTCCTTGTTCGATTAAGGAAAGGTAACTTTAGTGAGAAGTCTTTCATGTAAAATGTTTTTAAAATCGTTAGCTTGACACATTCCTTACCAGTTTTAAGTGATGATGAATTGATGTCTCCTCTTTATAATGTAATAATACCCCCAGTATACGCAAGACATCTTCAAGACGTCTCCGAAAGTTCTTTTGGAGACGTGTGTAGGACGTCTCTAAGTCTCAAACTGAAACACCAAAAAACGTCCAAACTAGTAGAGGAGATGAGACTTTGCCTCCTGTTTCCTGGAAAACAATGTTTGGGAAGACCCCTTCCAAAGACATCATAGTCACGAGATATATGATAAGATTTAAGAAAACATTACTTAAACAACACCACATTTTTTGCTTTTGCCTCTTGGGTATAAATGATGTTTACAACGTTTATGAGAGATTTTGAAAGCCAAGCTGAAAATACAGTAAGAGATTTGTTTTTTATGGTGGCCTGTTCCCAACACCAGCGCTGTGACTTTTGGATGTTCCCAATCTTACTCTGTAAACGACACCAGATATGATATAGTTTATCACATTCGTTCTTCCTCTTTCCGATCGAAATTTGTGAATGGCGTACAAAATGCTAACTTTGTTTACATTACCTCAGATGCGGATACAAATTCTGATAATTTTGTTGATATTTTCAGTAAAATTATGGAGAAATATGTGCCAATCAAACACAAGACTATTAGAGGTAATCAAGCACCTTTTATGACTCGCGAACTAAAAAAGGCTATCTATACCAGGTCAAGGTTTAAGAATAAGCAACTCAAAAACCCTTCACAAGAAAATAGACTAAATTATAAAAAGCAAAAAAAAATATATATATATATATATATATATAAGTCTTAGTAAAAAAGGTATGAAAACATATATTAATTCTATCACAGACAAAGGTATTATTAACAATAAAATTTTTGGAAAACAGTCCAACCTTTTATACCCAATAAAAATGGATTGATGAATAATCATATTATGATAAGTCACAATAATTCAATTATTTCCAACGAAATTGAATTGACGAAATTGTTTAATGATCACTATGTTAATACTGTAGAATATTCTAGTGGCATTAAACCACTGGCAGTAAGCGACATTAAAGGTACCACTGATCAGGGAATTCTAACAGAAATAAAACACAAATATAAAGATCATCTGGTATAAAAGTAATAAAAGGAAATGCAAAAGAAAAGCATAAATTTGAATTTCATGAAGTTGGTGAGAATGAAGTAATGAAACTTTTACATGAATTAAATCCCATGAAATCTACAGGAGAAGACAAAATACATCCGATGCTTGTTAAAGTAGCATTAAATCATTTAATAACTCCAGTTACTAATGCAATAACTAGTAGCATTAGAAGAAAAACATCCCTAAAAGAGCTAAGCCTTTAGATAAAGGAGGGTCTGATAAAAACAAATATCCATAATTACAGACCTATAAGTGTTCAAATGTCTTTTCTAAGTTATATGAGAAAATAATCAAAACTCAAATTACTCCTTTTCTATATAAAATCTTATCGATGGTTGTCTCAGCCTATAGGAAACACTTTAGTACATAACATGTTTTATTGCGTCTACTGGAAGAATGGCGAGAAAAATGTCGTTGGTACCTTGTTATTGGACCTATCTAAAGCCTTTGACTGCATTCAACATGAACTTCTAATAGCCAAGATGTCAGCTTATGACTTTGGAGTTGATGCCCTTCTTTATAGTCTTACCTCAAGGACAGAGCTCAGTCTACACGTTTGAACATTGATAGTTTTATCTCAGTTAATTGTGACTGGGATACCTCAACGTTCTATACTAGTTCCAACTTTGTTTAATTCATTTTTGAACGATTTATTTTATTTTATTCAAAATGCCAACATACATAATTACACCATAGTCACAAGAAAAAAAGCTAGTCTAAGCATCGGGCCGTATTGCGAACAATCATCAAAAATATAAGGGTGGTCGGACTGAGAGGTCATAGATTCAAAACAATATGGCGAGGTTTCAAGAGGATGAACTATTCGGAAGTGATCTTGACGCAGTTTTTGAAGCAATAGACGAAGATTATTTTGAAGTAAATAATGAAATATCATCCGATATCAACACTGGTATTGTTGACGTCAAGGAAAAACCGTACAAGTGCTCTGTTTGTGAAAAAATATGCCTTTCACAACGAGGTCTGTCTCGTCATATTAACAGCAAACACATCAAGAATAATAAAGACCAACAAACTTCCAATTCAACACTGTTAGCAGAAGAAAGATTGCATCCACTAGTTCTTAAAGGGTTATTGAAGAAGTCTGCGCAAAATTTAGCCGATCAGTGCTACCCACAAAATTTAATCGATGGTTTCAAATCTTTTCATTTGACACTCTTCAAGATGTGTTACCATATCATAACCTGGTCAAGGATGTAGTACATGAATTTAGTGGTGATGCAGAGAAATTCTATCCAAAGTTTTACAAAATCTTTACAGATTCAGAAGTCACTCTCAATGACTTGGGTAGACATAATCATCTGCTTTTCGGTTTTGAACTGGCAAATCATGTTTTGGCACATTTGACAGATTCTAAATTTCAAAATGATGTTATATCATAATGATGTCTTTTTCAGAAAAGCAAAATTCCATCATTTACTACCTGGGTGGATATGTAGTTGGTACTCTGTACCGTCGCATTTGATTTTCCAAAAAAAAAAAACTGTTTATAATGATAATCGACTGTCTCTTCTCCTTGCTTGTAAATTTAGTGACGATGAGATTGATATACGCAATCAAAAGTTAGTTAACATTAAAGATCGTGGTAGTTTGTTCAAAATGAATACACATGCATTTTCAATGTTTGCTACTGCAGAGTCATACTTTTTGAAAGCTACTGAGAAGTTCTCCACAAAAATTGATTACAAAGCTATTCATGGGTTTTAATTAATTTGTCAAAAATCCAACATAAAGCTGAAGAATACTCTACTCAAGGTAAATCATGTGTTTCTTGTTAGATTTTTTTAGATATAAAAAACCATCTAGACAGCAAATTCAAACTTTGGGGTGACCTTTACAAAGAAATATAGTCATGAAGAAAGGTATATTAATATCTTATTTGTGGTGTTAGGAGTGAAATTGGTGGGATAGAGGAACATTTCGGGGATTGAGGCAGTAAAAATGTCAAGCCAATTCAATGTTTTTTATTAATGTGTGGCTTTAAAAAAACCCGTTTTGTTAGTCATCTCCATCATGATCCGAATTTCACACAATCTTTAATCTTTTCTAGCCTTCTTTCGACATGGTAATGGAGCATCGCTAAATTCTACTTGACCATGGTCTTCAGAATTTCCAGTGGCAATTGGTCTGAACACTTTTTGGTTTCTGATGGTGTTATCATGATAACCAATATCTCTTAGGGAGGGATTATCTTTACGTGATCCCATGGCTCGTTGTCTCCCAAACTAATGTTCGAGAGGATCTTGACAAAAACGCTCCGTCAGTATGTAACCACCAACAGCATTATTTAACAGAAATTGAACACATTCAATAACAGAATTCACTGTAATTTTCAATCCTTCATATGTCTGCCATGATATAAACATACTACTTCGTGCTGTTTTGTTGAAATTCCCTGGACGGTGTTCGATGTAGTTCTGCCAATCAGTAAAGTATTTTAAGAATAAATTTCGCAACCAGGAAAACCGTGGATCATTGACTGATGTAAAAGGAGCAAGAAAGGTTTCAAGTTGTGAATATGTGAATTTGGATTTTTCACATTAACAATATCGAAAAAATTATCCAGCATAGAACAAAATTTTAGCAGCTGCATCAGGAGGACCATATGCTGTTAACACTTTGCTTACACTAGAACTCAATACTTGTCCTGCTAAACGTACATTCATGACTGAGTATTGTGTTAAATGAATATGTTCATGTGTTACCTTTGGTAATAATGCCAGTTCACATGCTTGATCTTCATAAAATATTTCAGCTATATGATTCCAAAGTAGGCATGCTCCAATCATTCCACATCACACGTGTGTGCTTACCAGATCCTGAATTTCCTAGGCAGTTACGAGCTGTTTTAATTAGATGTGGAGGGTCTGAGAAGAAATATATGAATCGTTTCTCATTTGCAAATAAATTTAATGTACGATATGTTACATCAACTTCAGGATTGCCATCATCTACACTGTTCGTAATAAAATGCATTCGAAAAAACTTTTTATTTGGTGACGCCCCATCACATGTAGCAGCAACAACTTTAACACTACATTGCAGCTCACAAATACTCACTGCTTTCTAAAACAATGGAAAAATTTGACTTGCTGATGCTCCAGTAGTAGCAAAATTTGCCAAACTGAACTTAAACGGGTTGACAATACTCCGAAGCATGAATACCAGCACATGTGATGCAATATCGCTGACTTTATTAAGTGCAGCATAATTTAAAGATGGATCACCAAGATCAACATATCCAATTAACTCATCAGTGTGTTTATCCCATACAAGATTCTCTTGAATTTTCATTTGATCAAAAAGAAGAACCATGTATTTTTCAGCATCACAAAAGTTTTCAATTTTTTGCTGTAACTCTGTGATGATATATTTGTTAAATCCGCGTTGTGGTCGGATGTAATTCTTATAATCCCTCAACCGTCGTCTGCTTGGTAAAATGAGAAAACCAGTGCCAGTATATCATCATAAGCTGAAGCAGATTTAGCAGCTAAAGATAAGCAGTATCGGATGATCATGGGATGGCAACGCACACCTGAAGAGGAACTTTGTATATATTTTTGCTGTTCCTCCCCCAAAAAATTCATAAATGGTGTAACTTTGCTACGATCTGCATTTGACATGATAGTTACCAAATCTTCACTTAAATTTTTCTAAACTGAAATGGATGACTTGTGAAGTTCATTTTGCAGTGTTTTAATTCTATCTTCAAGTTCTTTATTTTTTAATCTTTGATGTTGCAATGTTAATTTGATACGTTCTGGTGATGTGAGAGAAACAGGAGCTTTTGCCTTTGCAGGAATTATTGATCTTTCAACTTTTTTAACAAGTAATCCTTCATGTTGTTTTTCATTAGTAAAGCATATTTGGCATTTGTGTGATTCACAAAGAACGTGACATTTCTGAGGTCTCAAATACTCTGATTGTAACAATCGTAATGTGGATGATTCAACAAAAAATTTTGGCACGAGATGTCGTAACAGGGATTCTGATTTATGAGTTGTCACTCCTTCGCATATTCCAACTTTTGAAATTGCAGATATGAGGTTTTGCAGAGAGGTATTTTTCATTGAGGTACCATATAATTTCATCAAGGAATGATCTTGTGGTAATAACCAGTTGTACACTCTTATTTTGTAGCTGAGATCTTTATCCACATATAATTCAAATTTTGGAATGGTATGTTCATTGTCCAAAAAACATATTTGCACTAAATTATCAGACTTTTTATTTACAACCCATCCAGAAGCGAGCTTCAGTGAACTTATCCTTGTTTGGAACTCAGAGAAGGATTTGTAGTACGTTGAATCTACTTGTGATGCAGGTGGTATAAATGCTTCCCTTTTCTGTATACTTGCAATTGATCTCTGTGGAAATGTTGTGCTAGGGATGGATTTTACAGGTAGATTAATGGTAGGTAACACACCAGGTACTCTCGTTGTTTTAGTCTCATTTCGAATTAAATGTTCCTCGAGATAATGCAGTTCGCAAGTGTACAAACTTCCTTCTTCAATCTGATTTTGCAAGCTCTTATCAACTCTTATCAACTCTTATCAACAACACGATCTCTGATAATGATATTCACAATTTTCTCCCTCCATTGCGAGCTATATTCGTCATCTCCAGTCGGTACACGAAAAAGGGATATTCCTTTACACTTTCTAGAAGTTTCACACCCAAAAATAGCACAGTTAGCACCAGGCATGTCTACATTTCCCCACTGATTCCCTTTAAAAAAAATTTCAAACTTTCGCGCTATGCACTCAAAAGTACCTTGTGAACGAATTTGAAACGAAATTCATGATATAAAAAGAGACGAATTTCCAGACTATCTCTTTCTTGTGACTATGATTACACCGACGGCAACACACTCTCAGCGTTTTCAAACTTAAAAAAGAAAAAAAAGAAAAAGAAAAAAGAAGAAGGTTAAAAGCATACCAAAAAGAGCTTCACGTTTCTTGTATAAGGACAGTGAAAGGATAGTGAGCTGCTAGCTAAGGCAGGGAGAAATACTATGAATGCTTATAGGCTAAGAGCTCTCTGCAAAGAAATTAACAAAAGTATTAATAACCTAAGTGGCAAATATATATTCAACCTTATGTCACTGAACGACCAGTTCGATCGCATAACATACATAATTTAAAGCTACCTTTTTCAATCAGTGTACTTTTGGAACGCGGAGCATTCGATCCTTAGGCCCAAAAATTTGAAACACTTTGCCAACACACCTTAAATCATGTGAAAATATAAATTTATTCAAAATTTTTTTTAACAAAATTGGAATGGAGATAAATGCAAGTATAATGTATGCGGACATCGATAATTTATAGTTTATGATAATATCTTTCATGATAATGAGTAAAACGTGGAAATGTTTTGAATCGGACTAGATTTGCTCCTTTTTTTTTAGCTATATTTTTTTGCTTTACCTTTTTTGTTATTTTTCCTTAAAAACAGGGACATGCACCAGAGAAAACATTATATTCCGCAACGTATATTTAAAAAATACAGGCACGATGATTTGAAATATGTATGGATACAACACTTTCTGGAAGTGCTGGTGAGATGTTGACATTACCAACAGCAGCCTTTAAATGGAGCTTTTCTTTATTACATGAGTTAGTACTTAAAATCTTAACATAATTGTATTGCTATATGAACTTGTTGTGTTCCGATTATACATCACTAACCGGTATTTTTTATTCACTAAAACAAATTGGCAGACACACTTCCATTTCCCTCATCATTGCTGGGAATCAAGAATTCACCGCCTTTTTTGCATTTTGAGGTGAAATAACAATGTTCCCATAATCCACTTTCATCTGTTAGATACCTAACAACTACCCCAATGCATTGCTGCAATTACTAACCTTGTAGGTTGGTTTGACTAAAGTTCATAGAATAAGAATAGAATAACTGTTTTATAATTTACCAACAACAACAAAAGAAAAGCATGTTAAATTAGACTTTTCCTCAGTTTTTTGCAGTCTTAAAAGTCTTATAGAAGTGTTTAAAGAGAACGGGCGCATGATGAACTCAGCAACCTCAAACCCAGGTCTCCTCCGATTGTTTCGGATTGTTTAAGAATATAAATTCGGGTATCTCAATATAAATTCGTGTTCTAATCTCTGTGTTTACTTTCTTTTTCATGTCTCATGATAGATTCCAATACATATTTTTGGATGTCTTTCTTCTTTCTTTGTGTTTTTCTATCTTTCTCTCTAAAATTCGTGGAAGCCGCAATCTGCCCGATTTACGTACGCTCAGACGAAACTTTCATATTAGTAAAAAAACGGAACACGCATTTATCAAGTTTGTTTTCTCATTTATTTCAAAATAGGGATCACCGATATTGTTGGTAATGCTCAATTTTTCTTGCGCAAGTTTTACAGCACTAGAAAAGTTAATTTGTGATTCAATTCTTTTAATAGTGCACACCACAAGTGCTATATTTCATAATTGCATCACCTTAATTTTTAAAAAGTAATCTATAACTCTGGGCTTTCTTCATTCACGCACAAATCTTTCGCCTTTTACTAAAGATTTCCGTGGAGAAGGCCAATTGATGAGTATATAGGCAATTTTTCTTGCCCTGCCCATGGCGGGGCCACAGATACAAAAAAGAATTGTGCTAAATCAAAAACGTATGGATGTTTCAGTTGGCTGTCTGATTACACCCTTTTTTTTTCTATAAGAATGTTTAAAATTTGAGTGAGCCTCAATATTGTTAAGAAAACTGAAATTTTGAGCTTCGGATATTCTTAATATATATTCTTATTTACTGGAATTCATTTTCATCTGTGCCGTCTGGCGAATTAGATCCCGTTTCAGCTCCACAGATGGGCAAATAGGTGAGGGCTTGGGTACTTTATAGTTGGGCAACCCTTCAGTAGTAATGTTCTCGTCTCCTGAATCATCTGCTGTCATCAAAAGATCTGTTCTGGCCCACATCTAAGATGAACCGAGCCTGAGCTTCTTAAATATTCTTTAATTTTGGACAATTCTGAGCCTGAATATTCTTATAAAGTGTATTCGTATATAAATGAATGGCCACATAACAACTCCACCACATAACAAGCCCAAGGTAAGGCCATCTTAATCCGACAAAAAGTAAATTTTGAAAGGATATTATCTATTTTATTTTTCAGATAAATCATCTTCCTTCTGGACGTTTTTTACAAGGACGGTTTAATTGTACTGATGTAATTAATTGTATGTAAAAAAATCAAGAAAGTAAAAAGAAAAAAAAACATTCACAAAATAATCTTTTATGTTCAGCTCAATCAATTATTTGCACACCACAAGTGATTCATTAGTTGTTAGCATTTCTTCCATTTTGGCGCTGAGATAATTAACTCTGGGCTTTCTTCATTCACGCACAAATCTTTCGCCTTTTACTAAAGATTTCCGTGGAGAAGGCCAATTGATGAGTATGTAGGCAATTTTTCTTGCCCTGCTCATGGCGGGGCCACTAATATTAATGAAATAACTTTTAAACATTTAAAGTTTATTCGTTTAAAGATTTACGACGATGAAGGAATTTTCTTCATCATATAGCATAGCATAGAATCTTTCTATCATTCAAAAGAGAAGAATATATTATTGAAATTTAATAGGAAAATTCTCGAGCCCAAAATATCATCAACTTCATTATCTTCAATAAATAAAAACGAAAAATCCATCCGAAATACTGGGTTTAAAACTTTTTTAAACAAACGAAGTAAACAAAAACGTTCAAATAACAAACAAGAATAGTTATAAGAAGCGATGAAGCTTCATATCAAACTGTCGGCGAGCTTCGAAGCACGAGGCATTACTTGCAACAAAATAATACTTAATTTCAAGTGATACTTTAGTGATACTAAGATCCATTTTTTCATGAATACACCTTTCCTGAAATTCAGATATCAAAATTGTCGCTAATCATTTCTACTAGGAGTTTTAATAATAGAGATAATTACTAAGTAATGAAGTTAAAACATTATTGAAACAATAAATTTTATAAAAACGAGGTTGGATGTACTAACTAGCTCAAAACACCGTGTTTAAACAGAAATTCGGGAAAGGTGTATTAAGTGGTAAAATACCAAAAAATACTTATTGAATGTTTTCATAACCTTTTGAAAATTCTTAGCCCGCATTCGTTCGTTACAATTTATATAGTTTCGTGAAGGAAATTTCACAGAGTCTAATACCGGATGAGTTTATCTGCTAAAGCATAGAAATACGAGAAGAGAAAGAATATCAACGTTCTTTGAGATATTCGAACGGGTGATATAATTATTTTTTGCTTCAAATGATGTAATCTCGAGTGAGTTTTATTGTTTTTCTAAAACAATCAGCTGAAACTTTGATTGGTCGTTAAAAACATTTATAATTTGTCGGATTAAATAAATAATTAATTTATGTAATAATTATTTTGACTTTCAACACGAACATTTTTTTAAAATAACTTGCAAGGGCAACTCTTTTGATTTGGATTCAAAGCACCATCACACCATATGTAAGGATAAGTTTATACGGCTGCTCTTATGTCGTGTCTAACTTAATTATTGGCATTTATTGAATTAAGTTCAACAAAAGTCTCGCCGTATAAAACGAAATGTTCCACAATATAATTAAATCCAGCAAATTTTGTCGAACTTAATGCAAAAGTGCGGCAGAAGTTAAGCGTGTATTTATACAGGCGAACTTGTGTCGTACTTAATATTATTTGGTGTATCCTTTATTTGAAGTCAAAACATTTTCTATTATCTTTTATGCAAACTCAGCGGATAATTTTTCCCGCTTCATTTTCAAAATAGCTGACGAAGGCTTAGCATGCGAGCAAGTAAGTAGAAAATATAGAATATAGCTAGCTGCAACTGAAGATTTTGTGAATAAAAGTTATCTTTTTAGTTCTTTGAATATCTGCGAAAGTATCTTATTATTTATAAATAACATTATTTGCAGAATGTGTGCTTTGAAATGTCTGAAGAAGATGATTCAAGTGGTGAATCTAATCCGATCCTCCTCGAGAAGCTTAAGAAGAAAACAAAGAAAAAGCAAGGTCGGAAATGCCAATGGCCAGAAACCATTGTTAATGACTTAGTAGATATTATAGTTAACAACGAAAAATACAAAGAAAAGTTGCTTTTGACAAACATAAGGAATGCAAAAAATGGAAAGTATTATGAAAAGGTGATCGAAGAAGTGACACAAAGATGTAATGAGAGGGGAGATAAATATTCATTTGATATCATGCAGACAAGACAAAAATTTAAAAGATGTGTTGCTATATGTCGGGATGCTGCAATGAAAGTAAAGTCAGCTTTTGGCATAAAAAGATTTCAGGAGGATAAAGAGCTTGGTGCATGGTTCAATAAGCTCTTTCCTGTTATAACCTCTATGCCAAGCTGTCAACCAGAGCAATCCGTTGAACCTGGCATAAACACCGAATTGTCAGATGACATAGATAATGATGATGTGCCTGGTGAGTTGTTATCATCTACTGATGGCAGTAGCAAAAAACGTAAATATGTACCAAATATGTATGTATTCTTCAAAACGAAACGTCTCAATATAAACAAATTTACACTAATCTAGTCATTTTGAATAACATCAGCAACTTTCTCTGTATCGTTCGCGCGATTTTGGTTTCGGGGTCTTGGTAAAGCAGGACCAAACATAGTTCTGATATCCGTTTGTTTTGCACGTTTTTTGGGAGGAACCTTGTTCTTTGGAGGATTCTTGTTTTTTTTAGGATTCCTAATTTCTTCTTGCTCGATATCGAGAAACACACCTTTTTTTAAAAGCATCGTGTATTTTGAGTTCAGCCTCGGCCATGCTAAAAAATCTTAAGAGTCAAGCCTCAAACATGCTTATAAATTTAACTATTCAAATATCATTAACTACTTAACTATTTCGGTTGGTAAAATTTACTTCTTTATGCTAACTTCTTAGCCTCAAAATATCCTTAATATATGCTTAAGATATTCTGCCTCTGTATGCCTATAAAACACTGGTGTAACACGCAACTGTTGTATATACATTTTTTTATTCTTGAAAATCCATGCATTTAAAATTTCAGTTTGGTCTTGATTCGCGAAAGTTTATGCTCGCGAAATTTTCTAAAATGCTCGATTCGCGAAAATTTATGCTCGCGAAATAAATTTTTCTGCCTCATTCGCGAAAGTTTATGCCAAAAATTTCGCGAGTTTTGACACTCGCGAAACTTTCTGCTCGCGAAAGTTTGTACGACTAAAGTAATATGTGTGCTTCTTCTTCAGGTTTTTCAACCTTTCAAAATTCGCATCCTAATGCAAACGATATTCCAAATAGCTATCCTGGTTATTCACCGCAACTACCCTCGATGAATTCACAGGCTGGTTTTACAGCACAACTTTTTGACCAAAGATATCTTTAAAGTGTAGAACTCAATTTTATCACATGTTGTTGTTTAATCTTCTTCAGTCAACTATAAAAGTGTCAAAATTAGTGACACTTATTTCAACTTTACTGTTATGTGGTCGTTTTTGATTTAGCGTCACTCGTTTTAGATTTGAATATCATACACAGAGTAAAATTGTTTTGATTACAAGCTTTGCTTTTGTTCACTTTGGTCTTCTTTTTCTTCCCAAAATAATTTTGTTAATATGTTACGAACTAGCTGCTGTTTGTCCTGTGATATCAAAATGTTTCTGTTTCGAATCAGTGAGATCCAGGAGATCACGGACCTCTTGTTGACTACGTCGTTTGTTAGCAGCGCGATCGAAAGATATATCATATTTTCTCGGTATTAAATCACCTGCGATGCAAATGTTGTGCAAGACAATACAAGCTAACCCTATAAGTTTTACAGTTTCTTTGTTGCTTTCACATCTTCTATGAAGCACTCGAAACCTGCTTTTTAACCTACCAAACGCACCTTCTGTGACTAACGTAGCTCTGCTGTGTCTAAAGTTGAAATATCGCCTTTCGTCCGTCAAGACTTCTTCCCCGTGCGGCTTGACGATCCACGATCGCATTGGAAAGGCGCCATCTCCAAGGATTAAGGGTGGGATTTCAACGTCACTGATGGTTTGAGATACGTTCGGAATTATTGTTCCTTTACATATTCCATCCCATAAATTCGTGGATTGGAAATACGTGGAATCGTGAGTATTTCCTGGAGCCCCAATTGATGCCCAAATGAAGCGATATTTTGCGTCAACAAGCGCCATCAGCACAATCGAGTAGAAACCTTTAAAGTTAAAATAATGTTTCATTGATTCTGCACCCCCAGCAGGGCATCTGATGGGTAAATGGGAGCCATCAATAGCTGAAAATGCATATGGAAACTGCCATTCACACCCAAACTCAGTCATGCTATCGACATATTGTTGGTGAGTTTTCGGAAAGTTATTTGTGACTAACTCATCCCATAAACCTTCGACAATAGCGGTACAAACTTCACTGACTATTGTGCAGACTGTAGGAACGGCGACACCACACATTTCTGCAATTGTGTAGAGACATCTCCCCTTGAAAGTTTATATACACATATTCCTAATCTCATATCCGGCTGGATAGGCACTTCTGTTTCTGCAAGTTTGGACGTATTTTATCAAGTATTAGGTTAAATGTCCTTCTTGATAACCTGAAAGTTTCCTTAAAACGCTGATCATTGTATGTGTCTCTGACTGTTTCCCACCATCCTTGGTTACGAAGTAAGCGACGGCAAGACCTCTTTCTTGGTCCGGATGTATGAAGAATTCTTATCAACATTTCTATATTATTAAGAATGATGCTAACCAGTTGTAGTATTCGCATGCTTCTGTGATGTTCGATTAGTAACATAGATAAAGTTCTTAGAAGAACGGCGTGTTTTCGTTTCTGTCGTAGATTATAAAAATATAGCAGCCCCAGTAAGCGTCTACGATCTATAGCAGCCATGTTTTCTTCAAGTTTTGTTTATGAAATTTATATAGTTAAGTTTAACACATTTATTACGTTTAAATACAGAAGTCACGTTTTGTCGCTTTTTTGCTGAACTTAATTGTTTTAAGTTAGACACGACATAAGAGCGGCCGTATAAACTTACCCTAAATAAATTATCTAGGCACAGCCGACGGTGTTTTGCAATTTGTTCGACTTTTAACAAGATCATTTATTCTAGAAAAAACTTCATTCACTGAAAAATAAATTAATACTACGCTGTTTACATCATGCAGCCGTTTCCTGTTGGTATCCGAAATGTTCATTCTTCATTAGTTAGCAAAAATGTTAAACATAATATATACCCTTTCTACATTTGACACGACTGTAACTCCAACATTAATTCGAGACGTAGCGCTCCATATCACTATAAAAACCAGAATTTATTCTTTGACAGCGCCCCATAGCACAGTTTCATAAGTCAACTTCTAACATGACACCGCCTTGTTTTCGAGATTTTTCAGCAGCAAATACAAACAGATGACCTCGTAAGCTATCTTCAGGTCCTGATTCAATAATACTTGGATCTTTTAATGCCACAGCTTTAACAAAAGCTCTCATTAGGTAATAATCTGCGTAACCATGGCCACGCATAAATGTTGGTTCTTTTGGCGGGGATGATTTTAAAGCAGAGGATTTTTCTGTTACAAAATCAAATAAAGTAAAGTCATTATGATCAATTTCGATTTGTCCTTTAGTACCGAAAAGACGGATTTTTCGTTTACATACTTCTTTCGTAAACGCCGTCATAGTGAATGTGACGTATTTCCCGCCGGCGAATTCCATATTAACTGTTTGATGATCACATACGTCATTGTCGGACTCATAAACACATTTGCCGTATGGTCCATCCCTTAATGCAACCGTCATGTTTTCTATATCAGGAGTATCACAGACGGTATGACAAAATCCGTCAGGTCCAAATGATTTTATGACGTCAATATATTGTCGTACGGCAGAATAGGGACAAGTACGTTCAATTTTGCAATCTAAACAACGACTAGCCGCTCCTTCCGGTTTATTGCTGGATTTAAAATACGTCAGACTACCAAACGACTGGATTTTCCGACATTTTAAATCACCCATGAAATATTTGATCAAGTCCAGATCATGACAAGATTTCGCCATTAACGAACCACATTCTGTACCCTCTTTCTTCCAGTTACCACGAACGTAAGAATGTGCAAAATGCCACCAACCGACTGGTTCCATATGTTGGATCCCAACCAAATCACCTATTCGAAAAACATAAGAAAAAATTGTTGGTTATGGAGAATATGTTAAGCGACGTTAAATATCCCAACCTGGTTCCCAGGGCTTCTTGCTTTTTTGTAAATTATGACGGCTATGATTTGGTCAAAGAGCCCTGGGAACAAAGTATCCATGCTAACTCAATGTTAAAGACATCTGTTTCTACTGATCGATATGACGCATCTCTCAAGCGAAATGGAGAAGAAAGTAAAGAAGAAATAAAGTTGAACAAACTAGATCAAAACAGTATAACGTTCTTTTTCATGATAAAAAGACTTTATTCCTTGGTGGCCATTTTATGATCAGTAAAACATGCCAGACTTGTTAAAACATAATGATAAATGAGTAACTTCAATCGGTGCATAGGAACCTTTCATAATAACGTTTCTTACCAATGGCCCCATCAGTGATCATTTTTTTCGCCGTCATACATGCATTGGTGTATCTCATCACATGACCAATGGCTAGAATAACATTATGCTTCGCAGCTGCCTCCACCATTTCCCTACATTCATGTTCGGTTGGAGCCATGGGTTTCTCACATAAAATATGGTAGCCGAGTTCTGCGAACGCTAAACACGGTTCATAATGCATATCATCTAACGTTGCTATGACAACAGCATCAGCAAACTTCTCTTTAGCTGCAGCCTGAATTAAGGAAATTACAATTTAAGGGCGGGAAACGTAAAAGGCGTATGTACATGGGCGGCTCATGAATTTGAAAAAGGCAAGTGGAAATGGTTCGACGTGTAAAAACATTACCAGAAATAAATTCTTTATTTAACCTTAATGCTTCTTTCCTTTTAGTGTGGAGGGGGTGAATGGTTGCATTCAGTTCATCTTCCGATTTCTAACCAGCTAAGTTAATAGTTTAAATCTGGTTAAATTTGTCTGTGTTAGTCAAGCTATGCCTCATTCTATCAGACGATTTTCAGAACCTTTTAACGAAGACGTGTAGCTTGTTAGAAATCAATAGATGTGTACACTCTTTGTTTATATCGTAGATTGTAGTTAAACTTTGATGCTTATGTCAATTTAACCGTGAATAAACAACATACTTCTGTCCAACAACTGAAAGAATATTCATCTTCTATCATGTAACGCTGCTGGAAATTCTTTCGTCTAACTTCTCGTGGTTCAGCGATTCCAACTACTCGTAATAGTTCCGGAAAATCTTTCGCGTACTGAGCATAACAGTTTCCCCTCTGTCCTGTAGTGAAGTGAACATAATACACTTCAGTCAAGATTTTAATGAAGTATGTTGCTTATCGAACTACCAAAAAATTGTTAAGAGACATCAGTTTCTAAAGCGTCGGATCTAGAGGGTATGTCAAAATATTTGTGGAGGAGAGTGTTAGCTATTAAAACATAAAAGAAAAACAGGCAAATAAGTGATACCGACTGAAAACAGTAATTTTGGAAATTTGGAATTGCCGCATCTACATCGGTCACAATCAGGTAGACTGTAATCCTGAGACTTTAACATTTTCATCCAAGGAAAGTTTTCGAAGTCCCCGAACTGGACCCCGAATATCAGGTAAAAAATGAATGCTTGAGGGAGGTTGAAATAAAATAAAATAAATAAAAACTGCAGTTACCTGCCCCAAGTACTAATAATGTGACCTTAGGTTGATTAATTGGTTCTTCATTAGAAACAACACCATCTATTACGTCACCGCTTGACGATTGACCTCGTTTTGATGAAGTATAAACCGTTCCTTTTGATGATTCGGTAGCCGTTGGTTTGGTTTTGAATAAAGAAACGAATCGATTCATTGTTTCAGTTCCTAAAGATTATAGAGAAGAGGATCTTTACAACACTGCCTTCCCAACCCGGTACCTTTAGGGTCACTTGCCTTTTTTATGAAAACTGACGACGACAAAAAGAGAGAGAGTGGCCACGAATTTGACTGCTTGAGTGTAATTGGTTTTATCCATGTTGATAAGTGATAAGGGAAGTAACAGAAAAATCTAACCGAATCAAACCAGTTCAGACTTATAACATTTCTTTATTGGATTTCATATATAACCAATAGTCAGACAGCAGCAAAATAACCAGCAACTCATGAAAATTTTGGAAAAGATCTATTCCTTGAGATTTAAATACAACATAGTTTGACGTGACGCCCAAATAAATACATTGCTTCAATTGCTGCAAAAGCAGCAGACCCGCTTTGTATAGTGTTTGATTACCGAAGTAAATTCACATAGAAGTCACAGGTAAAGGGATCTTTTTCAAATTTAGTCTCAATAAAGGCCGTTTTTCATTCAGAGTTTTTTCCCCGCTCTGGCGGAAGAATTATTAAGATATTTTTGCTTTGTACATGTTTTCTGAATGTAAAACGGTCTTAAAGGAGAGTTCAAATTATAAGGTTCAAACAACTGAGATTTGAGTTTGATGGACACAATTATCTGAAGCCTTGGAGATAAAATTTCATGATTATCAGAAATGAGCCTGTCTTTAAAAATCGACAAAATATGTCTTTGGCAAATTGAGTCTTAAGATAGTTGTGTCTTAAGCGTTAAAGATCGGTTTCCATTAAAACTAAGAATGTTGCAAAACAAATGTACAACAGTTTTAAAACAATATTTCTATCTCTGCACCATTGTTATGCAATAGTCGCGATGCTGTGCGACGTTTCCACCAGTGAGAATTTGTAATTCTCACTGGTAACCAAGCTTTAGTTTCCATCGTGTCTGTTGTGCAACGTTTCCTGTTTTAAATTTTTAACGGAATACCGAACGTAACATTTCATAATAATAAATCATAAATCATAATTGATATAAATAACAGTAAAAAAAGAAAAAGAAAGAAAAAGAAAAAGAAAGAAAAAGGAAATGAATTCGAACTAACCGAGGATAGTAAAGTATGTAGCAATGTTGATCAACGATCAAAGACTTTTTGTATTTACGAAACTGCATATAGTTTTAGAAATTTTTGAAACATATTTTTTTTTTCACAAATATATTAAGTTTGAAATTTACATGACGCAACCAATTCAACGCGTTTGAACAGGAAACGAATTGATCTGATTGGTAGAAAGAAAAACGAATTGATCTGATTGGTAGAAAAGAAAAAAGCACACGAAGCAAATTTTGTTCAAGTGATTTTACAGTATTATAAAAAAAGTTTTATAATCAAAACATCAACTTGATTCGCAAAGCAAATTATTCTTTTGATGCAAAAGCAAATAATAAAATAAATTAATACAGCATAAACATCAGCTGGGGTGAAGGTTTCTTTTCAGTCTGTGATATCACTTCCGCTCTCCTCCATAGTGCTTCCTAATTCTCCGTCGACTTTCATATTACAAGTAATTTGAGATGGGCGAGAGGTATTAATGTTGAATTCAGGCATTTTCTACTGTCATCATCAACTGCGCGTCAGTTTTAATGTCACGTACAAACTGCTGGAAGAAAGGAAGGGTAACCAGATTGTCATTCTTCAAGTTAGGATGACATTACATTTGCAGGAAAACAAAACACAAACAGAATTAATTTTTATATAACGTTTGATCACGGTGTTTGTTTATTCATTTGACTAAAGATGAACATACAATTATCTAAAACACAGATTTGATGATATTGATTGATAAAGTTCAGAATTCCCTGGCTTTTCCAGGTTTTCCAGCTAAAAATGAGTAATTTTCCAGGTTTTCCAGGTCCCGTATGAAACCTGTCATAATACGGTCAGTTGTACAAATTGGATTCAAGTTGTTGACCACCAACGAAGTGAAATCAGCAACTTTATGTTTTCTTGTAACAAAAGAAAAATTATAGATTGTATAATTTGTTTAAAATGAATTATGCATATTGAGAAAAATAATGAGAAAAACTTTACTCCTGCTAATGAAGAATCTTAGAGGCATTCTTATTGAAATTGTACAGACACAAAACGGCTACTTAAAAAGGCTTACTCCCAGAATTTTATGTTAGTTTACATTATCACTTCCTCAGATAATTATTTTCACATAAACGCAGTAAGATGATTATTATACATGGCTGATTTGGATGTCCTATTATCATTATGTATGTGGCGCTCCATAAACGCTCCATAAAGCCTTATAAAGCTTGGTCGAGCTTTATAAAACCATCTGGTCTTCAATTTTTACAGAAATGTTTCTGGTCTGTGAAATTGATTAATCAAGAGGCTCAGCCGAGCTTTATTATCATAAGGCACACCGAGCTTTTTAACACACAGCCGAGTCTAACAATTATAAAACTTGGCTGACTTGCCCTTATTCTCCCGCTTAAATGGACTGCCACAAGTGTATTTGGGACGGGATGCAAGGCAACAAATTGAATAGTGTTCTTCTTTACTCATATTTGCTCCCTCAGGTACATTACACACAGAGTGAATATCTATTATAATCCTAGGGTCTGTTTGACATTTAAGTTACGAGGAAATCTTGTCAAAAAGGTGATGAGACTCCAGGAACAAGTTTGCACGGACATTGCCCCTGAACATAGATACAAAGCTTCCAGTGGTTTCTTTTATGTTTATAAATCAACTTCAAACATGATTTACTTATCATTTATAAAGTGAGTATAGAACTCACGGCTACTGCTATGTCGAATCTAAACCTTATTCGCAAGGCATGTTATTTGTAATAAACGACTTGAAAATGTTGCCGATGGCGGAAAGCCTCTGAGAACCTCTGAGGAACAAGATTAGAAGGTTCAGTAAATTTGGTTTGAAAAAGTTCAAAACACTCGGCCGAGTCCGACAATTAAAATGACATCCAAATATCCAACTCAGCGACGGCAGTATCACGGTATCATTCGAAGATTCTTAAATAAAACCTAAAATTGAAAGCTTAATCTTTTCAAATTACTTTGAATAGTAGTTGTGTTATCTTTGAATATATGAATACTCCCTTTGCCCCGAATATTAGTTTTCCAATAGAAATTGGTAACATACGTTAAACACCGTCTCACTCAAATGGGAAAGTGGGTTTCACAAGTTTTACAAGTTGAGATGCAAAAAGTATAGACATTTTCAGTTTTCTCCTGTAAATGTAAACTTTTGATAGAAAATCCAATTTTTCTTTGAATGTAAAAATAACAAAAATCTTAAAAACATCGTTTAAAGTATTTGAGAATTTTATCACACCAAAAAATGATGAATGAAAACGGCTCTATAATGTCTTATGGATAATGTCTAACCTTGCTTCCCTGTTGATGGATTATGATGGTATCCAAAACAACCCAAATGCAAAATAAAGACTCTAAAAATGTAAAATAAATGAAACTATGAGATGATTCAATGACCATAACAGCATTACCTTTTTTAACCCTCATATCATCAGCTGTTCACCTTGTTCAATAAAGTTTTCTTATGTTCGCAAAAACTTGCTAAGCCAATTTTATGTCACAGTCTGTTTCAAGTATACAAGTATAATGTGTTGAGAAAGTAACAATTGCTTTCCTCAAATGCTTTAATATGACCCCAATCTTCTCGTCCTTCATTTGTTGAAGCAGGTATGGATATCAATCAATGTTAAAATAAGATTCTTACCTAAACAAGTAACCAAACCCATCTTGTGAAAACCTTACATTGTTCTGGTAAATGCTAGACAAGATCGTAAACTGTCTGATCTTCATCGTACCATCAGTGACAACCTAAACGAAAACATGAATAGCACTTCACAAGAAGTGAAACCTGCTTGTATTTTCAATGTAACAACGCTTAAACATTTTGGCTTCTATTATATTCGCCCCATGAAATCCTCAAATTAAACTGAAGGAATCCTTATAAAACGTGGTATCATCAACAAAGATGTGTAGTTTTGGTTAAGAATTGAATAAATTAACTTCAAATAAGATTTTCATTAAACATACTTCACAATTAAAATCAAAACAGTGCATATAGTTAAGAAGCCAACCATGTATATATCCCTACATTTGACCTTGGTCATTGAGAATTTTCTGCTGAAGAATCATGTCAATTCTAACAGAAGATTTTTTCTTAAGGTCCTGTTAAACGGTAAACTATTAGATAAATTATGCTTCAAACAGATTTTAGTTTACAGTTGGTGTCAATGAAGTCAAAAAAATCAATTTCTATTATGAAAAAAGTTTCTACTTTGAAAATAATTCATCAAATAGTTTACAGTCTAACAAAACTATTCTGCAACACATAGACAGTTATGGCGCGTTTGTGTCTCAACTTAAAATCGCTTCTAATAGACGTTCGAACACATAAATTAATTGGAGACAAAAAATTTGGCTGTTCTGGTTAGTTGTTGATAATGTTGTCATAAAAGGTAAAAAAAGAAAACTGGAAAAAGCAAAAAGCAAGGCAAAAAAATGTTCTTTGATACCTAAAATGGAATATTCAGTTAAAGTAAAAAATAGGAAAAGAAAAGAAAACGAGCTCATTGGAAAAAGCACATACCAACTTAAATGGAACAGCAGACTATGTAAAAGTTGATTTGAAAATCCTTGAAAATGGCTAACCGTACTGGTAAAAACAAAAAACGAAAACTGAAATAGAAAAGAAAAAATTGGTTACCGCAATATTTAAAAAGAAAAAAGATACACTTGGAAAAAGTGTAAAAACAAAACGAAACGGCCATAATATTCCAATGTAAAATGAAGAGTGAAAAAAAAAGAAAAGAAAAAGTGAATACCAATGGGTTTGGTCCAATCACCAGATCAATGTTGGCCATTCACCAGTTCTCAAAAGTGGTTCTACAGGAACCCATCAAGAGTGTAAAAGAGGGTGGAAAACATTTTGTAAACCTTGAAGCTTTAAACGACTGAAACAGCTGGGATATCTTGGATGATTTTTCAGTTACAGTTATATGTTAAACTATCCGGAAAACATTTCTTGCGTAGGTTGAACGACAATCATAAATGGAGATGCTGGTCAGGGGCCAAAGTTCTTTGGTGAGTTGTTGGGGGCAACAACAACAGAATGTTTGACTTTTGTATGTCCAAAAAGCCATAAAATAGCTTCGAGTAGCCTTGGAAAAGACAACTGGTATAAATTATATCCAAACCAACCATGCAAGTTCCTACTATCTCACAAAAATATGGAAAAATCTGCAATAAGAATAAGCTCAACAAAAAAAATCCAGAAATCTGGAGTACCATCATCATTTTTTCCATTGCGATAAATGAAATTATCAGGGAGTTCATACATAAACGTCCCCTCATATATGCTTATTTAGGGCCTGAAAGAATGCATCCAGAAAATGTGTGACCAAAAAACTTCATATCTTTTGTGATTCCAATCACCGGAAACTCGTTTCCACATTGGAATTCTGGGGTATTTAACACAACAATGCATCAGCATATAGAATTGAAAAACAAAAAACAACAATTGACATTAAAACAAGTTTTTGGAAAGCTTTCTTACAAGAATACAACAAATTTATATCCAAATAACACAATGTTTAATGACCACAGTTGATACAACGAGTAGAATTGGATGTTGTAATTGCAAAGAAGTTCCTTTACTAAGTCTCTTGTTCAGCACTCTCATTGTTACACAAAAATTATGAGAAACATTTTACGTTCAGTTTCTAACGGAAAGATTGTGGTGGATAGGTTTGATTATAATATGACGCAGCAGTACTTGTTGCAGGAATTCCATTTGACGGAACTCCTTGATATGTTTCTAAAGAAACAGAATGTGATACTTTCATAAAGGGCCACCGCAAAACCAAGTGCAATTACGTAAAACATAAACGTAAAACAACTCAATCAACAGAAATACCTACCAGTGTCTCTTTGTTGCTTTTCTCTACGCAGCTTCTCAATCATTGCAGCAAGCTGCTCATTTGACATTTCCTTTTCATTATTTGAAGGAACATTTCGTTTTTCTACCGGGGGTAATCTATGCCCTTGTGGTGGAGGATAACCCCTGGCATCATCTCTATGTCCATATGAAACAGTTGGGGAAGGACCTCCCCAATATGGATCACGCAAAGCCTTCAAATATGTATCAAAATTTCTTGCTACAAAAGACAATGCATCGTTGAGTGGCATATTTCGATGTTCTGTTTAAAAAGGAAAAGTAAACGATACAACATTAGATTTGCTATGAACAGCTTTATTAATACATGAAAATTGTTTGAAAAAACCCCAAAACAAACAAACAACTGAAACATCTTTATTAGGTAATTAGATCTGTTAGACAGAGGTTTTTCTGTGTGAAGCGATGAAATTGAAAAATAAGTTACCTTGTCGTGTACCATGTAATATGTTCAAAGTACACGATCGATGTTGAGCGTTTTGTCCACTAACAACGACAGCATACAAAGTACCAGCCTGAGTTATCCGATCAACTACTTCTACTACGGGAACTTCAGGTGGTGGAAAGCCAATATTGCACACAAGTCCAATACCCCGCAAACGGCTTTCAACTTCATCAGCATATCGACTAAATAATTACGTTATCATCAATTTTGATTTCAGAAACATGATCTTTAATGTATAGAATGTTATATAATACCTTTCATCTTTAGACAGCGCCACAATTTCACAATCAATAGCAGGTCGCACCCTCAGAGGTGGTGGCCTATGACCATCATAAGGCCTCCAATATGGATCTTCTCTTCGTGGGAAATCACGTTCGTATCTGACTGGATACAGTTCATCCCTTTGGTCTGGATATAATTTGCCACGATTGAAGTAATCTCTGGGTGCATCCAGTGGTGGACCATAAGCATCTCTTTTTGGTCTGAAAAAATAAATTTAAAACAAAGTCTAAAATGTAAAATATAAAAAAGTATGACAGTAAGGTAAGTTACTTTATGTCGTCCCAACAACTTCAGTATCCAATAAATGGAAAAAGAAACCTATTTCACGTTTAAAAGGATGTAAGATATGAAATACAATATCAAAACAACATTAGTAATAAAAATATAAAAACATTTCTTTACTTTGAAGATTAGATAAACAGAGGAGAAAAGGAACAGGAGGACAAACTCTGGTAATCAGCTGGTTATTAAGCATGGCAAGAACATAGTAAATATGCTTTCAAAAGGGGGTTTGAAAGTCATGATTTGAAGTCCCATGGCCAATCTTTCCGCTCCAGTAGTAAACAAGATGTGGGGATAACAGATAGAATCAGAAAATGAAGTCAAAACTCGTGTAAAGCAAGCACACTTCTAGTTATTGTCAATTTAATACAAGTCAGCATAGGTAGCCAGAATTTTACAACCTGTCATGCGACCGCAGATATCTGACAAAGTGTAAATCCTACAAACTTGAAATTTCTCTAGATAATCCCCATATCTCTGTGAACTTGTATAGCAAAAATAAAAAATGTCTTTTTCTGGCTTCATTAAATATTGGACTAGAAAGTTTGGAAAAGGAAATTCAACATTGCTATATATAATACTTGATCATTCTCAGGAGAAAGCCTTTAGCTTTGAATTCCAAACTCAAAACAAAATGAAAATGACATCAAACAATAGTATTTGAATGATAACAACATGTATATATTTGATATAGCAACTTTCTTTCCTTTTTTAGTAGGTACTTCCTTACTTTATTCAAAAGAAGTATGCATTGTAATACTTTGTTTTATCAATACACTTGTGCTTGTGTTGTGTTTTGAGTTCCTGCGCTTTTATTGTGCTTCCATTTTCAATGTTTTTCAATGTTTTTCATTGATTATTGTTTCAATTTTAATGTGTTACAAGAATAGAAGCATGACAAGGATTAATGAACATACCTTATATACTAAAATACCGATGTAAAATTTATATGGGTACCTCATGTAAGGGTCATCTCTTCGGTACAATTCCTCATATCTCGACATAGGTGACAAGGACCGGCCATAAGGTGGTCTATCATCACTGTGCATAGGAGAGCGAGATCGATTCCTTGGTTTCTTACCAAGATGTCTCATATTTTCAGGGACAACATCTTCAGGTTTTGGAACCCCTTCGTATTGATCTTTTGTCTGAGCTTTCCTCCTTACACCAGCTAAATTCACATCTACAACAAAAAACAAAAACAGTTCAGTCAAAAAGGAAATGTAATGTAGATGTCATTAACCCAGCATAACTGCATAAAACTGCATAGAGATGAAAAACGTTTAATACTATATATACCAATTCTTTTTCCAAATATAGTTTTTCCATGCAGTTCTAAAACTGCGACATCAGCATCTTGGTCTTTAGCATATTGTACAAAGCCATAGTTATTGTGCAAAGAACAACTTTCAATTTCACCGAATTTGCCGAAAATTTCTTCTATTTCAGATTTGGACGTTTTATCGGTTGCGAGATTTCCAATAAACACTCTCCTTCTTAGAGAATTTGCATCATTGCTGTTGGTATCTCTTCCTGTTTTTCCACTATAGCGTCTCTCATTATTTAATTTAGGGCTCCGAGATCGACTTCCTTTCTGCTCATCAGATTTTTCGCTCATTTTTCTTTTTTACCTAGAGAAGTGATCAGATAATTAACTTGAACACTGTATGTTAATGAATTTAATCCACATTTTTTCTTTTCATTCCATCTAATTCCATAAAAAAAAACTTGGAACAATTATCTCCTCATTCTAATGACTCCCCGAGAGCTCATGAAACACAACAAAATGTTTCAAAAGGAATGTTAAAAAATTGGATTTGTAGACTGTGCAGATATATGACGTTCCAAAACTTTAGATAACAACCAAAACCACACATTTTGCCACCGCCGCCACCAGAGAGAGCAAATTCATCATTGCAGATATTTTTATCACATCATTTTATATGACAAAGGCTTCACACATCCCTTTCCTTACAACTATTATTGATAACACTCTATACTCTAGAATAAAATCACTACAAAAATGTCAATGGAAGATGTAAAACAACTTTTCTTTATCACTTTTCCATAATAATATTTTTAGACCTATTTCGCTTCAATGTTCAATGTTTGACCAAGGAAATAATTCAACGGAGTATATTAGGTGGGGACTTCGAAATAACTCCACTATAATACGTGAGCGCTTGAACAATGTTAATAGGAGAGCTCTTACCTCCAAGAAAAGTCAGCGGCGGATCTAGGGTAGGTGAAAAAAGAGGAAGAGTACAATGTCATGAATTTCTGTTAAAACTTAAGTTTTGATTAGGTTTTTTGCACATATTTCTTTTATATCCTTAATGATTTTACTCTCCTCCATAAATTTCACCTAGGACCCGCCTCCGAAAGCAATGTTCAGATGAAGCGGGTTTGGACTTTGCTACATGGAGGTTTTTTCGCCATAGAAAATTTTTCCATAACTATGCAAGAAAAAACTATTGGTTATAAAAATACCCTTGCCAAAAATCGCTTAACTTTTTAATCAAAATGTGCAAACGACATGAAGTATCCGCTGTTCATTAGAGAACAATTGTATACATCTCCCACGAGGACGGTACTGCAAGTTAAACCACGGATAAAAAGATGGCGGACTTTACAGCCGCAGATCTTCAAAAACTTACTGTTGTTGAACTTCAACATGAACTGAAAAGAAGAGGTCTCAAAAAAACTGGTGTGAAAGCTAAATTGATTGTTAGATTACTTGAGGTAACATGGATATTCTTTCTCGTAGCCAAATTTATTACTGCTCTTGGTCTTGCTACCTGTTGTGTTGTGAGGGTTGATTGTGTGGGCTTTTTTTTTGAGGGGGTTTCCACCACACACGGAAACAATTTCCTTATCTGGAAAAATCAATCTAAACTACTATTTCTTTTTACAGTAAATGTAGCAACATGATATGGACACTGCATAAATTATATTTTTAATTTTTAATTTTCTTACTTTAATTTCCTTTCTTCTCTTCTTCTGCTGCATGTAGTATACTACTATACTTACTAAGTAAGTAGAGGGCGTCTTATCTATTCTCAATATAGTGCCTGCTCCCCTCACCGCTAACTTTAATTTTCTGCCAAATTCTTTGTTGTTAATGATTAAGCGGAAGGATTGGTCATTCTAGATTTCTAATCAACACAAGAATAAACAGAATAAAATTGGTAAAATAAATACTGCTATCGCAAACATCATTGGGTGATGTTCCTGCTGTCTGCTTACTTTAATTTTCTGCCAAATTCTTCGTTGTAAACAATTAAGCGGAAGGATTGATCATTCTAGATTTCTAATCAACACAAGAATAAACAGAATAAGATTGGTAAAATAAATATTGCTATCGCAAACATCATCGGGTGATGTTCCTGCTGTCTGCTTACTTGTTCCTCTTTCCGCTAACTAATTTTGCGTTCATCAAAAGTGATGTTAATAATGAAATATTATAGAATATGATGTTCATACTAAAAGTTTAATCCCTTTTCCCTCAATGTAACTGCTTTTCCCCTTTGATTTTGCCATATTTTTATCAGCATAGTTTTTTTAGAAAACAATAGTACAGTCTCAACAAGTCAACTTTTGATCACAAAAAAATCTAGACACGTGATAGGAATTTCGCTATTGTAAGCGTGTTGGGAGAGTTATGAAAAAGTACTTATGGCAGCACAGTCATTACTAAATTTTCTAAATAATGACTGTGATCGCTAATTATTATAATATGCGTTTATTTTTCAGATCAGTGAGTCCAACTTTAACTAATGACTCACTCGCATGTGACAAAATTTTGAATAGTTAAGTAATGGCATAATTCCTATAGACTTTTAAGTCTCTCTGATCTACCTCTTTAGTTACACAAACTTTTAAATTACCTTCTTTTAAGCAAAATCTCTGCTTTGCCACCCATGCACAGTAAGGATTTTTAAGGTGATCTGGCTAAATGCACATATGTAGCAGCAAAAAATTAGGGCTGGGCTGCTTTTTCCAACTAGTGTGGTGGAGATCTGTGACTCTTAAAACACAATGGATACACGCTAGATTAATCCTATAGTATTTGAGACTTAAAATAAATTTTGTTAATGACGACCGGACGTTTGGGTGGCAAGCTTTATTAAACAAGTTTCATGTTTTCTTGAATGGTGAATCTATGAGTGATTATCACTGCTGGATTTGGAGTAAATTGAACACCTGTGAGAAAGATTTAACTGTATGAATAATCAAGCTGAAATCAATGCTAACAAGAACAATTTTTGTTGCTATAGTGGAGAAAGGAGGCGTTTTTTACAGAATAACCTTACTGTAAACTTTTGTTGATTTACTTGTGTACACAATAGATACCGGAAAACTATTTGTGTGGATAAAATCTCATATGTTGGCAGTATTCAAAACAGCAAAGTAATATCAAGGAATCGATCTGTTCCGTTATTTATCACACTGTATTTTAAAGCATTTATTTTTTTAAGTCCCCATTTTTAATAATTTTTTCAAGATGATCATGACATGTTATAGTTTTTCCCTATTAAACAATAAGTATTCGTTGATTCACTCTGAAACTTTTCATAATGATAGCTGAATATCTATACTTTCATGTTGAATGTGTCTTCGTCTGTTCTTTTTCACCTCCGTTTATCTAATCTTCAAAGAAAAGAAATGTTTTTTATATTTATAACTAAATGTTGTTTTGATATTGTATTTCATCTTACATCCTTTTGAATGTCAATTAGGTTTCCCTTTTCACTTATTGGATGCAGAAGTTGATGGCTCGAGAAAAGATGAACTTACCTTATTATATTTTTATCAATGATCACATTTTATTCACAAAGCAAACAATACATAGTTTCCCCACTACATTTTGGATTGGTAAAATGTAGGCTTAATGGAAGCTGATTGACGGAGGGCCACTTGACAAAACCTCAATTTATAGGGGGTTGTATGTTTAGCTATTACAAAAAAGTGCTCCGCATTTTTTCGTGTCCAGCAATGTATACCAAATGTTTTTGTCATTCTTTAAAAAATAAAATAAAGAGTAAGAAAGTCAACTTACTGGGTGTTTATAAAGTAACAGCACAGGCCGAAAGAAACTTTAGCTAGGTGGGGAGGGAAGTTAAATATTAGTTTACCGTCAAGGTTGAATTTTCATGATTTATTATTTTGTTCAGATGACGTAAAAGTATTACCGTACAAGTCAATGCTCAGATTACGTGACAAAAACTGTTTCTCTTCTACAAAATTATTGACGCTGGTTTTCTGTTTTTTGTTCTTTCAAAATAATTCAAATTTTCTATATCATCTGTCGTTAATTCCTACCATTTAATTTTCCTATTATTTCAACTAACTCATTCCACCTGAGATCTGCACAAGACAGGGTCATAAAATAAGTTGGCAATCCTAACTGTTTAACCATGACCAGTACTTCAAAAAGAAATCGTTTCCAATACACAGGAGTTCCTTTTAAAATGTTCATGAAATTAAATGCTTCGTCATTAGTTATTAGTTCTCCAATTTTTTGCTTAAAATTTTGTGAAATTTCACCAGCTGTTAGTCTGTCAGATTTTATTTTTTTCATGGCAATGTTGATAGATCTATTCAAATTCAAATGCTGAGTAAGTGATTGGGCAAAAAATATATCACCAGAGGCTGAAGCAATTTTTTGTTAATAATTTAATAATCTTTGGCTGAAATACTTACAATATTTAACATTTCAGGAAATATATGTATTCACTTTTTTCCTGGTGAAACTCTTCTTAATTTGTTCATTTTTACTTCTCATTTCTAATACTGAATGTGTGCTAAAAACCTATAGCCAACTGACCTTCATAGATTCTTCTGAATTCAGAAAGCTGCCTTAAAATTAGCATCTCCAGCGATATTTACAGCTTAAATTCAGAATTTTTTTCATTTACCATAGCGTATTTCCCCACCAAAAATATCAGTCATGTTGGTAAAAAATAATTTTTTGAGGAAACTCTTTTCTTCATGGAATACTTATTTTTAGTTTTTATGAATCATCGTTCAGTTAAAACATTTAGCCATGTTCTGTAAAAAGTAAAATTTCAGTCGGCATATTAGGTGGTCATCTAGGCCTTGTCATAACATCAATTTCAAAGTACTTTTGAGTTTGTGCTACAATAGCTTGTCTCCACGATAATTCCTGAAAAATGATATTAGAATTAAATCAAACTAATATGCAAGTGAGCAAGTAAATGAACCTCTCGTGATGTTTAGGTGCACCGTGTATTTTTCGATCGTAAAATTGTTTTGGTGGAAATAGACAGTAGATGTAAACAAACAGGATTTACAATTGTATTTTTCAATCGTAAAATTGTTTTGGTGGAGTTAGACAGTAGATGTAAACAAACAGGATTTACAAAAACAATAAATGTGACAAATTTCTTGAGTAAACTTTGTGTTTTCTACACTTGATGTGGTGGCTGGATGTTCATTTTAAACCCTAATTCTAGTGTCAAAAATTTCCTCTATTGATTTTATCATTATCTTAACGAACGAATAAAAGCACAAACACAAATGCACACAGAAATACAACAAGGAAGTACTTAACCTTAAATGTTAATTTGAAATAAATTGTAAGCAAACTGTTTCTGTGTTTTAGCAGAGATGTTGACAAGGGTATAACAATGTCAATATTTACTTTTTGCAGCACATGCAACTGACCAAAGAACAAGAATCTCAACAAAATGAAATTGGTGAGGCTTATCTTTATATTAAATGAAGATGCTCTGTTGTATTAAGTTTTTTGTGAGACTCTTCCATGACTGACATAATTATTTTTGCTCAGCTCCTACTCATCAAAACGTTGTTGATTCTCGTCAAGTTATAAACACCAGAAACACCAGCATAGCAGAGAACGCAGAATGTGAACAGCAACTTTTAAATGATAGCAACATTTCTGTGGATGATTACTTAAACCCAATGTTTACGAAATCCACGGATAGTACCTTAATTGATACCCTGCCTAACAGTGAAACACTTGGTAAGTATGTTCACAAAGTGTGTACCTATTATTATTTTTTTCTGGATCTTAGTGGAATGTTAGAATGACTTTTAAAGGTTATGTTCTGACTTCTGAAGGTTATGTTCTGACTTCTGAAGGGTTGGTATGCCAGACGTATTATAAGTGATGTATTGACTTGATATATTTTTTAAAAAAAGATGCTGTCACTAGTGACCCAACAGAAAAACCTCTTAATGAAACAAAGACCAACGTTGTACAAGACCACAGTGATGCAAGAGATTTTGCAGAAGAATTTACTGAACCTATTCACCAACCAGATAGTGAAAGTCACCAACGAGTTATTGAACTGGCTCCAAGTACTGATGGTCCTGATAAAGCTCACATTTCCGATGATGATCTCACAGATAGTGTGACTGTTATCCATCAAACTTTGGACGACCAGGAGGCGAGCAATCTTTCCTTTAATCAAGACGAGATAAGCAATGGTTAGAAAATTTAAACATTAATTTCTTCAATTTTATTTAAATTTCTCTGAAGGAGAAGGTAATTAAAGACTTTCTTTTATTACCAATTACAAAAAGATAAGATTTAATGATTTAAAGTAAGTGTGTGTGGCATAGGTTTGTGTTAATCACACTGAAATATGAAGCCGTTGATATTGTCTCAATTTCTCCTAAGTATCCTTTCAAAAGTCAACATAAATAATACTTCGACTGAATTTTTCTCCCATGAAGTGTCAGCAAACCTTGATGGAATTTAAATTGTTAGTTAAATAACTGATTGGGTCTAGATGTTGAGATGGAAAGTTTACGAAAAGATGATGATAAAAATGTAGACAGTCGGTCAGATGAGAGTATTGACAAAAGTCAGGAGGATCAAGAAACATCTCCACAAAACAACGATTCGGACACTAAAGGGTATGCTTTACTGTTTACAACCAGGGCTTATTTAATGAAAAAACATATTCATGAGGGGCACTATTCTGTCAAAAAATGGTATTAAACTCCTCACTTCTCCTATTCAGAGTGTGTTTTTTCATTGTTTTGAATCAAAAATTAATTTTCCGCACCCAATTATGGTCTAAATTAAACCCTGACAACAGTGTGTTTTGTTTACTTGACAGTTTATTCCTTTTGTTTTTAGAGTTGATGAAAGGGAGGAGGTTATAGCAGATGTGCTTCATACTGACCAAGCTGATGATGTGGCGGATCACAGGGATCACAGGGACAACGAAAATAATCAAGTTGGTAAGCATATTTTTTGTTGTTTTTTGTTATTGAAAAAAAGTTATATCAAACCCAATACTGTATTATCGTGTGACAGTTTCACATGATAATAAAGGCACATGTATAGAAGGAAATTCCTTTACCATGAAAAGTAAACGAAAACGTTTTCCCAACAAATCCTTTTCAAGCAAGAATGATGATGATGACTGCCCTGATGATTACATTGTGATATCAAACTGCAGATACTTCACTCTTCCTTACTCATCTGACTTGCTGTTGATATCATTACAATTATATATTTTTATTTTGAAAGAAGTTGATAGTAATTCTTACTTTAGTATATCTATTTTCAGACAATGAAAATCGCGATGATGATGATGATGAAACAATTTCAGAAAATATCAGGGACAATGAAAATGATGGAGATAACAGACACGACAGAGATAATGATGAAAGGGAACAAAATGACGAAGTTGTGAATGTTTCTACTGTTGTAGAGCATACAAACGAGGACAACATAACTATGGATGCTGATGAGAATGAGTTTATGGAGCATGCGATGAAAAGAAAAGTCGAAAAGGTTATTTTTAACCCATCATTATCTTATTTTCAACACCCCTCTTTTATTTATTTATTTATTTATGAATCTTTATACAGGATAATAAACTTCAGTTTATATACAATTTAAAAAACTGTTATTAACGTTTGTCCTGTTGAGAATAAAAGGGTAATTAAAAAACAAATATATATATATATATATATATATATATACACACACACACATATAAACATATACACATACAGTTTAATTGTTAAAATGCTCATTAACAAGAGATTTAAAAGTTTCAAAAGTTGGAGTTGCGTTAATGGCAAAGAATTAAAAATTTTCGCACCTCCAAAATAAAAACTTCCTCTTACAACTTCTAATTTGATGTTAGGCAACCTTATCAATGCAGAGCTATTTCTTGTTGTCTTAGAGTTTGTCATTTGGAAATAGTTCTTAAAAGCAACGTTATTTATGTACGTAAGTAGTTGGTGTTCTAACAATCACTGTTTATCTTTATTTGTTTTTAGAAACCTGTTGTACCCGTAGCTTTGAAAAAAAGAGTTGTTTTGAAAGGTACCATTTACACCCTCCTCCTCTGAGTTCATTTAAAACCTTTCGATTGAAAGTGTCAATGTGAAACGAACTTGACTGACAAAAATAAGTAACTAGTGATGAAGATTGCATGTTGTTTCCTTAACTATGTATTCTCTAAATCTATGTTGTGTTATTCAACCATATTGTGAATAAAATTTAGGATCATCTGAAACACCTGAAGAGAAGGCAGCTAGAAGGAAACGGCGATGGGGATCAACGTCGATGAAGGATTCCACAGTGCCAATCAGTGGCGAATCAATCCAAGTAATGTGCATATTCTAGCCAATTACCAGTATTGCTTAATAGAGCAAGCTAATTGTGTGTGCTTACTACAAATAATACTTTTTGTAATTTTTGGGGCTTTTATTTGAGGGGGAGGGGGGGGGGGGCTGATCTTAAAAGAGGGAGGTGCTAAAGAGAGGGAATTATATTATTAGTATGCATCTACAGCAATGTTGGTGATGTCAAATTTGTCAAATTTGTTTGGTTCATTAAAGTTTGGGTCACATGCTGGCTTGTTCTATCAAATGCTTTTAAAAGTTTTTTCACAGGAGAAGTTTGTTTGGAACTGGCAGATGAAATTCTGTTAGTTATTTCTTCAACTGAACAGTAAAAAGTTTTATTGACCGAAGGGTACTTAAACTTTATACCAAAATTTTGAGAGGATTTACGAGATCTTTGTAAGATAGCAACAATGGTTTGTTCTGATAAACTCGACAAGTCACTAATCCAAATGCTCCAAATCCAAGTGTATTATCATCAATTAAGATTTTTGTTCGAGATTTTGTTGTTGTTGTTGTTATAGAAATTGATTCCTGATGTAAAAATTGATGCATCAGTAATTGAAAACGAACCAGAGCTTGATTATCAGGAAGATGAAGAATCGCAAGCAAAAGAAAGCGAGCAAAAAATAGAAGGTACATTATATTGTTCTTCCATATTGATTGCATTATTTTGTGATGCTTCATATGAATTTTATCCAATTCAAAATGTGTGTGTCATTCAGCAGGGTAGTGTAGTTATATTCATTATATTTTTTTCTTTTCAAATAAAAGCTGATATAGATTCTGTTGTTGATAATGGTGAAAAAGTAACCCCAAGTAAAAAAAGACGGACTGTAAAGCTGGACTCTGCCAAAAAAGTAACTCTAGGTGCAAAAGATAGTAGTGATACTGTTGTCATAGATGCTATACAACGTAAGTCATTTTCCATCTCCATCTTGTGTTTTGTTGTTACATCTTATAACTCCTTATAAGGAAGGAAAAATTGGGGTCGGGCATAGAACAGAAACTATTATTAAGCTGACTCCCTTGTTTGTTCTTCATATGTTAATCCTGAAAAAAATTTCACGTTTTCAGAAACCAGCATTGTCCTTAGTTAACTGTTTGCTTCTTGTCTATACTTATAAAAAATGTTTTGAAATCCAACAGAGACGACGAAGAGAAACTATTTCATTGTTTTCTGCTTCTCTGGACACTATTTTCTAAGTTGCAAGCATACGTTTGAAAGTCGTCCTGCGTTGGGGGATGAGATCTTTAAGCAGCCTTCTCAAGTAACTGATGCTGTTTTCTATACGAAGTCTTACAAAGAAGCAGTAACGCCGTGAAAGAAAGCATATAAACTTGCTTTGAATTTGATTCTGTTTGTTGTGTGGAATGATATTAGATAAGCATAGAAACTTGCTTGCAGATGAGATAATGATATTCGTTTATAATGTCAACTATCTAAAAATGTATTGATAAAGAAATGCTGAATGATTTTGTTGAAACGTTATTCTGTTAATTTGTGATGAGCGACAAACACCGCGTTATGTCTCTGTGGTGTCGATCAGCGATCATGTGCAACTTGTTCAACAAAATGATGCACACGCTAGTTGGTCGTGTCACGCACATGAAAAACATTTTCAGAATGCAAAATGAATAATGTATATGTACTGGATAAATGCAATGATGACCCTGCTATAACCGTGTGAAGAAAAGAAGTGAACTCTATTCCACTGAAACTGTCATTCAATTAAGCTGATGTTTAAAATCTGATTAAATGTCTTACAAAGAGCTTTATATCGCCAGACACTACTGAATGAAGTATGTTACACCTATTGACATTTGATCAGGTATCAAATGATTTTGGACTAGTGGAAACGAATATATGTTATGACAAATATATGACTATTGGTGTTTGGAGGTCATTTCCTTTCAAATATCAAACCTGCTGTGCTGACGTCTGGCATTTTGCCTTTAATAAGAAAGACTTGTAAATCAACTATTGGCATGTCAGTACGAACTACCTATATATTCAAAGCATTGATATCTGGACCAAAAGTCTATGGTTTGAGCACGGCTGTTTCTGTTTCCATTTCGATCAGTAAACACGATTTTACAAACAGTTTTGATCATATCTGCAGCATCATGGCTTCTAAATGTTATGACGGGTACACAAATAAAAAAAAATCTCCCTATCTTTTTCTATTCCCATTTGTGAAGAAGAAAGGTTTTACGCCAACAGTAAAAGAAGAAGGCAAGTATGAGAAGGGAATTTTTTTTCCTTCATATCGCTGGTCTGTTCAAGAAACCAGTAGCTAGTCAGTCGAGAAATTTTCATGTTTTTAAAATTTGTTGACTCTCTTACTCAAACCCTTTATCTCCCTTCCCCAGTGTTACTACCGATGTAATCTCCTCATGCAACATATCTATAGTTATTCAGTTTAAGGATTTATTTGGTTTCAATTATGTCATTGGAGCCACAGCATTTCCTGGTATTTCGACCAAAGTTTACAGTCAGTGACCCAAAAATGATTTATCCGAAATGATTTATCCGAAATCCAAACGGAATGTAATAGAAACAGTTCATATTTTGATTGTGCTAGTCAAATTTTCAGGTGAACCGATACAGCAGCCAACTCGATCAATCCAATCAATGGAAGTTGAAGATGATATAGAAGAGCATGGTAAACGAGACAAATCTCCTAGTCCCGCAAAGAACGAACCATCGTTATACTTGCACGTGGAAAATCTGGTCCGACCGTATACAGTGAACCAATTGAAACAACTTCTAAGGAAGACTGGTGACTTTCCAGACGACAAGTTTTGGATCAATAACATCAAGTCGCATTGTTACGTCATGGTTTGTCTTCAATTCTAATCTTTTATGTAACTTCCTGAAAACATCGGAGAATTTCTTTGAGTTATTACTTAAAATGCAGTACTCCATGTTCAGAAACAAGTTTTTTATAATATCTGCACACCAAAGGTCTCTCGTGTTTTCTTTTAGTATTCATCACAAGACGAAGCGACACAAACCAGAGAAGCATTGCATGGGATGAAATGGCCACCTGGAACACCGAAAACATTAAAGGTTGATTACGCCTTCATGGAAAAGGTAATGCGTCACGACCCCACCCAGCTAGTAGTGTGTATTTGTTTTCAAATATGGCTGTACCGTACCTTTTTGATTTATTGTACAGGCATTTTTAGGTAGATTTCTTGACAAGTACTCATCCTAACATGACGTTTATTTTTCCTTAAGGCCGGTTTACAGTTCGTCTAAATAAGCTAATGCTATATCGAGCATGCACCAATGTTATTTATAGAGCCTACCTTAATAGGAGATACAAAAAGTCTGTGACTAATTTTGGAAAAGTGACAAAATTTCTCTTTACTTTTATTACCCATTCCGTAGATGTGGTCAGACACCGCTGGAAGTTTTGGCGAAGAACCAAAAGTTATTATAGAGATAGATGACAAGGAGAATGAAACCAAGGAAATTTCTCGAAGAGTTGATCGCGAAACTCGAAAATCACTCGATAATGAACGAAAGAAAAAACAGGAGAAAGAGGAAAAATCGAAAAAAGGTTTGATCTAATAAATTATTTAATAAATTATTCAATAAATTACTCCTTCATTAATTCAATACGATTCCAATTTTTTTGTTCTATCTAAAGTAAACAGTAATAATACATGACTTTGATTTCTGCACCTGTCGAAAAAAACTCGACTTGTGCTAAATTTATAAATTTATAAAGTAAGCCATAATGTTAACAACGTGAAAGTTTATTAAAGCGCATAATACACTATACAACTTTTTGCGTATGAGTTTTTGTATAGAAAAATAGTGTCGCCATACGATTCATTGGACATAAACATGTTTGTAAGAAAACATAGAAACAAGAAAAAAAGAAGAAGAAGAAGAAGAAAATGGATTCTGAGGAGGAAGTGGCCGTTTCGTATTTCCTCCTCACTAATAGGCTTCTCTGTTTTTTCATATTTTTTTATTTCAAAGATTCTTCTCGTATATCGGTTTAGACGACAATCGAATGTTTTCCTTTGTGCGAGTTTGATAAATCTAATGTTATTCTGATTGGCTAAAATCGTTCAACATGTCAAATTTTTAAAAGGTTGCATGCGCTTTCTTGTAAGGGCCAAAAGTTGTACAACTTTTTGTAATGCACTATACGATTTCTCCATTACAAATAATTGTATGGTAAAAGTTGCATAGTGTATTATGCCCTGTATCACGCCCTTATTTCATTTTACTTGAAAACTTTTGTCACGGATGTTTGTCACAGCATCGATGGACTTTTACCCCGAATCGATAATTTCTTTGTTGATATTTACCAGAGTCGGCACCGAAAACTGAGCGCGAAGAAAGTCCTGCTAAGTTGCTGGACGATTTGTTCCGTAAAACGAAAGCTACTCCTTGTATTTATTGGTTACCTCTCACAGAAGAACAGGTAAGCGATCAAACTTATTCTTAATGACCATCCCCTTCAAAAGGAATTTTACATTTCCGTAAGTCAGTTGTATTTATGCTACCTCCCACCCCCATACCTCATACAAAAATTCACGTTTTGTATTGAAAAAAATCTGTTTAGCATAAATTTGAGTGTTATGGTAAACAAGAACGCAAAGAAAATGTAAAAGTTATTTCTACTTAATATAATTTTTTGGTTTTGTGTTTAGTTGGACTAACTATGTATCCGAGACTAATTAACTATGTATCCGAGACTAATGTGATTATATATGTAGGCGAGTCAATATTGCGGCTTACAGGGAGATATTTGAAGTTACAGTTAAATTATTTTAGGTCAATTCAAATGGCTTATTCTACAGTGACTTTTCTTGTTATTTTGCAAACGATATATGTTGACCAAATAGCAAAAAAATCGGCATATAAATGAGAGGCTTCAAGTAAAAAATCACAAAGTTTTGAAAAAATATAATGGTAAAAAATTGAGACAAAAGTGAGTACATGCCCCACAGTTCATTGCGATAAAGTAAAATGAAGGAGTTTCACTTACAAAACAAATATTCTGTCTGGCTTCTATGTACATGGTTAAATAAAAGTTAGTAATGAAAGCAATGTATTGTGGTAGTTGTTTGATGAATTTAAGAGGGAACTGAATTGTGGGAACGATTTATCTTCCACAGTGTCTTGTCGTGTGTATGTCAGTAAGTGAGTTTATTATCTATTGCCGCAGATCGTTCAAAAGGAGAAAGCAGCTGCTGAGAAAGGACAAGTCGATACTCGTCATTCTGAAAATCCAAACGACAGTCGTCGGGAACCTCAAGGTCGTCGAGTGTCTCCCGAACGGAGAATGCATTCACATCGTGGTGGCGGTAGAAGTTGGAGGTGATTTCTCTCTTTCATATCGATTGATTTGCATGTCTGGTCAGCATTTTTATTTGTAAATCACCTGCCGTTGATTAGATAGTGCTTGTCGGATTATCACATCGGAATGACGTCTATGATTGGAAAGAATCTTTCGACGCCTGATAAGGGAATGCCGATATTATGGAAACTTTAATTTTCCCTCTTGATATTAATTTTATGTAGTGAAAGCCCTATTTATAAAATGCTGATTGGTCTGTATTGAAAGGACATGGGTAATACGTTATCTTGGCTGATTAGCGAGAAACTATTATAACTGTGGGTTTCTCACATTTTTACTGTCTTGTAACCCAGTTCCGATTCGGAATTAGTGGATTATAAATTTGAAAATATTTACATCTGTTAAGTGTCTCTTATTTTTACATCGAAATACACCATCCCCCTGTCTCATGTTTTTCTATCGAATTTTCACTCGGTCGTCCATAAAGACGTCAATGTGACGCTTTACATAGTTTCCGGTAATAGACCTTTTCATAAATTGAATTTGAAAACATTGAAAATCAGGCAATGGATGTTGTGAACTGGTTTATTATCGTATTAATAAAATAAGATGAATTTTCATAAACTTCAGATCGTTCGGTAATTTTCAACACAGAAAACCATGAGTTGTGATTGATCTAGCATGTAGAAATAAATTTGGGAAAAGCTGTATTTTGGGTGTTTCGTCACAACTTTTATGATTGGAACCATCTAGAGGATAATCAATAGCTGTAAAGCATACAAGGTTTGTTTTATTTATTGTGTGCATTGTGAACCACAATATCACCTTGAAGCCAACAATACTAAGTGTGCGAAAGAGGGAATTCAGAAGTCATAGCAACAGGATATTTGGAACCATCATGGCAGACAAAATAGTGAAAATTGAATTATTTCATAATAATGATGAGCTTTCGAGCCAACTTGGATTATTTGGATAGAAGCAATGTTGTTAGTAAATATGTTGGCTGTCGAAGGGAACAAAGAAATATTGAAATACAGTCAACTCTCGCATATCGAACATCTGTTGTCTGAACAAAAATCTTTGTCCCTTGCGCGTTTCGTTACCTGAGAAAACCTCGGGCTATCTTGTACAATTTATTTTCGATCCCTTGAGAGTTCGAGATAGCAAGAATTGTCTGTAATTCTCAATAGGTCAAGTCACACTGAGATTAGTTAAGGTTATTGATAGGGATTTTCTCGATTTTAACCAAAATATTATTCACATAAATGCTTTTTTGGAAAGGGTAAAAAAAAATCTCTCTATATTACCGAATAAAAAAAAAATCGAAATAAAATCGATAAAAGCGCTACGAGTAACCTTAACTAATCTGAACTAATCCCATTGTGACTTCGGCTAATGTCTCTCAAAATCTGCTCGTAAAGGCCCGATCAAACGGATCCAACATTTCTTGTCATGTTGGACGAAAAGCTGGATGATGTTGGATCCGCTTGGAAGGGTCATCCAACATTCATATCCAACATTTTTTATTCATTGTTAATTTTTATTTATTTTTTATTCATTGTCAATTAACGTCCATTCATTTTTTTCCAAAATGGTAGTCAGTAAGGGTGCTCTCGTGTTGGTTAGCTGAACTTGTTGACTCAGATGACGAGAAATCTCACCAGGGTAAACAAGAGATTGGTTGAAGAGAAGGATAGAAAGTGGTTATTTCTTCTTCACTACTGCTACTCATATTTTTTGAACCAACTGATGGATGATGGACCAGGTCAAACGAATCCAACATGCATTTTTAATGTTGGATGTAAGAAAATGTTGGATGAAAAAAGTTTGTTCTGAAACAAATTTCATCCAACACGATCTAACATGATTTTTTCATTTTTTTTGGTGAAATGTTGGATGAAATGGGAGTGGTTAAACGGACCCAACATCACAAAATTCGCTTGTTGGATGAAATGTTGGATCCGTTTGATCGGACCTTAAATCTACACATACTGAAAATGATCTGAAGTTTCGTCTTTAAAATCTAAAAAACGAGCAGAGTGTTTGAAAACAAAAAGTATATATTTCTTTTTTTACAGTTCAATATCACGTATTAGCGATTCTTAGTGACTAGCCGCGGTTAGTGGATAAAAGTAATAAACCAAATCTAATCAAAAAAGTATCTATCCATTATACACCGCCTTACATTTTTATACGTGTCGCGCGTGTCGAAATTACGTCAGACACAGTTTTCGTCTCGTTTTCATGCTTTATGGAAATGGAGTCTGTGTAGTTCACAAGCAAGACGTACTCATCTCTGACAAACGTATATTATATATTATATGTAAATATCATTATAACAACTTTTATATTAAAAATACAAATAAAAAAATATTCTTTAAGTGTAGTAAGCACAAGCGTAAATAAAAATGCATCGATATATTTGAATGTAAGAAATAAAGAAACTTGAAATAAACGCCCCCACAATTGATATAACGCCCCCACAATTGATATCCGTTTAACTCCCTCCTTAACAGTTCCTTCTACTTAGCAGGTTCAAACCAATAAACGTTTCATTCTTTAATGACTTCGTAAAATCGGAAGAAATTGACAATAATGTACAACTCAATATGTTTTATACATGTGGAATATGGTTTAATATTTAATACATCATATGGGCCAATTTATACCCTGGAAAAACCAGCCTCGTTTAGATGTGAAATGATTATGTGTGCAGATAAGATTTTCTGATAACATTCATTTTATCTGGCAATCTGAAACCATCACAAATTCGTGGTGTAAACCTTATTAAATTTGTTTGGGTAAGTGAGGATTAGGGTATGCCTCGTTCTTTCGAACTCTTTCATAAGAGTTTTCACCAGGAAGTTTGCTGGTCTCAAATTACCAGATAAGCACACTGTAAATTCAATGTTTGTGATGTGCATGAAATTATTCTAAGGGTTCTATTTTATATCACATAACAGTGCCACACCTCTTAATACCCAGTGGTCTGTAGTATGCGATGTTCTCAAATCAACAACCGCTATATACGTCTGATCTGTCGTACTGGCTTCTTGTAAACAGGACACGAATAAAATCGGTTCGGTTCTTTAGCGGGTGGATTATTAGCTGCGTATATATGCAGTACTGGCATCGGACTAAACAATACTTTCGAGGGAGGTTCGATTAGTTTATTTCCTCGTTTATCCCAACCTGCACCCTCAATGAATAATCCATGAACATAAACCCCTTCAGTAGGTGGTTGCGTCACGTCGTCTTTATAGACTTTTAAAACATCGTTTTGTAGAAGAACACTGTCTAACGCCCAGCCTTTATGTGCGCGCGTGACTTCCTATTGAAAGAAAAAAACAACAACCATAAAAGAACAGGCCGTAACGAAAAGTTTTATATTCTCGTTCCTTAGCACAAATATGCAAATGTATGTAAATATATGTAAATGTATTCCTCGGCTCACCTGTCTCATGGCCGTTAGAAATCCTTGCGGGTTGAAGAAGCCAGTCATCCAAAAACAATTCGGTCTTCCCTCAAAGATCCAAGAATTAAATTGCGTGTTTCGTTCAAGCAACTCAGTAAACCAAAATCCTAATGTTGAAGACTCCCATGATATCTAGTAAATAACCAGAAAAAACGACAGTAATAGCGACACCAACTACGGCAACAAATGCGACCAAACGGCATCATTAGGAACCAACGAGGACGGCGACGAGAGTGAAACAAAAAGATTCGTTTTCCTTGTGGATTTCGTTTAGAAAGAAAGTCTATTTCATACTTTACCATTAGGAAGATTTTGTCAGTTAATAACATCATTAGCACATTTTCACAACGTGAAAAGTTATGTTTTGAAATCGTACTGAAAATAAAGACCCAAGAATACAAGAATCTTGTGGTGATTTTAGTTTTGATAGAATTTCTTTCTTTCATTCTTTGATTCATTGTTTTCTGAATACTCATGGATCACTCTCCCGTCGCCATCCTCGTTGCCGTCGCAGATGCGTAAGGTCCCTATTGACGACAACAGACAGTTCAAAGTAACCGACCTTTAACCAATGTTTTGGTATTCGGGCATCGTACATACAATCCAACGCATCTCGTAACGTCTCGTTCATGATAATCGTTCCATCGATAGCCAATTTCAGATCGGTCAATGTGTTTCGTACTGCTACGATCACTTTCTGCATTCGATCGATCTCTTGTTTCAAGAATATGTTTATCGGTTGGTACATCCCCATCTTTTGGAGGCGCGCTCGAACCTAACACAAAAAAAGACTGTTACAGACTTCTTGATAAAAACAAGCACTTAAAATTGGCTTTTCTCAGTACAGAATTCGTTCAAATACATATCAATATTCTTACAGAATATCCCTGAAACTCTTTACCGTGATTATTCATATGAAAACGTTTCAATGACGCGGCTGGACAATTCTACAGTCTGTAATTTGTACATTTTGAGAAAAAGTAGAGGGTGATCACAAACTTTTCGGTGAGAACTCTTATAAAAATGTGCGAAAGAACTAGGCAAAACTTGTTTATAAACTCAATCACCCAAACCAATTTTACAAGGTTTACATCATGAACTTTACTGATAGGAGAGTTTACCTTATTGCGTAACTATATGGTACTTAGATAAATTGGGAAACCAAAATGTCAAGCATTTATTTGAGAAAGTTGCCAAAAGATCTCAGAAAAAAAGCATTGAAAATGTGCAATGATTTTTTAATCGAATACTTGTGAAGAACCATGGCTCGCTAATTCCAGACACTGAAGCGGGATTTCCACTTCACTTTTTTTGATACGCGTACCAGCACAAAATACGATACAGTATGTTCGATGCAATACGCGTATTAATATCCATTCAAAAAATGTGTTCGCAAGTTTTTACAGAATATTCATGCAAAACTGTAGACGTTGCAAAATTTTAGTAGTTTGGTTGGTTACCTTTTTCAGTGATACGCGTATTGCAAAAAAAGTTGAATCCAATTCAACTTTATTTTTTTGAAACGCGAAGAGAATTATTGATAATAATTATTGATTGATAATTTGGAAATACGCGATTTCCAAATTACAATCAATGTACATGCTCAATGATACGGTACGTGCTCATATGCGTATTATTTTTTCAAGTGGAAATCCCGCTTTATGATGAAAACCTTGAATAACTAACTTGGTAAAACAAGATTTCGTAACAACAAAAAGCATGTCATAACACTCACAAAGAAACCAACAAAAAATCTGGCGCTGATCTGATCTTCAAGAAGAATCAAAAAGCAAGTTATCTATACCTCGTGTTTTACGTAATTTTCCGGTAATTTCTGTAGCATGTCATCGGCTAATCTCTGCACGATACTTTCCCGTGTTTCTCCAGTGCTTGATGAACTATCCTTCGGTTGTATGCTGAGTATCGTTGTCAAACTGCTTTTGGCAACGCTACTCTGATATCTATACACAAACGCGAACAAAACATGTGAGAACAAACTGTTGTCGATAAAAACATTTCTTTGAGGGATTCTTATAAGGGAAAATGTGAAAATATGTTCGACGAAAAAAAATATATTTATACTAATTTATACTAATTAACGTGAAGATAATAATTTTTGTGACTTTACACATTTACACATTATTGTAACGAACAGTCCATTCAAAATTATTAAAGATTAAAAAACGAATGAACTTGACTAACGTAATGTCAGCATTTGGATGTAGTCCGTACACTTCAGGAGAATCGATCAAGGCTAGTGAGTCAATATAATCCAAATGTTGTTGAACAGAACTGCATCTCGGGATGGAATAGCCTTCGTAAAATCGAAACGATGGCAAGAACATTGCCTCGCTGAACCAAACCTTAATGAAAAGAAATTAGTGACGTTATCATATTTGTCTTAGCATAAACAAAAAGAAATATAATCGAAACAGACAAAAATTGATGCGAAGAAAAGAACCAGGTGGATCACCTTTGTAAAGGTATTTAATAAACGTTTATCGTAATCATCTGTAACCCGGCCACCATATTGGACTTCTCCAAGCATATACCGAACAGTTGTCCAGGAAACGCCCTTCTTTAAGTCTACGTCATCCAAGTGATTTTGAACGAATTGCATGGAAGATGAGAAATCCGATTGGTTAAATTCGTAAGGAATATTCCATCCCAGGCTTCCAAATTTACGTCTTTCTTGAACAGTAGTGTGAAGGAAAGCGACTGCATATAACATTGGTTTCCACTGGGGAAGATTCGTGATGTCTAACTGATCTTGAGAGATACCTACATGAACGAAACATAGGAATTTATACTGCTAGGTTGGTAAGGGTCAACATTTGAGAGGATTTTCTATCGTTTGCCAGCTCGTACACGATAAAACGTTAACAAGTAAACGCGTGGTATGGAAACGATGTTTCTTTAATTACATTTGAATCTCCATATTAGGACTCCTCGAAGGGAGTGGAAATTATTTCTTTAAATGAAGAGTTCGTTAAATCGAGAGCTTTGAAGAGTGTTTTAAGAGAAGGGAAAGAGAACCGAGTTCATTATAACGAGATTTTGTTCCTGAAAAGTTCGTGAGAGATTTCACTATGTGCAGATCTAGAGGGTTGATACAGCAGCCATACGCCGTCCAGACGTTGTAAAGACGTCCACACAACATTCAAACAACATCTTGTGCCTATGAGTGTCGGCACTTCATAATAGAGAAAGAATAGAAATGGAAATTGTTTTTGTAAGTTACCGGAACAGATCTTCGGCAACTTGAATGATAATTTTTTTCTATCAACTGGCATTTCTCTCTCACCTGTATATGTCCTCTTTAAGCCAGCTTTTAGACCCTGCGGAGGTTCATTTGTGAATTTAATCGACATTTGCAAGAGTGTGATTGGAAATGATGGATGCACTTCTGTTGTCATCCATAAACGAAATGTCGGGTCGACATTATCGCCGCCTGATATCGTGTCCATTAATTCGTCCATGAAAGGCAAGCCGAGATGACAGTTTTGGAGCAGAACCCAACCACCCTTGGAAAAAACCATAGCAGCGTTTCATGTACAGTTTTTTAAAACAATCAGATAATGTGGATCGAACCTTAACGTTCTTCGAAACCTTACGTCTTCTTTTTAGAAAAATGCGACAAAAAGAAGAAATCTTACCGATTGCATGGATTGAGAAAGTAGACGTCGTGCGTGAACTTCTTGGCCTTGACCCATCGATACAGCACGACATTCTAAGTAGGAAGATGAAAAAGAAAATAGTCAATGTCTTCAGAAGGTTAGGTAATAAACAAGATTCAAAACCATGAAGCTAATATCCGTTACTGCAAATGTTCAGAAAGCTTTCATAATCTGAAATTGATCCATACATAATTTCGATGACATATCTAATTCACGAGTTGAATTGAAACATCTACCCCAGCACTAGTTTGCGTCCAAACGAATAAAAAAGTTTGATAGGGTTATCTAACACATTCGGTACATCGTCTTACAACGCCTTCGTCTCGTTCTCAAGCAGAATAATAGCGATAAATTTGCATTGTTTACAAATAAAGGGGATAGTTCAGTTGAAAAGGTTTGTACGAGGTTAAGATTTGGAACGAGGTTAAGATTAGGAACGAGGCAAAGATAGCGGTAAGGTAATTTACCAAAAGGGCTCTCTTGATTGGGCTGGAACGTCCAAAATTAGATATACATACCGAGCTTCAATCTTTTGGCTAATATTTCAATGCTACTACTTGGATCGGAACCCATCGAAAGAAAACATATCAACGGTGAACGAGTATCGCTTTCAGACCAAGTTTGATGCAGGTCTAATATAACACCTTCAGCGTAACTTTCACCAAGCGATTCGCGAATATATTTTCTTGCTTGTGATAATGTGCGATCAGGTGCCCAACATCTGTAAAATGAGAAAACACATATCTAATTGGCCTTTTTTAGGCCGGCCCTTAATGACATTAATTTCCACGACTTGGAGTTAGAAGGGCCGGCGTTGGGTATTTGTCTGTGAGAGTTTGATCGTGGACTTTTAAAAAATAACGCCAATAGATACCGGCGTAAAGGGCGATAAATTGGGACCAATAATGTAGTCACTATTCACACTGTCACCACGAAACGATTCCAAAATAACGCCTTACTTATCACGATATGACAGCGAAGAAACAAATACAGAAGCTGTACGGTAGAATCTCACCGTATCAATAGAAGTTTTCTGAAAGTATCAAGAGATGCCTGGTAACCATCAGGAATCTCAAACTCCTCAGGAGCTTCCTTATCAAACCATGCTCGCCATTGTTTTTCGTTCCGAGAAATCTGAAAGTGGATATAGAGAGTTATAAACCAGAAGTCGCCATTCATAGTGGCATATCGTTTTACAGGACGCTTGCACCGTACAATTATATGGTGAGGGTGCAACTATATGGTGAGGGTGCAACTATGGCGAGGGTGCAACTATGAGGAGGGTGGAACTTAATATAAACAATAATGACCTGATTTAATATGTCTGCAAATTGTGATAATTTGCTTAATTCGACAAGATTCAACCACGTCATATCTAAAATCCATTTGCACGGTTTCGGTGGTACCTGTTTCAAATCTAGGGACGCACCTCCTAAAATAAAGACAAATTTCGATTTAAGAATTTTCATCCATATACTGAACCGATCATGTACATTTCCGGTTTAATAACATGGAAAAAAAAGATTAAAGGACGTGCGCACTGTTCATAAGAAAACCCTATGATCACATAAAAAAATCATTTATCAGCATCATCTTACCTTTAATGAACGTCATGAATTCTGCGTGCTTAATGTTATTACCCTGAATGTCAATTTTTAGCGCCAACAACAACGTGAAGATAAATTTATCTTTTTCGTACAAACCACGACAAGAATATTTAAAGACTTCATAAGTCAAGTGTGTGATGATGTTCGAGATTCGTTTAGAAGTAACTGGTGAAGGTTTTGAGCTAGAAATAAAAAAGTGATGTTTTTTTGCGTTAGGGATTGCTGTTAACAAAAGTTGGTGAAGATACCAAATTGCGATCAAAACTTTGTTATTTCTGTCTGGGTAAACGAGAACATTATTGCATATTGCCTCGCTCTTTCAAACGAAACGACCAAAACCAAAAACGTTGAACGTTTCAACCAAAACGTTGACGGTCCCACAAACATGTTAGCACATGTTATGGCTACCTCAACTCCTCTCTTTAGGAGGTTCGAAAAATTACATAAGACACCACTTTGGTCAATAATATATAATGACGATCATGTTTTCTCTGAGACGTTTATAACTAAAAAATATACTTTGAACGACCAACAGTTTGGTGAAAAAATCCATCGGATTCGATTACATCATTTCAACTTATTCAAATTATCACTAGCCTGATTTCGCGACTTACTTTTGAACTGCCTGGTCAAACAAACCAAGAAATTGTTCTAATGATGTCTGATACATGCAGTTGACAAACGACATCTCAACGATTAGAAAATATAAGATGCTACCACGGGTTGCCACTAAATAAAAGAAAGCCGATTTAAAAATCTTAGGGATTTCAGCTAATAATCTCTATAGCGGATGCCATCGGGACCAAAAAAATGTGTCCGCTATAAGGAAGTAGAGGTTTGGACTTCAAGGAAAAAAGACATCCATTTCTGAAAAAAAGTGTCTCCTATAAGGAGGTGTCTGCCATAAGGTGTCCGCTATAGAGAAGTTTCACTGTGGCAACAGATAGAAGGTTAGCTGGAGATGATGGTCTCCACTCAGATTATGGCAATTATTATCACAATGGTGTCTGAAGAAAGCAAGAGTTATCTTTGTGTCATATGTGAATGGTTAATAAGGGATATTGCGCACTCTTGTTACCTATTCGATATTCTTCTCTGGCATTGTTTGTTTTCAACTCAGTTTCAGCCGCCACCAACAGCTTCTGAGTAACTTCTTCCGCTGTTGTTTGGGTGATGCGCAGCACATCAATTATGGTTTCGTCGTCAACCAGAGATCCTTCTATACTGGTTAATCGAGACAATAAATTATCTTCCAGGTCTTTCATTCTCTTCTTGTTAATTGCGATGTCTTCAATTAACTTCAATCTTTCGGTTTCCAGTTCCTAAAATGTTTCAAAAGGAAAATACGAGATTAGATGGCGGGCTTGGTTTTTGGTTTTTGGTTTTTAGGGCGTTTCCCTTTAATTTCATCATTATTCTATTATATTTCAATTATCAAAGGAAACATGGGCGTACAGGATAATACAGTCAACGTATGGAAAATATTATCCCATGTTTATGAAAAATCGGAAATATTCACTTTCTAACCTTGTTTCATTTACGAAGCTGAAGTAGTAACATTACGAAGCTGAAGTAGTAACATTACAGGACAAAAATGTTTAGGTATGTATTCGCACACAATCCTCAGTTCAAAATTCATTATTTTTGTGTGGATGCACATTGAAACACTTTACAAAAAAATACCGAAATAATTCGCCCAACTTTTTTTTTTACCCGAATAAGCGCCCAATGCTTATTCGAATGTAAATCTCTCAAAGTTCATAAACACCCATATTATTTTAAGCGCCCATATTCTATTAAGCATTCCAAATATGGGCGCTTATTTGAATTAACCCATTTTTTGCGAAAGAATGAATTGAAAACATAGTATGGTATAAAAGTAAAGATGAAGAAGATGATATTGAAAGACTAGATATTAAAAACACAAAACGGAAATATGAGGAGGAACAAAGCTCATTATTTTGTAAAACTCTTTATGTAAAGAAAAACAAAATCTCTTTCTGTTTTTACCATATGATAAAAGTTTGGATAAATTTTAAGCGCCCCTCCCCAGTAGGGGCCCATGCAAAAAATGCAAAAATTTAATCAGATTTAATAATTTAATCGAATGTTTTGCTTAACTGCAAATCGGTGTGGGACAATTTTTGTGACGAATTTTAGCAAAACATCGCATCCAAACGAGACAGGGTTGGATAGTTGGGCAAAATATCAGGTAAGGTGCATTGTAGAGTCTATTGAACTGCACAAGAAACGGAAGATCAGGTGAGAGAATGTTTGTCATGAAAGTTGAAGAAAGATGAAATACAAAATACTTACTCTCATCTATACCAGAAGAAGATTTGAAAACCATCCAAGAAAGTAAAAAGAAATAGAAGCAAATACAAAATAAAACGAAGAACAAAAATAAAGAAGATGAAATTATATAAGGGAAAAGAAAGATAGCATGTGAAGTAAACAATAGTTATCGAAGTATACAAGAAAAAAAACAAATAATTTTTAGTAAACAACATCTACCAGAGGACCACCGAAATTCTTGATTTAACGCCCCATTCTACTAAACGCCTTCTCCCCCTCTTCACGCTAAATTGAACAACTTTTTCGAACCAAAGGGGCGCTTATTCGAATTCTCACGATTAAGTACCATCTTTGGCAGTTGAGTTTTTACAAGCACCCTGGGCACTGAATCGAAAAGCTTTTAGTGTTATACTTTGTAGACCAGGCATTGGTGTGAATCAATCTGACATAACTGGAAAATCAAGGCATTTTTCCAACCATATCATACCTCGTTGTATCAAATCATTCTGCATTCTAAAACTACTCGGAAATTTTAAGGAAACAAGTGGTCTGAAACACCAAAATATTCAAAGGAATGCTTACACTCTTTTCCGTTGAGATAACGCGACCAAGGAGTTGATCTTCTAAACCTTTCATTGTCACTGTGAAATCGATAATAGCTGTACGTGCACTGATCTGAAAAGGTTACGAAGAAAAAAAAGCTGAAACGATTTGGATCTTAGAGGTAAGATGTTCAACTCTTTTCTTTGACACGTGTGGTCACACGACAGACGTTATTAAAAGATAGCATAAAAACATCCTGAAAACTTTGTCCGTGCAACCACAGTGCAGTGGATATCATATATCTTTACAGGATTAGCAGATAAAGAAAACAGTCAAATTGGAAACATAACCGATACCTCTGGAGTATAGGAAGGATTGGGAAGTTTCGTTGTAACGTAGAGCATAAAGCCATCCATTACATCGACTTCTTTATCACCAAGTTTCACCTAAGGGTTTTCAATTTAGTAAGTTCGGTTAACAGAGTAATTAAATACACAACTTAGTCTGTAAATAGGTCAATAAAAAGAAGGGTGTTCTAAAACAAACAAACAAACAAACAAAAAATGGACACACTTTTAACATGCTACCAAGTTTGATGAAATTTTTTTCCAATATATTATCAAGGACTGGATCGAGTTCCTCACCAACATCTTCTATTAAAAGCGGTCGACCCAACGAAAGGGAGTCTTCCAAATGCGTCCGAAAATATTTATGATTCAATGAAGTCACCTAAGTTACAAAAATCAAGACTTATTACTTACTTAAATTACCTGAATTCAACGGTATTAACGAAATTCAACGGAAATATCGAAATGGAACGACATTACCGGAATTCAACGGGTTATTAGGCAGAAAAATAATCACCTGCAGTCCTCGTTTTTGTTCTTTATTTTTTATCCAAATTTTGCCCTGCATTTGTGGATCGATAAGGAGCGGAAATCGTGCAGCCTTGCTAACGATGATACCATTTTGAACAGACAAGTCGTCATTAGGAAGACCTTCAACATTCCATTCAGCTATCTAAAAAAGAAGGAAAACGGTAAACCTTGCGATAACATAACAGACCTTCCAGGATTTCTGTTAAAACACCGTGTTATGGGTAAGTCCACATGTCCAACCTCTTTTTCAATATCCAAATTGCTATTTAACTATTTCACCAGGAATTGGAATAATATAAACTATTACTAAGTAATAAATTTAGTAAAACAGTGAATTGCAAAAAAACGAGGTTAGACACTGAAAAACTCAACCATAAGATCCATTCAAATAAATCTGTTGATCCCCTGAAAATTCGATTCACACAAGTTCTACTGTATGGTACAACTAGAAAGAGCTTTATTGTCGCTTTTAAAAAAAAAGTTCGTATATTTATAAAGTTCTGCCGTGTGGATGTTCGAGTTCCTGTGAAAAAGTAACTTACGGTAGCGGAATCCACAAGTAGAGAAACAACGTTCAAGTTGAAAGTGAATGGGATTTCACGTTGATGTATTTCTTTTTGCCAGCTTTTTTCCAGCAACTTCCGGAACTCTTGATTGAAAGGGCCTGAGTACGACAGGAAAGCCGTGCCAAGTAAGACATCACCAACTAGTCTGGAACAAATGGTAAGTAAGAGAAATTAGATTAGTAAGCCATTCCAAATTGTCTTTCATTCTCTCAACGCCTCACGAAATACGTTTTCCCCATGAAAACATAAAGACACAAAAACGTTAAGATAGGAAAAAAATGAAAAAGAAAAAAAATGAAATTTACAGTAGATTCTGTGTGCCAACAGAAATCGTATACAAACATGCTCAATTCTTTTACTGGTTTCGTTTTCAAACAATCATTAGAAAATTTGAATAAAATATATATAGGGTTGTTAACTTAGTAATTTTCTTCTTACATCAAAACGAGGCGAATAAAGGGATGTGATGTATACGATCACAGAAAGCGTCTATTTAAAAAAAAAAAAAAAAAAATAATCCTTCATGTTCTTTCTTCAATCTTTATGACTACCTTTCAGTTTTACTGGCAAATTCACGACTCTGTGTAGTCCATCTTTCCTTCTCACCACCAAGACCATTTATTAATGCTGACGCAGCAATCATTTTTCGACGACATGTTTCAGCGTCATCAACTAATGTCTACACACAAAAATACGAAGTAATTAAGTCAAAGATAAAAAAGACAAGAGATAAAGTAATGAAAACGTGCTCACACTTTCTACAACTATTTTGAATTTTTATTTTCAAAGTATATTTTAGGATGTTAGTTTATTTTCACGCTTGTTTGGCTTTACCTGTTTTTCTCTCATTGCATCATCATATATTGCTTGCGCCTTGTCTAACTCTGCTTGCTTTTCATTTAATTGACCTTGTGCAACTTCCAAATCATTCATAGCTACTGACAATTTTGCTTCTTGGATGGAAAGATTTGCCTGAACAAAATAAAATATGATCATAATCATAAAAATCGTTCGTGTAAACCAGCCCAAGATAAAACCGAGGTGATGGATGTTGTAACTTAAGGTCAATTGACTAACCTTAAGTGGTAGTACTTCCTTGTTGACAGAGAAAAATTTGCACATTGCTCTTGTCCATGAACAGAGACCTGCAACGTTTCCACAGACCTGCGAAAGAGAAAAAAGATGACAATTAATGTTAAAACAAATGTGTATAAAAACTGCACAAGCGGTAGATATTATAAACGATAATGCTTCGAGTTGGTTAACTTTACGAGATTTCGTGATTTTAGCGAACAACCCAACCTTTCGATAGAAATGACGCACGAGACTTCCAAATCGAAGACTGATGGCCTTGTGGCCAGGGTTCAAATCCTGGCTGAGTCATGCCAGCGACTATAACAGTGAGAGTCGATCCACTCAGCTTAGTACTCAGCTTGAGAGCGGGATTGATATCTAAGGGGGTTCCCTGGTTTAGCGGTTGAAGCATACTTGCGGCTTCCGTAGCCCAAAAGGGGACTTTAAATGCTCCAGGACCTTCTATAACCCTCGTTGATAACAGTTCTATCAGAACTGAAGAGGCTATCCTGGGTAAACATTAATAATAATAATGATGACCTTAAAACTCTCCAAAAAAATTTAATAAATACGAAGAAATTCCATTAAATGCGACAATGAGTTCACAATCAAAGCGTCTAGAAAAGTTTGGAATTAATAATCCAACATTGTTGACGATATTCTTCCACGCATGCGCCCGTAGCTACCAATCATGTTAAAGATCGACGAGCCAATAGAAGCACACATACATACCCGTTTGGCTACTTCGTGGTTGTAATCTTCTGCAGCTAGGTAAGGTTCCATTAATTCCACCATCTCTTCATTTATTGAATCTTTCGGAAAGTTTTCCAGGGTTTGTAAAAAACCTGCTTGTGCCATGAACTAAAGCAAGGAAAGAAAAACAGTAAATCCAACCAGCTAAAATCAGAACGAAAACAGTCAAAAGATTTCAAGTTTTCCAGGGTTTGTAAAAAACCTGCTTGTGCCATGAACTAAAGCAAGGAAAGAAAAACAGTAAATCCAACCAGCTAAAATCAGAACGAAAACAGTCAAAAGATTTCAAGGGGGGGGGGGGGGGGGGGGGGGGGGGGGTCCTTTCAAAATATTTCGCGCCTTTTAACGAGTCTGCGGACAATGGCTAAAACCTGGGGATAACAAACGGTTATATGACTTCAAGTGACTCACCCGCAGTGATTCATTCCATGATGGCTTACAGCACGGCTTGTCGGGATCCATGGTAACAGGTTCAAGTCTTCTCTGACACAAAAGCATCACACAATCCATGATCCTCATGATCAAATGTGGAGGTTTCCCCAAACGACGAACTGTTGCTATGTCGGCAGCTTTGATAGTCTAAATAAAAGTAAAAAATAAAAAATAAAAAATAAAAAATAAAAGTAAACGTGACGAATAATCATACAAAATAATGATAAATACGTATTTATTTATTTATTTATAATAAACTATTAAAGTTATATTAGTTTGAAAAGTGTGAAACAAATCGCCACCATGTAGTACATAAGATAGCGTTTAGGGTTTTTATAAGCTCAGTTTACACGACTCCACTTACCTTTAACTAGAATGACAAAAGTCAGAAAATATCAAGGAAAAACAAACTTGCAGACCTGTAAAGCTGCTTCGGCTTCTTCTAAAGCTGGTTTAGCAGCTTCCAATTTCAATTCTGCAACTCCTTTTTCGTTCTGTTCACAAATTTAAAAACAAAACAGATAAAAATACTCAAATGTGTGATTATATTTTTCCTTGCATAACATTTCTTTTCCATAATATAAAGATACCATCCACATTCTGTAGAAATTATTAACACATTTAGCTAAACGAGGTATTGAAATGGTAGTTGAGATGCAACTCAACTCCTTCCTTCCATCTCGTCAATCTTGAAAAAGATAACAACAACAAACAAACAAACAAACAAACAAACAAACAAACAAACAAAAAATCGTTACATACAGCAATAACGTCGACGATAGTTTGTGCACGGTCCTTCACTGTCTGTACCTGCGACTTGACCTTTTCGGCAGCATGAGCTTTCACGGTAACCTCTTTTAATACTTTATCAGCTTTCAACGAAGCAACAGCTAGTTCTTTCTCCTTCACAACCAATTCTTTGGATAATTTCTCAACTGAGTCGCTGGCTTCCATTAACTTATTTAATCCAATGTTCATACGACCAGCCAGACCTTCGATTTCACGTTTCTGTAAAGCATACACCTGCTTGTAACTGTTCATAAACGACAGATAAGACTTTGGGGTGACGTGAGTCTGACGTCGAAATCTGAAAAAAAAAATATCTCATTTGTTCATAGAACAGAAGTTTGGAAATTTGTTTTTGTTTTCTTCTAGCCTCCGTTAGATGACTTGTGGGTTAGAAAGTGTTAGAACGAAAGACAACAGTATCAATTTTTAGCTAAGATTCCAGGCTGCTATATATTTTATAGGAGAGACAGACTAGTACCTTTCAAAGTACTGTTTACAATATATAGCCACACTGTCGTGTATGGCTCCCATGCTTTCAACAAGTTGCATTTTGACTTCCTCCGTGCACAATATATCAAACTTTGATAAGTAATGATCAGCGACAGCAACCAGGGCGTCTTTTGGCCATCTTTGAAACCAATTGATCGTACAACCACTAATCAAGCCAGGGAATTTCAACGCCCTACTCCGAAATTTTTCTCCCACCTGTAAAATTAAATTGAATTTTAGCGCCCTACTCTTAAACCTTTCGCTCACGTATTTAAAATAAAAGGCCACTGCCTCAATCGAATAAAAGCTCTCCACGCTTAAGTTTACAAGGACTATACTAGGATTGTGCAATGGTTGAAAAAGTTTAGATTGATTTTGTGTGAAAACTTTCAAATGAGCTAAGCCTTAATTTCTGTAAAGGCTTACATTCTGAGAAATACGTCGCCAAGGTGAACACGTCAAAACTGGTCAATAACGACGGGTATACTCGTCCTCGTGTTGGTCAGGGAACTATTCTCCTATGTTGAATTCACTGACAATAAGTACTAATTTATTACAGTAAGTGAAATCACTCACAGGTGAAAAACACAGTGCCACATGCAGATTATTTCTGGCTCTGTCAATGAAATAACTGTAGAGATTTTCAGTAGTGGGTGGACGTCTTGGATGATCCTTTTTCATGATTGGAACCAGCTCACTACAGATCTCGTCGATTTCATCACGTGCAAACAGATTGGAGACCTATAAAAACGAAATGAAATCATACAAAGATCAGCATCTTGATCACCAAGTGCACAAAGAGCCACAAGGATTATAATATCTGCATTTATAAGGTGAAGTAGTAGAAAATTGGCGTGTGAAGATCTCTCAGTGTGATGTCTAGATTTTTTTACCTCAAAAATGAAAAAAATAAATGTACAAACAGTAAGGAGAAACAAAGTAACAAAGATACAACAGTATCAGCAAGCCTATCTTGATGAGACATGCTGTGACTTTAATAAAGTACCCCGATGATGAGAGAAGGTTCTCTCGAAACGTAGTCCAACGTAAATCATCACCATGACATGATAAACTCTTCGCTTATTAAGTACCCTGACTTTTACAGTTATATTCCGTCAACTTGTACACCCTGATTTCAAACTTAGTTTGACCGATCCTTTATTACCCTTGGATTTTCCTGCCTTAAGGAGTACCTCACTAAACTCGGACATTTGTCAAGTCGGGCCGTTTTCATATCCCCTTTGAGGGTTTGATTTATCAGATTTCAATTGTACACATCCATTAAGAAAACACTGGTATTTAATACCATGCAACCATAATTACCTGGTCACTTGGTTTTATTTTGCACTCATTTTGATCACATGATAGTAAATAATTACTTTGCATTGGTTGTAATAAATTCATGTGATCAAAGCGAGTGCAAGATAAACTGTCCAGACCAGAGAATTTTCAAATGACTATGTTGCAACGAAGCATAAACGTAAGTTATTATAAGCGTACCTCTCCTGACGATAGAACATTATTCAAATATTCTAAAAAGCCTTCGTCCTTGACTTCCTGGTCCGTGAATATAAAGGTTATCCCTGAACCATGTTGGCCTGCAACTCTGTAAAGGTACTTCAGATCGTCGATCAGGTTTGACACATTGTAGGATCTACAAAATAAAAGCAAGAAACTCTCTGATTGGTGGAGAAAAGCTAGAAAACATCTGATTGGTAGAAAAAGCAATTAAGTCAACAAAAAATACTATGAAAGTAAGAACCATTCAACAGTGGATTTAAAACTTGTTCTATAAACTTCCCTAAACACTTAGTTTACCTGGTGATAGTGATCTGAAAGGTCTTGTAGCCAGCTATGTAAGATACTAATCGAGTAAGACACACTTAGTTTACCTGGTGATAGTGATCTGAAAGGTCTTGTAGCCAGCTATGTAAGATACTAATCGAGTAAGACTCTGTTTTCCAGAACCACCAACTCCAACAAGTAATGCATTACCTCGAGGTGTTGCAAGAATTCGAGATATCTAATTCAATAAAATAGTAGTATTTGATTGTTCTTTGGCTTACTGGTTTAAATACAAAAGTGTCTATTACCTGCATGCCTTAGAGCTTATTATCATTTTGCGCATTTTCACTTTTACTTTGTTACCTTATCCGGGAAAAATCGGGGGAAAAAAGTCAAGGAAAAATTAAGTCAGGAAAACATATCGTCCCTTGTAAAAACATTAGTCACTTATCTTTCTCCCATAAGGTATTCCTTTTTTACTGCATTACGTTCCAACATGCTTGTCCAGTATTACCGAAGTATTACCGAAGTATTACCGAAGAAAAGTAGTAAATAAGAAAATAGTGAATGAACACTATTTCATTACGCATCCTCAAGTTTCATTCCACATCCTCAAGTTTCACTTTCTTAGTTACATTCAAATCTCGAAAAGGTTACACTTGGGATTTCTACGTAAATGAACCTCGGTAATTTCAATATGAATATAAATACAAATACGAATACGAATACGAATACAAATCCAACCATTTTTTAGTACTGTTCTTTGGAATTTCTGAGAGAGTCTGCTGTGTTACCCATCATGATTCATGATACTGACTCAATACTGACCTTAATCAAATTGACAATGGCATCTTCAAAAAAAACAAGATCTAATCCATTCCCTCGAATACTCTCGTTGTACTGACTCATATACATCAATAAACGTTCTTTTACCAATGATATATCGGAAACCTACATAATAAAACAACGATTACAGGTTGAAAACAACAGTGGGTTGTACCAATATTTTAGAACAAACTATATCTGGTCAAACTTATGCAAGAGGCAGCAAGAATGCAAATTTTGTATACAAAAGCATCTTTTAAGTTTCAAAGAGTATTTATTCAGTAATGTAATTTTAATCATAGTGTTATAACCTTATACATATATATATATCTAGATAGATAACTTTTAACATTACGTACAATTGAAAATGATCGAGATGATCGAAATAAAAAAGTCTCTGTGGAGAAGTGTTTATTTTAATTGAAACAGCAGGCGACATTCCTTGCCATTCCTATAGAAAACGCTCTTCCTCATAGACTTTTTGAAGGTTTTGGTCACTGGGATATCTTGTGAATATTTTTTACATGGTGTTTTCTGATTGATAAAAGCATCTTTGACTTTGAATTTGGCTCACAGCCATAGTTGGTTTTATTAGTCAGTAACACGAATTAAAACAACAAAATTTACTAGAGATATTACACGGAACCTCAAACATAATGTTTAATAGGTCTATAGAATCAAGTTTTCAATTTAACCTTACCGATTCATATATCTTAGGGCAGTCAAAATCAGCATCATCTGGTTCATCACCAGTTGCTTCGGGTGGATCTCTATAAACAGATAAATCACAACAAAACTTTTATATGCTACTTCTCATAAAATACCGCCGCATTTTTAAATCACAATCCAATCAGCCATGTTCTCCATATACTCGACTGACTGTACTCTGGTCTTCGGGCAAGTTAGAGCAATTCTATACGTATTTCTGGTGGTAAGTCAACTTCCTTGTTTCAAGTCGGCGGGCAGAATAGCCAACCACTACGGATGGAAGCCCAAGGATTTAAAACTCCCCATAACTTTCTTACTTATGTAATTATACCCTTAATCTTTCAATTAAGTGCCGTGAAATATATTTTTTTTATACCAGATCATGGCATCATTCTTCAACTCAAATGTGAAAGAACATAATTTTGTTTAGAACAACTTTTCTCATACAACATAAATCGTAGTGAAGATGAGTTCAGAAGTATGGAATGTTGAGTCCGTTGCTTACCTTAGAAAGTCCAAAAAGTATGGTGTCTCGTTCAAGCAATCCAGTGTGTACTCATTACCCAAGTCCTCTTTACATACATTGGTCAACACTCTTGAAAACCACAATTTATCGCTTTCATCAACAAAACGATCAGCAATTACCCTCATGCATTCGTGTTTCCATAACAATATCATTGTGGAGGAGTCAGGTACATTATCCGCTGTGACATTCAACATACCTTGCCAGATGCGAGACAGATCGCGCAAGTTGAACACGTAGTGGAATTTAGCAGGAGTTGGAAGCATTTTCACCTGTGCATTTATATTGTTGAATATTAGAGGAGCAGATATCAAAGTGATGATAGTTGATGATAGAGTTGGTTCACTTTTTCTCACAAGAAACATGTTTGTTTTTTCCAATTTTAACAAAGTACTGATAATGGTGTCATTACCCAAAAGCTTCCACTTTTTTCAAAAGAATACATAATTATATATATAGATTTTATTTACGACATTTATTCACTAATGTATGAAAAATGTTGTTTCTAAATTTGGCGAATTATTCGGAGCTTTTTTTAAAAACAAAATCACTAAATAAAACAGTAAAAATGGTACATAAAAAGACACTTTATTCGTTCAGACACAATACATTGAAAAGATTCATGTGTGCTTTAAATTTTGCTTGATTTTCTTCATCAAAAGTACTTTGATGTTTAATTTCAACGAATTAGTTTCAGTGGGGTACCTTTTTAAAAGGGGTGAATTTCTTTCGAAGAATTGAGCACAACGATTAAAAAACAAACAATTTGATGAAAAACAATCTACTTTAGTGAGCTGCCACAGACGTCGTGTGCAAGAGACCAACTTTTTGGCTAAATCACGAACTTCATCAAGAAAACCACGTTGCTTGCAAAAATATCCGGTACTGATTATTCCTACAATGAGAAGGTTATTATAGCCTACTTGCATTTGTTATCAAGTTTTATCTTCACACATCCCTTTGATCAATCTGTGATTTACGTAAGTTAACCACACTCAAACAAACTAAATTTTCCTTGTTTTATTCTATGCACATCTCTAAGCAGGTATATTTTTCAGAAAAAAACAGAAACATTTTTCAAAAAAGATCAAAAGAAAAGAATCTCTGAACAGGAAGGCTTTCTTACCAAAAATTTTATCAATGGAAGAATTTGATGGCAGGGTGCAATTGAAAACAGAAAATTGACGTTTTAGTCTTTGAGGTATATGGTTACGGCCACCGCCTGGATGTATCATAGCCGCAAGAAATTGAATATCAACTATTGTGGTGAAATCACCAGGTTTCTCCAAGTTGTAAAAGCCGCCTACTTCCATCAGTTGTCGGACAATTTCATTCGTCACCTAAAAGGAGTTTTTGGTCATAATTTTCCAAACGAGTGCTTGTTCAAGCAGAGAAATTGCAGAGTATCGGACATGAGAGGTCCTACATACCTGATCACCCCATTCGTTAATGACAGGCATGTTGATATCGTCAATAAAGATGGTCATCTTTTTACCAGCAACTGGACCATATGTGCTGCCCATTCGTTTGTCTACATAACTCTCTATGGTTCTCTAGGTGTGAAAAACAACAACATAAACAAAATGGTTTCAAATATTGTTCTCATCATCTGCTTTATAATCAAAAACACTTTTACAGACTTGAGGGGAAGCAATAACTAGTAATTTTCAAATGAAGTTTTTGCATTCTCTAATATTGCGAAGGAGCTCTTTTTTGTTTCGGATTTTAATTTTATTTTATTTATCACGCCCAAAAATCTTCTTTGAATTGGACAGTACTTACGAAATTCTTAACTTTTCATTTAATTAGAGCAAGGGATTGTTTTGTATAGAAGTGAAATGGAATTCTTATTTAATGTTGGCAGACACATTATCATTTACGAAGAGCTAACTTTTATCAACATTATAGAGAAGAGTTAATTGGTAAAATTAATTATCATAATTTAAAAGAAAGATAATGCTTTATGAAATTACCTGGAAATGTAGAGGTGTTGTAGCAGATGAAAAATTGAAACTTTTGTTCAGGTGAACGTCGGGATCGTAACGTGATAAATAACTCTGCACCATGACAGTTTTTCCTGTCCCTTGTTCACCAATCAAAAGTGCAGCCTAAAGAATACAAAGAAATAAGAGAAGAGCTGTCAGTAGACAGGAGGTTTTATCGAGGAAACGTTCAACAAACAGTTTTATCAAGCCGTTTTCTTAAGAACGATGATTGTAAAATCATACTTTTCCTTGCTTTGCAATAGTGTCTATCAAAAATTCGGTTCTGACGTTATCCACGTTTGGAACGAGGATCGACGAAAAAGCGGGAACATGATCTGAAGGATATTGATATTCTTCAACTTTTTTCGACCAATGACACCATTCTCCTAAAAGACAACACCCAAGCTCACAACAATTCTAATCCACTGAATTATTATCACTTAGTGTAAGATACCAACTTCCATTATTGAAAATCTAATTTTTACTTTGGAGTTTCTCATTAATTTTGACAAACAAACCTGCAAACATAATCAATGAACAATCAAAACTTTTATCTAGGAACATGCAATTATGACAAAAACAGAAATTCCTGGAGTAAAGTCTTCAGTTTGCATGTTTGTACATGCTCTATAATCTTTATTATAAGATAACAGCTTTATTCTAGGTGGGAGCGAAGGATCTTGCAACAAAAACGTTTTAGAAGACGTGTGATTTGGAAGATGTGTGACATGGAAGGCCTTGAATCTTCTTTTATAAACTTGGTCATGTGACAGAAAAGTATTAGTGTCAAGAAAAACATTAAATTGGCGAAATTTATTAAAAAACAAAAACCGCTAGATTGTAAGCGGAATATTCCGGCTAGTGGAAAACCGGCTATCTAATTCGTGAAATTAATTTTTCCAGAGAACGTTTTGTAGGAAGAGGAACTGTAATTAAAATTCCACTTCATTCCTTCATCGAAAAACCTTAATGTCATCATCACAGTAGACCCTCTATAATTCAAACTCGCCATTATTCGAACTGTAGGTTCTCTTCACCTATGAACATCCATAATTTGAACTGTTTTTATTCTCCTCTGTGAGTTCGATCCAGAGAGGGTATTAACAATTGTAAACATCCTTTTTATCGATAATACTACCACTATACATTCGTCACAATTTTCAGCAAAACGTTTTCCTCCACCTTCAACAGTTATGATTTAACTTTATTCAAACGATTTATTGTAACACAAAGGCTCTATTAAATGCCCAATTTTTTAAACGCCCCTCCAAGAACCCGCCCCCCTTATTTGTCAAAAACTAAATAAGTGTACTAAGAGTATTTAGAGTATTTAAGGTATAAGAAATAAATAAGATATCACCATATTTGATCTTCAATAAACTTTTTACGTAAATTATTAATACCTTCATTATTGACAAAATATTCAAAAATTGTGTGGTTTGAATCATCTCCAATAATTGGTAAATCAAGGCTAAGATTCTCTCTCATGTAATTCTCCAATTTTGCTCGATCATCCAGCTCTAGTATTGCACCAATGCTCCACATTATACCAAATACATAGAGATGACTGATGTGTACAGGCAAGAGCTGACTGTGTTCGGATGATGCACTTTGTAGTAATCCATTAAGAATGTTTATGGACTAAAATGGAAAAAGGTAGAACAGCAATGACGGTGAAAATAATTTAGCTCAAATGTCAACATTGTGCCAAGACATAAGCCATACTTAACCAAATCGCCAGCATTCGATCGTGATGTTACATCGTTACTTTCTTTAAATATCGCAAACTACTCGAAAATTAGACTGTTGAACTTTCTTACCTGTGTTATGTAGTTAGATTCTAACAGCTCCATTTTGGGATTCAGATGTTCAAACATGAACGTCAAGAGTTCTTGAAAAGAATTGTGATAAAGTGTACGCAACAGCTCAGCTACCATAACATCTTGTTTAAGTAACCATGCCTTTGAGAAATAAATAAAAAGGACTTTATAAATCACAAGAAGACAAGAATGTCTACAGCTTGTTTGGAACTGCAATACTTTATGTATAGTATAGTTTCAATTTTTAACAACTGTCACTCATGCATATAATACCCAAATCATACCCAAATTCAAGATAAAATAGCTAGCTTATACACTAAGGAATAAAAATGCAAACAACAAGGCCAGTAAAAAATTTCAAAGATATTAGAACTGGAAACTTCCATGCTCCAAAGTAAATTCCTGTATTATCCCCATCAACATTGACTAAATAACTCTTGGATCGGCTTCCATGTGCATAGGAAAGAAACATTTTGATGAAAGTTGTTATGGCCATTAGCCTACAAGACTAGGGAGCAATATTGAATAATAAATACCTCTAAGATTGGCTTCCAGTCTAATCCTGAAGAACTCATGTACACCATTCCGTTTCTAGAAACGGTGGCTGGCGAAGCATTGTCAATGTTATGTGGTTCAAAGACAATTTTGCAGAACGGAGACATCGGAATACGATCTCCATTAGCTAGTGTCAGGGTTTTGTTGTCGTCGAGAACTGAATTCAAGTTTTCAATCCAGATGGCATCAACTGGACCATCAAGAACAATCCATATTCGCTCACCTAATTCCAATATTTTTTTGATTAGGTATAGAATAATAGAAATAACTCAGAATCATGAAATGCTTTTAGAAACAGGAAAGCTAGAGATCAATTATTTTCAATCCAAAAGCTGTTTTTTATTATAAATTTTTCTGCATCAAAAGACAACTTGCTTTTATAAAAAAATCTAACGGCTAAAATTCAATACCAACTTGACAGAATAAATCACCTTTCTTAGCTCTCAAAGTTTTTCTCCACAATGTCGAAAATATTCCATCGGTCCAGTCATTAGTAGCAACGTCAAGTCTCCCAAACATTTGTGGTGCAGTGATTGCTTTTGGATTCATGCGGAATTCCTTGTGTGGCGTACCACATTCGGTCATAGCTTTCATCAACGTATGTATACAGGTGGTTTTGCCAGCACCGCTAGGTCCCAGTGCCATCATGCCATGCCGTACACGTTGTGTTTCATAAAGCTGATAGACAGTAGTTATGGATTAGATTTTGGATGCAATGTTTATTTATGTTTCGAAAAGAAAGGAAGAAATAAAATTTGGAAGGACATTTAACAACTTATATATTAAAACTTGTTTGTAGTTAAAGGAGACAACAAAAAGCGACAACTTTAAGATTGCATTGAAGCAATTCTGGAAATACTTTGTCAGAACAGAGTTCCAAGAAGTTGGAATATCTTACACAACATCATTGAACTAACTTTGACTAACCTGTATCAATTTTAAGGACCAAGATGGATGATTAATCAAACCATTCTTCTCACATTGATTTTGTATTGCTAATTCCAAATCAGGATAGCCAGCACTTTCAAGAAATATTCCAGGAAATAAATCATTAATTAAACTCAAAAATAGGGGTTCATCCTCGTCCACCTAAAAATCAAAACAAACATATTCATCTTTGTATGAGTGAGAGGTTTGTGTGTATGAGAATAAAGCAACTTTAGTATCCACCAACTCTCTTTAGGTGCAGGTCAGTAAGATACATTTTAAAGGTCTCCTCCCTTCATTGGTTTCTCTGAAAGGTCTCTAATCTTCTTAGAATAAAATGTATAAATGATTTGAAGAGAAGCTCCTTGGCTAACCCAAATTGTATGCATTATTCACAAATTAAAGAGTCTAGAATTTCCCAGCATGATCATTTCATTATACACTGATTATTCACCAACTGACAAGACAAAACAGAATCAACTTTGGGTCATCCAAACGTTTATATTACATTGTGAAATCCTTACCAATTTTGATAAATTCATATCTCTTAATACTCGCATAACAATCTTGTTCTCACTGTCATCTGGATTATCTCGTTTTGCTTGCCCCAGTGTTCTCAAAACTGAAAGTATATTACGCAAGCCAAAGTCGTAATGGACTTGCATAGATAGCTGCTCTTCGCATAGCTTGTATAAAGTGAAAAACTTTCGTGCTAAAAGGATGTTCTCGATGAATCCCGAACTAGCAAGTCGAACACGAATTATAATTTGACGATCAGGCACCATCATAGCCACGCTGCGGAACTGTATTTTCAAATTCTCTGGTAGTTCTTGCCTGCCAGCATATCCAGGATTCTAACATACAACAGACAATAAGAGTTAAAAACAAATAATGTCCATTTCATTCCATAGAGGAGGTCAATGTTTACAGTAATCCAAGAGAAAATAATCAAATCAAGTATACCATTGTTAAAAACAGACCGAACTCCGGATTCATTGACACTGTGTCACCATCTGTGAAAATAAACTGCAGCTTACGTTCTTTCTTACATGAAAGAATGACTGAAATTTGTTGAGCAGCAACCGATAGGACTGGCAGATCAATACGATTGAACTCATCAAAACAACCCCAGCTTCCAGACTGCGCCAATCCTGGAAGAATACACCGATTGAATTATGATACCTGAATTTACAGTCTAGTAACTGAAGCTTTTTAATAACGAGGGAACTCAGTAGATTAAATAACTATTACCTTTAAAAATTCGACCCAAGCCTCTATAATCAAGCTGATCAGAGCAATTAAACACAACTACATATTTGCCAAGAGCTTTTCCCATGTCTTTAACAGTCTCTACAATAGACAATATTTTAAAACCTCTTCAGACACCTAATCATCTAGTAAATTAACAGGGGCAAACTAATTATTATCATTGCACCCAAACAATACAATGTCAGGAAGAGATCCATTTTGATCAAAGTCCATAGAACAAATAACTAGTTAGGGAAGTGTTTCAAGTCAGTCGTCCATGTTTTGGTTCACATATACCAGACAGTGGATTCTTTTAAAATATTTAATATTTATCAGCGGACGAAACAAAACCATTTTAAGCTCATCAAAAATAATCAAAGCATTAAGGTTTCATGATTGCAAGAGAATAGTAAATAACAGTCAATTGACAGTATCAGTGCACAAAACTGAGGAAAAGGCTATTCAACATCCTAACACTTCTTCTCTGTTGCCGTTGCTATTTTCCTTATTTTTAGCTATTTATTCTATCAGAATATTAAGAAATTAATAGTAACCAGTTTTTCCGGTTCCTGCTGGGCCAGCCGGTGCACCACCCAGTGACATATGTAATGCTTGAGCTAATGTTATATAACAACGATCGGTTAGCGGCGTTATTACTAAACGTTCAGTACAACCCAAAAACTCATTTTGATATTTGAAATTCACATCAGTAATGGAAACATTGCAAACATCTGTATCTTCAAGAAAATAGAATCGGATTTGTTTCAACCATTCAAAGTCAGTTGGTGATTTGATATGCATTTTTACCTGCAAAGACAAGTTTTTGAATACAACACCAACATTAAGCATGGTAACCTGAACTAATAAGTTATTTCTTAAAACCAAGCAAGCAGTAACCATGGAAATGTTGAAAAATATCCAATCATAAAAATATTCCAAGTAAGAAACTTGATGTTCACTGCAACCCTCACAAATGGGTAATGTTCAATCAAAAAAATATTTTCTTTTGAAAAGCTATGATATATGCCTGATTCCTGTGTTACTGATATGATTTTTAACGAGTATCTTTAAAGCACATATTCTCATGAAAAACATCTAGCCATCTTTAACTCACCAGCTCGTCAAAAATATCCCTTTGATGAACATGGATGGTGATGAGAGTCTCGAACTTTGTTCTTTCCATCTTGTTTAAATCTTTCGTGGTCTGTTCAATAAGTAAATTCAACAAATCCATGAACGCTTGGTTTGTTTCGTTCATAACAAGTTTATCATACTTGGCATTTTGCAAAGCATCAGTGGAATCGCGTGTCCACAACATCTGCAATCCCAGGAGACCAATCTGAAATAATGATGTTTGTCCATTAAAACATACTCATAGAGTGTTTAAATCATAGAAATAAATATTCCACAATGTTGTGAAATGTTATCCCTTCCTACTAGAACACACACACATCTCAAGCTGAAAACCCTATTAAAACACACCATCAATTGAAAAACATGAAAATCATTTGAGAAGTCTTTATCAAAATCACTTTATTCATAAACCGTAGTGGTCATTTCTCAGTAAATTTGTTGCGTCAGTAAAAGTTTGTTTAAAATTGTTTATTTCATGACAGTTTTGTAGGACTATCTACCGATTTCTAACCAGCTAAACTTCTTGGTTAAAAGCTTCTTAAAATTGTCTGAAAGAACAAGTCATAGCCTCACCCTTATACTCACTTACCCCAGACAAATCTAAGAAGGTTACACTACTTGCTGGTTAGAAATCGGTAGAAGAACTGTATGGTAGGGAGAGAAAAATAAAGGCACTGAAAGTAACATTTTATTGTAGAATGATGTACATTTTAAATTATTGAAAATTATTAGATCACCAATTTACATAAATACCTGTGCAGGAAATGTTCCAAAAAATTCCATGATATCAAAATTTCGATCGTTAATGGCAATGAAAGCCTGTCTAATGATAATGTGAACAGACAACAATGACATTTGCAGTAAGGAGTTCAACCATTCTTCAACATTTCCTGTCGCCATGACATATTTTTGTAATTCAATGGTTTCACCTTCTTGAGATATTATGGACAGAATCTTATCGTAATCTTTCTCATGAAACCGAACATTTTTGACATTATCAAAAACGTTTAAAAGATGATTCTAAGAAAAAACAAAATCTTATAAACAACACACAGCACAAAGGATGCATTTTGTTTGCAGTAAACCAAAAAGAAATTAGACACACTATTCTTTATCTTCACACTATTCAAAAACTCACACAAAAGTGAAACAAGGCTAACTAGAAATATCTGCCCTTATTTTTACAACTTTTTTCTACCTGTGTTATTCATAAAGCCGGATCTCCACTAGGCGGAAAAATGTTGATTTGCAAAAAGTAAAAACACTTTCTACTTTTCACATGACAACATTTTGATTAGCCAATCAGGTTGCTCTAAAAGTTTCCGCCACTACATTTTCCATCTCGTGGAGATCCGGCTTAACAATCGGAACAGTATTCTCTACCTTTAATGCTGTTGCTGAAACAACTTGAAATTATTGGAAGCACTAAGAAAAAAAGTTTCTAGTCTTGACCACTGTACAACAACTTGGAAAGCTTGTCATTGCACTAAGGTTTTCCTAACTGATTGTTTTTGAATTTATAGGCTGATAACTTCATAACTTACCCAAACAAAAATATTTACAATATTGGTTTTATGTTTACCTGTATCGTGTGTGAATCACTAGCTTGGCCAAGTATTTCCAATAATGCGGGATCACTGACAAAAAAGAACCGTGGAAAAACAAGTCGTTTCTTTTCCAAGTAGCCACTTAAGGATTTTTGGCAGAGTTCCAATTGCTCTTGCAAGTGAGGTAACAGTTGCCCTAAAAGCAGGATGGAATGTAAACAACGTTAAATGTGAAAACAAAATAAGAAGGTCATTTTTTGATACTAAGTTTAATAACTCTAAATTTCTCAATAAACCCTGTGTTTATAAAAATGAAGAGAACTTTTCTATATCCATAAATCCCAAAATATTGAGCCATAATGACTTGCCTTTCTTACAGCTTTTAGTCAAGCAATAAGTTGGTTATTTCAAACCAAGTTTCCATGATAATTGATGTTTCAGTCATATGCTAGCCTTTTCCCACATGGATGTCTCAAAAACTCTCTTAATGTTAACCTATTTGGCATTACAAAGCATATATGAAAAAAATTACCTAGAGTGTCGTCACCCGTACAGCAAATAACAACATTAGGAATTTCGTGGGCCCTTTGCATAATCTTTTGCCATGATTTATCGATATTGGAAAATCGTTTCGCTTCTCGGGGGAGTTGTCTTGCAATATCCCCTCCAACGAACACTGCCTCAAGATAAATCCAGAGATTTTGTACCAGCATCCAGTTTTCAAGAATGTCGGTTGAATTAGAGAGTTTCTGAACCCAATTCTGTATTTGCTTCTTAAATGGTGCATTGTACCTTAAACAAACACCTTAATTTCAAACTTAATTGAAGCGATTTTGATATGTACGACAATCCAATAGTATAAACAAAGAAAACTGATTGCATTCTCTGATTGCGTTATTCAATTTTGTGTAGAAAGCATAATCAATTTAATTAACGGAATTAGTGTAAACACTACTTAAAACTGTACAATCTATACCTGTTGCTTAACAATGAACCAAGAATCATTAAGCTGTCCTCCATTTGTGATATGATTTCTGATGTACTATCACCACGAAGAAGTAACTCGCCACGATTTTTAAAAGAACCAAACGTCAACTCGTGATTGTTCCATTCAGTTGTAACTAACTTCAATTTGGCTTCAATATCTTTCTCTTTGGTGGCAGCAATACAAATGTCCTATTGAAATGCATAGATATGATTGTACATTCTGACATATGACTTATGGAACCAGGTTTCTACTCAGAACCAAGTAGTGTAACCAGTGATTTAAGAAAAATCACCAATATAATACAAAGTAGCTTAAAATTTCTGAAAGATGATAGAAATGTTTTGAGCCAAGAAAACTGAAAACAGCATTCAAAATAATCTTCTAGCCAGTTATTTTTGGCATGATGAGTTATGTATAAAAAATAATTGAGAAATTTACTAAACATATTTAAATATTTTTATCCTTTACATGACTGTCTCCTTACCTCAATATCTTCTTTATTCTGTAGCAAAGGGGCCTCCATAATATTTTTAAGCAGAAAAGATTCTGAATCAACATCAAATGAATGCTTGGTAATTTGACCAATCTTTGTCCAATGACGATTCTTCATTGCCTTGTTTGACATTAATTCGAGTAAAGGACAACTCTCATTAAAATTGTCTATCTTCTGCTTCAACTCTTGATATGCCTGCCAATTTTTCAAGGCCTTGGGAAGTTTACGGCAACTAAAACAAGGTATGAAATCATCACTTTCCAGATATTCTTGTATTTACCTTATTTAAGTTTGTAAGATGTGATATACTGTACCATAAGTACTATTTACAACCAATATTATAGAGGGAGGTTTTTTTATTGAAACATATTGCTTGCCATTCCTATGGAAAACAGTCCTCCTCATAGACTTTTTGAAGATTTTATCCACTGGGTTTTCTTTCTTTTAGTAATAACAATGACTCTAAGATCATTTTAATGGAGAGGGTTCCAGAAGGGTTCTAAACCTAACTTTTACTCTTATAAAAAGCTATCAAGGTATTGTACTGTATCAAGGTATCAAAAGCTGTCACGAAGCTGTCATATAGCTGTCAGTGTCATGAATCATGAAATTCATCTCTTGTTGTTTTTAGGCCTTTAGAAATTTTTTGAATTTTAGAATTGTATACATATACGATCTTATCGTTGGAAAAACAGTTCTTTGTTGATCTTAATATTGTATCACATCGAAAATGAGTATGAAAAAAGAAATATTATATACTTCATCAAACAATGGATCTATCCAAACAGCAGTGACATTTTGTAATCATTATAAACCAACATAAGGGTGATTCAGTCAACAGAAATTCGTCAGAGGTTGGATGCCTTATTGATCTCACTTAATTTGAGTTTTCAAAATAAAAATTAATTTCCATTTTAGTATCAACAGTAACATTAACATTAAAAAAAGAGCTTTGGTTGTAGCAGCTATGTACTACTTACTTACCGGTTCTGAAATTCTAGTAATTCGGCATTGATCTTGTCGATGTTTATATCAACCCAGGGAATCTCGAAATAACTTGTAATTTTCAAAATAACATCGTTGTATAAACCATAAAGTTTCTGCAAGAGATTTAATTCCTTTCGGATTGCCTGCAAACCGCCATACTCAGTAACAGGTAGACCAAATAATTCCTCACCACCAGAGTAGGTAGTGTAACGACGGTAGAGATTGTCAAACTGATTCTGCATAATGCATAAACAAATAAAAACGAAATAAACAACTTCGAAAAATGCAATTCAATTTAACGCCATTGTGTTTATAAAATTATAAAGTTTTAGGTGCGGTGTTTATTGGAGGGCGGTGTTTAAAAGAAAGAGGCGTTTCTTATTTATTATATTATTATTATTAATTATTTATTATTGTTTGGCAATTCCAAACGTGAAAAACAAAGATTTTAAACATATCTTGTATTATAGGAATCAATATATATGAATTGATCGGTTCTTAAGGAGATTACTGAGGTGTTTATTTAAGTTTATTTCACTTAATGTACAACGCTTATTAGAGGGCAGGGTTTGTTAAAGAGCATATGAAAAGTTTTAAGCACAATGGAACAGAAAGCTATATAAATCTGAACAACTCATATTTAGATAAAAGATAAAAAGAACTCCTTTACAAATAGTTTCTCATGATTATAAACTACCTGAAAAATGATAAGTCGCTCGTTTGCTTCATTTGGAGGAACATTTGGTACCATTGGTCCATTCTTAAAAGAAAACCCAAACATTAATTTGTTGCCTCAATCAGTTTCAAAAACATTATACCCAAAAAGTGCTCACAAAGTTATCATTATTAAAAATGATGAAACCTTATGATAATCTTTCACAAAACTTGCAGTATCCACATGGAATTTGGCTACTTTTTGATGTAGATCACTTTTAAACTCAGGTTGAATTTGAGCCAAATTGTTTTGCACATCTTTGGCCAATGCTTGGAGATTTTGCCATGCATAACGCAAGGTGTCAACTCTTTCCACTTCTTCTTTCGAGACTGCTACCTCATATTTGGTAAGCATTGCAAACGAATCCTGGAAGGAAATGTTTAGTATGAATCCAGAATTATCTGAAGTTGTATTCTGTGACATATCCAGACTTTTTTTGGAGATACACGAAATAATTAAGCAAAAATATATATAAACAAATAGAATAAAAAGGTATCTTTTTCGTGTTAGGCCCTCTAGCCCGTTGTTTCCAAACTATGCTGCTAACTGCGTAGGATTTAAAAGATAACAAACATAAATATATATGTTCTCAAATGATCAGGATCTAAGAATGAGCACTATGGTGCATTATGGTAGCACAAAAGTTTGATGGCGAAACATTTGCAGGTTCGTTGCGATAATGTACTTCTCATAAAAGATGACAGTGAATAAAAACATTTATAGCAAGTAACAAAAAATCATCAGCTTTTTGGGGATGGAAATTTGGAATCCCATACCAATCGACCGATAGCAAAATCCCTCTTGAAAACGTTGGTGATATTATCCAGTTATAATATTCCCTCAAATAGATGATTTTGTAAAACATTTACCTCACTTTAAATCAGAATAATACTAATATTTCCCTGCTTGATGTAATCATGTAATGCCTTGAGGGTCAAACACATATGATCACTATTATTATGCATAAGAACGTCGTTCTGATTTGAATGAGGCAGATGATGTACAAAACCAACGTGATGTAATGTAGAAAAATATAAACTATAATAACAATTCGTTATAATTTTGGGAAGACTTTATTTAGGCTACCTTTGTAATTTTTGAAAGAGTATACTTTCTAAAAATTAAATTTTCATAAAAAGATCACAATCACTTTCAAAAAATGAAACTTATTGCATACTTCAATTGGTGACACCTCCATATCCAACTGTATTTCTTCATTCCGAAGTTCTTTTAATGTTGCCATGGTGAATCGTACATCATCAAGATCATTTATTGGTCGATTAAGTCTTTTAGTAAATGTATTTATAAATTTGAAAAAATCTGTCATTGATGTCTTATACTTGATGTTAGCACCTTTACCATATGCAACTATCCATAACTTGATCTCAGTACAGATAGCCAATTTGATTTGATCTGAAAGTCAAATCATTGAAAGTACAGCAGGAGTAAAGGAATGTATCTTCATCACACATATACCTCAAGTAAGTTAGGTTTCATCCCCAGGTAAGGACAGATTTAAATGATGCATTCAGAATTTCAAAATACCCTGGGGGTTGGACACTAAGTTTTACTTGTGCTCCGTGGAAGAAATAACCAAGAAGTAAAATCAAAATAATACACAAAATTTGAGTTAAATAAGTTAAGATGTCATGAATTAATAGGATAAAAATAGAAATAAGTAAATAGAGAAATTCTTCTCATCTACCACAACAAAACTGTTAATAAGTAAATACAGGAAGATATAAGATGTCCTACGAGTACAACATAGTACAAAGTAGCATTCCTTTCTACCTTAACTATGATATGTTCTATTCAGAACTAAGTAGTGAAACCAGTGATTTAAAAAGTAGAAAAAACGTCACCAATATAACACAAAGTAGCTTAAAATTTCTGAAAGAATATGGAAATGTTTTGAGGCAATAAAACTGAAAACAGCATTCAAAATAATCTTCTAGTCAGTTTTTTTTTTTTTTTTTTTTTTGGCATGATGAGTAGTGTAGTGAAACCAGTGATTTAAGAAGTAGAAAAAACATCATCAATATTATGACAACATCATGATAATGAACATGAACTATGAAATTAAATAGAAAATACCGTAGTTATTTGATTAAGCACCCATGTAAATCTCTCAAAGTTCAATAAGCACCCTATTCTTTTAAGCGTTCCCCTTTCCAAGGATTAACACCCAGGGCGGTAAATCAAATGGTTATGGTATATATCTCAATGTTATAAAATGAGCTTAAAAGCTTACCAGCATATAAACAAACTGAACCCACATTCATTGTCTCGTGTTCCCCTAAGACTTGTTGTTCTACATCTTTGTAATCTAAGATTTGTTGTTCAAATTCGTCAAGAGTTGGATTTGCAGATAAGAATTCCTGCAACACTGTTTCCTTGTCTGGCATCCAAACTTCATTATATTTCAATTCGTAGTGGTTTAATGCTGTTGTTACTTCTTTCTTCTGAGAGTTAACAATAGTTGTCATTGATCCAACAAGTTTGATGATTTCTTTGTTAGTGACAATAGTACGGTAATATGACTTTTGACTTCTGGGAATAAGTAACTCATCAGATGCCACATTAATTGATGCAGCTTCATCATTTGCTACAACACTTGTTTGCCAAAAATGGTCAGAATCATTGTCATTATTAATGTCTATGCCTTCATCTGGTGACGATAATCCTCGCAAGTAGGGTTCCCATATGGTAACTCCCTTTGACACAGATACAATGGAAGAAACACATTTGTTCACCACTTGCTGGATCTCATCCAAAGCTGGACTCATTGTAACTTGAGGTATTTTCAAAATGAAATTTGATCGAAAAAACGGTGCATATACTGAAACATCATCATCTAGGTGTACAATCTTTTCTTTATACAACAGCGTAGCCGTGGCATGAATACGTTTACGAATAGCATCTAAGGAATTTTTTATAGCCTTAATTATAGCTTCGATGTTTAGATGATTAAAATAACTCAAAAGCTCATTGGCTTTCTCTTCCAAGGATTCACGAATTTCCTGTTTGCATCGAGCAGCAGCACGAGATGGCGAAACTGCAGCACTGCCTAATCGACTACTTGATTTTGGCCTCGGGGTTACTCCCAATTGTTCTGCAATAATCGATACAGAACCTATAAGAGAACAAACTACAATCTTAATCAACTATACAACAAATCATAGTTGATTTATTTATTTTATTAATCGATTAATTCTACAGAATAAGCATTTTAATAAGTTTTTGTTGTCAATATGCGTCCTGTATGAATTAAATACTGAATATGGCCTGTAAAAGGCAATGAAAAGAACAGTAAAAAACGAAAAAGGTAAAATTATGGTGAAGTTCAAGATAGATTAAATGTGGCTTCAACAATTACAACGTACTATGAGCTGTTCTTTTTGAAGGATTCTCAATAATTTTTTCGTCATCTTCATCTTCAACAGCTAACAACAACATACACAGCTCATTAACTGCATCTTCTGCTAACTGACTTTTGCTTTCGATATTTCCTGCTCCTTCCTCGCAGAGCTCCTAAAAAAGTCAATCATTGAAAGCAAAACATTAAGAAAAAATGTTAATTTTCTTCGAATGACCACCAAGGAGAGAATTCCTTAAACTCTTTACCATTGTTCTCTGCTTGAAATATTCAATCGTCCATGGCATATCTGTGGGTAGCTCACAAAAACAAACTTTGGCAATGTCCACAAATACTTTCTCAATCCGAAATTGAATAATGTCATTCGCACGATCGATCAACAATTCCACTTCTTTCAATGTATCATAAACACCACATACGTAAGTATTCACATTTAATGAGGTCCAAGTAAGCATACTGATTCCAGGCTCAAGGGCAGCATCAATTTTGGCCAAATGGGGCAACATCAGTGGCTTGAAAACTGGTAAAATCTTTGCAGTTATCTTCTCATGTTCTTGTAGCATTAACTTAAGGAAAATAATATAGCGTCATGACAATTAACTATGCTGTAAAGGAGAAACAAATGGTTCTGCAAAATCGACTGGAGGCTAGAGAATACTAAAAAAAATCCTAATAATGGCTACACAAGATACATTGATTAAAATGTTTGCCTGCATGCACGATGAGTTTTAAGAGAACTTCCATTCACTGTATTTTCAATAGGTTTTTTCAACAGACTATTAAAGTCACTTTTTTTAGTTATGAAGAATTATGGCTTAGTTTCTTAATTTGAAACATTTCTCATTTTTTTCTAAACTGCATTTAAACTTTTCGATTACTTGAGGCAATTTCTATTTTTTTACAATGGATCTTAATAGTGTAAACAGAGAATTCAATTGTATTTTCTTTTTGCAATATTCGATTTGCCGAAGAAATCAAAATCATGCTTCAATGAATCAAATAATATAAATTTTTATTTTGTAAGGATTTCAAACTGACAGTGTCTTCTTTTTGCTTTTTTTTTCAGATGATGTAGACCAAATTCATTTGTACCTGAAGTTTATTATAGTTTCGTTTGAAAATACTCTTCTTTTGCTTGAAAGGCTGTGCAACATACGGAACTTCTAAATTCATTTTCACCATACATTCTGTTTCTCGCATAAGTGAAAGTAATTGTGGATCAAAATTGACGTATAATTGTTTCGTTTCTGGATGACGTACTAACAGTGATGCTTGCAAGCCAGATTTTGCAAATTCAATCTAAATTGGGATGATTAAATAATTAACTGTATGGACAACTACAAAGCAGTGTTGCATTGCAGTGATCACAGGGCCAATTAATCTGTAATCGGCCCACCTAGATGTAATCAGCCCTCTCAGCTGTAAATCGGCCCTGATGTATCTTGCAAAGTCGAAATATACACAAAGCTTTAAGATTCAAAATTTTTGGTTTCAAACAATAAACAGAAAAAATGAAACAAGGGTCTATATTCCTAAAATTGTATGGAAGTTTGATGCTATTACTAGTACAAATTTAATTATATTTTAATATAATTCCTAACTCAAGGGTAGAAAATTTATTTCCTTTACAGATTTACAAACAGGAGGTAAACACCACCCGCCCCAAAAAATAAATAAATAAATAAATAATAAATAAAATACAAAGAACAAAGCACTTCAAATGAATTACCTGTTCAATCCAAGCTTGATGGTAGAGCACTTCAAATTGGATTAAGACTTTAGCAGTTTTATTGTAGTTTTTTACAATCTTCTTGGCTTCGTCCTCTTGCAACACTTTCGGATATGATTGAAATGCTTCCATTGGTTCCGAAATCTTGCGATATAATTGTCTTGCCCATCCGATTTTCCCTTATAATGAAATTTTTAATAAAATAAAAGGTATGATTACAAAGATGGAAATTATTGTAGCAGTACAAGAGTGTTGTTATTTTTTCTAGCAGTTCTTTATCAAAACTACGCACTTCAAATTCTGGTTCATTGATTGATTTCATGAAGTATCTTTTTAAGGTAACAACATTCATTAAACACAATTCCAGGAACATTTTATGTGGAGGAGTGTTTCGTAAAGGAATGGCAAGCAATATCGCCTGTTGTTTCAATAAAAAAACACTCCTCCACAAGAAGATTTTGCCCACTGGGTCAATTGTTTTACCTGCAATGGGCGGCATATTTCGGGCAATAGGGGGATCATTTTTCTGTTTTTGATACAAACGCATGGCCATTTCTAAATCTTTGCCAAACTGAAGAAGAAGTTTCATGTAGTGTTCATGAATAGGGTCTCCTAACGCAGGAATCTTTAGCCTAAAAATTAAGATATACATATTTTTAACAAAATTTCATTCAAACAGGTGGTATAATAAATAGGTTTTTACCATTCAAATCTTGCCAACATTTGGAGTGCCATTGGTAAAGTGACAATCTTTGCTAAACATCTTTCCATGAATATAATAAGGGACAACTGTAAAAAAAAAAAAAAACAACAAAAATGTTTTCACCAGTAACAAACAGGAAACAGAAACGTTTTTCAAAACTTCACATTACACAAAGGTTGAGGGAAAAAACTAACATGGAATTTATAGCTTGAAATTATAGATAATCAATTCTGAGAACAAAAGAGTTACCCATAAGTTTACCTATAATCTATCAGTTTAAATTTTACCTATAATCTATCTTTAATAAATAAATTATAGGTTATAGATTATAGGTAATTGTTTACCTGTAAAGCTCTATTATTTTAAACCTATAATATAGATAATCATTATAATCTTTATCTACAACAGATTATAGGTAAAAAGTACAGGTCATATAGGTGTATCTATAAATGCAAGTTAGTTATTTCCCTTTTGATTTCTGGTAAGGTAAGTTATTTCTCGATATACAATATCTTACTGCTAGACTAGTAGCCAATACTCTCTACTAAGCACTCGAGAAGAGAGTAGGAATGACAATGTTTAAGGAGGTTTTCTAGTCGAGCGGCTGCTGCAAGTACAGCATTAAGTCCAAATGGGGAATCAAATGAACTTCATAAGAAACTGACTACTCCAACTTTGAGCGACTGGTGGACCTCTCCAGTGCAGAAGAGCGTGAGGTCAGGGTTCAAATCCTGAAAGATTCATGCCAAACTCTATAGCAGAGTGAATCAATCCACTCAGGTTTGCACTCAGCTAAAGAGTGAGACTAATGTCTACGGAGGTTGACTAGCTGAATGGTTGAAGCAGACTCGTTGTGGCAGCCAAAATGGTATCTGTAAATGCTCTAGAAGTGCCTTCAAAGAACCCTTCGTACTGAAGGGTTCCCATGAAACTGCTGAAATCACCTTAGGAAAGCAATAATAATATAAAAAAATCAAATAAATAAATACATAAATAATACACTACTCACTTCCAATTCACTAGCAGCACGCTTGAATTCTTCGAAATCAACATCGAACTCTAATTTACGATAATCCAAATAATCGTAGGTCTTCTTCTTCATTGTTGTCATTAAAAATTGATATTTTGCAGCTAACATATCTATCCCCTCAATTCTGGAGTGTTCCAGCGACTGGAACCGATTCAAAATAGTCATCATGTCCAAGATTTTTTCTAATCTCACAATGAAGGAATTAATTTTACCAAAAATGTATGTTTCACTAAAATCAAACTGCCTTTCGTCTTCAGACTGCTCAATACTTTCTTTGACTTTATTGAAACAACGTTGGTATTCAGTGTTAAGTTGCACGGAGTGTTGAAATTTCATTCGTAGCTTCTCATAACTCTGTTCCCATATGCTAATCTCGTTCAAATCAGTGATGTGATTCTTGCAAGCTGTAATCATTTGGTTGGTAACCTGAAATAATTTATACTGTATAGTATTGTCAGGTTTTTACAATGTAAGACTTGGTAAAGTTAAGTTAAAAAAGGTAAGCAACGGAAATTTAGAAACCTACAGAGAGGACAGATAGTGATGAACATTACATTTAACACTGGTTGCAACAAAGGTTATAATAAAAGGGGAGAGAATTGCGGGAGAGAATATTTAAGACAAGAGGTGCATTTAAAGCAATCAGGAACTTAACCGTAAGTTAAATGCTAAATGCTCTAGTTGATTGCTGGAAAGTTCTTAAAGGAGGTATCTTCAACTATACATCTCTTAAAATTCAAATGAAAACTAGTTGTTATTGGAGGAGTCTCAAGTTGTATTCTCTTATTAAAGTTTTTTATAACAGTGTTTACTTTCGTTAAGTCCAGCTCTCAAGGCAGATAGAAAATGGCGCAACCAGAGAGTTGGACTAAGACCACAGTTAGTTAACAGTTTATTCATCCTGAAAAACACAGGAAAGTCCTTTATTTTTATTATTTATTATTTTTACTGTAACTTGTTTTTCCAGAAAGTTACAATACAGCTTGTTGAACAACTTCCCTTTTTTCGGTTGTTGTAATTAACAGGTAAAATTACACCGTTTTTTGGAAAAAAGTCTTGATAATAAACTTTCATGCATTATTATTACCATTCTATTGTGACCATTTAAGAATGAAGAACGAACGAACTATTATACAATGAACGGATATTTGAGAATGAACAAACTATTAACATTGGCCTAAACAGTAGCATCCTGCATGCAATTGGAGATGATCTGTTTCAAATTTATATTTTCAAACAGAAATGAACTGACATGTACCTTAACAAAGATTGCAGTCATCCTCTCTGATGTATTGTAGTACCGCGAATAATTATGTACCATACGTATGGCATGCAGTAAACCCGGGATTGAATCTAACATTGAGACAGGATCCGAATTATAAAGAGGTTCACAGAACTTTTCCAGTGTGTATAGAAACTTGACGTTATCCTTGGCTTCGTTGGCATAATTTGTAATCTTTTTGTCCAAGTCCTTCCAAACCTGCAAAAAAATTGTGAAACTAACCTAAGCTAAACTAACTTTAGAAATACTAGCTTATCGAGTATGGTGCTCAATATGCTGTGATGGAAGAATGTGCATTATAAGTAGATAAAGAAAAATATGAATTTAATGGTTTAATGGAGTTTCATATAGCGTAAGTGCCCTTTGATTGAACTTATAACTTTTTCCCCTAATAAGATCAACAAACCTTTAAAATTTTTGATTTTGCTGCAAGTAAAACACCAACGACAGCTTTGCACTTTTGTGCTTTTACTTCATCTAAGAGCGAATTGAATTTTGCCATTCTCTTCTTCCAATGGTCAAGTTCCGCTTTCGGACCAACATTGTCAGCCTCCCGTCTCATTTGCTCAGTTTCAGCTAATACCTAACAATAGGCAGAAACAGTAGGGTTGGTTTTTATAAAACTAAAAATGTTGCACAACGATGTTGTACAACAAACACTGGGGAGAAATTTTTCTATTTTTACAAAATTGTTGTGCAACAGTCAAAGTGTTGTGCGACTCTTGTTCCCATTAATGTTTTACCTGTAATGCAACTGCTGGGCAAAATTTTATGTTTAAATGGAAACCTTTAATGAAACTGAAATTTCATTTGTTTGTATAACCAATCCAATACTGAATTTGGATTTAATGAAGCAATGAAAAGATAGATACAAATACTGTTAGCATTAACCATTATTTTCTATAAATATGTGACATGGTTTGCGAAAAGGGATCATTTGCATATTATGCCTAACATTATGCATTTATGCATAACACTTATAAATTATGCTTTGGTTATGGCAAGTTTGTGTTGATGCCCAGTCCTCATGTTTGGGGTTCACAAGTTTAAACGTCCCCACTTGTCTGTCCAACACTTAGTCTGTTTTTGATTCTTAATAGTTGTTCTTGTTGAATAACTTCTTCTGTTTTCTAAACACATATCAACTTATTCTGATTTCTAGGAGTAAAAACTTTATTACTGGAGTAATAACTTACGTCTCCGTAACAAAATTTACACTACAATGTCATCATTACGGCATAATTCTATACAAATGTTACTCTGTAATGTTATGGGTCTCTTAGCTTGCAGAATTTGTTATGGAATTTGTTACAGTAAACAAGCATAATTCTATCAACTGATCCCTTTTTGCAAACCATAAATATAATGACACTTCATTTAAACAAAGGCATGCTTAGCTATCCATTTTCAATTCTTTTATAAAAGAAAAAAGAAATCTTGAAAAACAACAGCTTTATAATCATTATGATCAAGTGTTTCATGTCATCAAAAGTGTTTTGTGACATTTCAATCAAATTCAAATGTAAGATCAAGGTGAATTATAGTGTCCGTTGGATACAAATTATAGTGTCCGCTCGATACGAATTGGAAAAGTTACAGTTGCAGTTAATAAAGATATTATTTAGGCTTAAATTTAGGATTTATTCTAAGAAAAAAGGGCAGTAATACATAAAAAGCCACACAGACGAGCACTATTCTGTCAAAAAATTACCTAGGGGTAACGTTTTGAGTGTGTTTTTCATTGTTTAAAATCTTTCATCATGGACATTGCATGCAGTCACCAAACCCAATTATGGTCCAAATTAAGCCCTGCTTAGGGTCTTTTGGGAGTGATTTCATACTTTCGTAACAATGTCAATTGGAAAATTGCTTTTGTTTCTTCAATTGGGAAGAGTCTGTGAAATGCTCTGTATATGGGTATATGGGCTAGCTAATACACTAACTTCAAATACTGACATTTACCTGTTCAATCTCTTTAATCCATATTTTGGCTTGCTGTTCTATAACCTCCAATGTTTCACTAGATGAAACTGCAGCCAAATACATTGATTGTGTAGTATATTGTGTTAAATCAATGGTCTCACACTCACTTAGGGTTACAGTGTCATTTAAACTTTGTTGTGCACCAGAAAGTATATCCACAAAGCTTTCAAGTGATCCCAAAAACCTTTTTTTATTTTGTTTGTCTTGGTTATCCAGAGAATCGCCCCAATAATTACACTTGGCTATCGCAGGGACAAAGACATTTGAGAGAGTATGCTGAACAGCTTCTAATAACGAATGATCTCGACAATCAATCATCCCGAGATAAATATCCTAAAAAGTTCAAAAAAAGAACAACCTATTGATAATTCTTCACTTATGCTTCAAATTACAGAGATTTCTTAGATGAAAGCTAAACTGAAATTTTCAAATTGAGCAATGATAAAGCTACGAACTAAAGGAAAATCTTTAGTCAACTGGTAGTATGTAAGTTTTAGTTTATAATAAGGTAGTAACTAGCAAAGAAAAGAAGTAAACCTTTCTGTACATTTTATCAAAGAGATTTAACGCTGAGTAAAAATGACCAGTTCCAAGATTTACAAAAAGGAAGCAATACTTCAGTAAAAGGCTTATCATGCTGAAGTACATAATTTCACAATATAAGAAACAGATTGAAACCTGTTTTCAGGTAATTTACTGTAAGGTCTATCTATACAATTACAAAAGGACACGGCCATCGAAATGAAAATATCGAGAAGAAAAGACATACATTGTGTATGGACTGAACTGTAATTTCCTTCAATTTGTTTACTCGCAGAAAATAAACACATATGCCATTTAAACTTTCTTTCGAGCAATCCGCAAGAAACAATTTCGGTCGAACTTTTGTGGAGTTGTGAGAGTAACTGGAACGCTTAAAATCATCTAATTTAAAATTTGAATAAACATTATGTAATACTGTATTTATCTGAATTAGTGCCCCAGGTTAAAATAGCACCCACTTTTGAGTTAATTAAGTGAAATATGCACCTCCCTTGAATAACCAAATAAGCAACCTCCACAAAAATAATTAAATAAGGGCCCAGAACTAATTCATACAAATACTCTTCGACTGAATGATGGCCTCTTTTACTAGAAAATTGTTCAAAATATTGTACCGTGGTCTAGATCAACCTCTTGGTAAAAGAAGGTTAAGTTGTTACATCTGTCTGCTTCGAAAAAAGATGAAATAGTGTCAATCTAAAATAAACACGAATTTTACTTATTATAAATAAATCACTAATTTCTTTAATTGTAAATAAAGCAATAAATACAAATAATGAATTATCATTGCAAGCTGATTTTTAGATTCACCTGATTTCCTTCTACAATAAAATCGATGATTTCTGAGAATTCCAAGTTCAGTACATCTGCAACACAGTTAAGTAAATAGTCATGTCGGCTGTCCAATTTTGCTTTTTTTGTCTCACGTTCTTCTTTAAGTCGTTGCTAAAAGAAAAATGTGTGCCATGTTTCATTGCTTTTGTACCCTACTGACCTAAGTGGTCCTTTCACGGGGTAAAAAAAGCATTAAGAAAAAGTGTCAAAATGATGCTGGCTTTCCATAAAAGAGCCCATTAGAATAGAGAAGAACAAAGATAAAAAACAGTGAAAAAATCTACACATTACATCTTGACCAAGCCGCATGATGGCACGAATCTTCCTTGTGTGTTTTTGGAGTAGACACAGTGCCATTTTAGTTTATAAGAAATAACAAAACAAATTTCTATGTCATATTTTTGAATTTGAAAAGTAAAAAATGATAGCATGGACACTTCAAGAAGATATTTCTTTTATGAGACATACAAAAAAACAATTCTGAGTTCTTTATTTTCGAAAACATCTCATTGCAAACATAATACTTTTGGTTACATAGAATTAATCAATTCATGTAGATGAATATAAAATGTAATAACAACTTGGAAAACCATTCCAGATTTATGGACTCCTTTTTACGAACGCAACATGTAAACTTCAAAAACATCAAAATATAGTATCAAAATGAAATAAATAAAACGTAAATAATATTAAATATTTATGAAAGCGATAATCCAGGTTTTTACAAATTTATTCCAAGTATTTTTGTTTTTAATCTTTTTTGAACCGCATGAACATCAGATTTTTTCCTGGTATTGTATATTTTTAGTATTAACAAAACAAATCATATATTTCTTCATTTTGAAGCAATAGATTCTTTTTTTTTCCATTTTCAGTGGATTAAAATTATTTTATCAACTCCTTTACATTCACTAGATATTTTGTATTTGCAAATAATTGACGACCAATGTTGATTTAATGTATCTGACAAATCAAGCACAATTGAATTGTCTACAGTATTTCTTCTGACTTGATTAGTACAACAACAGTGGAAGAAAAGTGTATTTCTGAATTGGTAAATCGAGATATAAAGGAAAAAAGATCTCACCAAGAAGGAAGCTTGGCAATATGTTAGTGTTTTGTTACGAACAACCGTTTGGTCACATTCCTTTTTTTTAATAATTCATGATTTCTTTTATGTAAATGTAATACTTAAAGGAGATGCGAGGTTTAGAAACTCATTTTTTCTATTTTTTTTGTCCCAACACCAAAAAGATGTCAAACAGCAATTTCCAATAAATTATTTTCCAGAATTCATTGTATTTACGTAAATACCGTATTTCCTCTAATAAACGCCGCCCTCTGATAAACGCCTCCCTCTATTAAACGCCACACTTATAGCCAAGCATTGCTAATAAACGCCGCCCTCTAATAAACGCCGCCTTCTAATAAACGCCGCATCTTGAAAAGCGGCATTTATTAGAAAACAGACTAAACAAGCAACAAAAAATAGTTTACACGAGTTGGACTTGTTTTCTATCAACAAATTCTTCCACAACTAAAGATAAAAACGAATATTGTTTTTTCCTCTTCAACAGTTCGTCATGAAGAATTTTTGCATGAACTTTACTTGCTGTGTAACAGTTGAATTGCGCAGGAACACCCAAACCAACTTCTCGTATCCTTTTACCATTTACGATTGCGTGCACGTGATTACTGTCAATTTCAATGTAAAATGCTATTAGCTTAGACAGTTTTTTAGGAAGAGAAAACATTGTTGTTTAAAGGCTGCTTTTATTTGATTTTTCATTCTGTAATATACGCCGCCCTCTGATAAACGCCGCCCTCTATTAAACGCCGCTTCCAAAATCTGCAATTTGTAATAAACGCCACGGCGTTTATTAGAGGAAATACGGTATTTAAGATTTACATATTTACATATTTAGCACATGTGATGGAGAAAGGAGTATTTTGTGATGTCAAAATTGTAGAATGTATATTGGTGATATTAAAAATAACTTAAGAGAAATGTGTAATTTGTAAACATGCTTAGCTTTTGGGTGCTCAAATGCAATAAATGAAAAAAGAATACACTATTTTAAAATACCAGATCCTAAGAAAGAACATGAACTATGGTCTCAGTGATTACATAATAATTGGCAATGGAAAATGGAACATAAAAAAACTTTCAATCCAAAGTATGCAGTGTTGTGGTATGCAGCGGTCTCTTTCAAAGCAATCTGATTGCAAATAGTGTAAAAATTCTATTTTTTTTATCTATTAAAAAACTTTGCAGCAGGTTTTTCACTCACCAAATTTATACTAATCAATTTTATTTTATTTTTATTTTTCTAATCTTATTGAAGGGCAATGTGAATAAAGACTTAAATTTATTTTTAAGGCCTACTTCACACTAGAGTGAAATTAAACAAGTCCCTTTCCTTTTCCAACTTCTCATGGTAATGGGGCCATGCAGTGTATTGATAATATACTGTGTAACGAAGTTGCCTTGAAAGTTTTTTGTGATTATTATCTTAGAACATTTTGTCGAATGAACTAGATAGACTCTTGTATATATGTATATAACAAAACTAGTGCTCATATTTGAAACCAAAACTAAAGGTGGACTGCAAGGCTCTATATTAGGGCCATTGTTATTCAATATCTTCCTTAATGATCTCTTTTTCTGTGAAATTTCATCTGGGATTACCAACTTTGCTGATGACAATACATTATATATGTGTGATCCCTCTCTCAGTGAGGTGTTATCTAAATTGTCCCGAGATGTTCCTATTATCACAAACTGGTTTAGGATCATCCAGATGGTTGTCAACCCAGATAAATTTCAGTTTTTACTTCTTGGTTGTCATGACGAAAATCAAAATGAACTTGTTGTTGACAGTCAAACTATTCCTTCCACTAAATGTGTGAAACTGCTGGGTGTGACTCTCAACGACAGGTTGAGTTTTTCACCTCACATATTAGATGTATGCACAAAAGCGAATCGCAAAATAAATGCCTTATTATGAATTCGCTCTTACTTAAAATTGCCAAAGGCAACAATGCTATGCAATGCATATGTTCCATCCTGCTTTAGATACTGTCCTCTAGTTTGGATGTTCTGATTAAAGAGGGATTCGGCAAAAATTGAATCCACGCACATCCGAGCTTTGAGAACGTAAATCTAGATTTTGCCACACCCAAGGAGAAGGTCCTGGAGACATATAACGCTGTGTCAATACTAATCAAATTTGATGTTGCTTGCCACTGAAGTGTATAAGTCGATTTTCCGACTAAATCCTAGTTTTATGTGGGATTTATTTGTTTCAAAGTCTGTTGTTTATAACCGGCGTCATGGAACTCTGTTGCAGCTACCTAAGCGCTCTGAGTGCACCAAAAACTCTTTCGTCTTTAGAGCAGTGCTTCTCTGGAATAACCTTCCAGCTGATCTAAAGCATTGCCCAAAATTAAGTCTATTCAAGTCTCGAATCAAAACACTCAACAATTGCTACTGTCAATGTCACAATTGCTCTATCTAGATTGCATATGAATTAGTGCGTGGATTTTCCTTTAATTTAATTCTCGAGCCCAAATCACGTGAAATTCTTATTCATTCTATTTTAGCATTTCTTTTTTATTTTACATTTTGGTATTTTATATTTTTGCGAATTATGCAGTTGGATTTAATTAGTTTGTCACACAAGCTATGTATATGTCTTTCCAACTTTAAATAAAGATTAAATGAATAAATAAATAAATAAATAAATAAATAAATAAATAAATAAATAAATAAATAAATAAATACATACTGGTCATTCATTTCGAATACATTTTTGTAGTTGTATCATGATCACTATCTACTATAAAGGATTATAAGAATTTTCGCTAAACAAACTACATGAACTTTCATTATCAGGCACTTTTAATACTTTCGTTTAAAGATTTGCTTTAACTGTATATCAGAATATGTGATTTGCTGAACAACACCCACAATTTTGAGGTCACAGATTTTGCAACTATGGTAACAACGGGGAAACCATTTTTGGTATAAAAGAAACAAACAACAGATGAAATATATATTTTCATGATCAACGCTCATGAAATGCAAATGCTCTTTCAAATTAGAAAAAAATATTATATGATAAAATTTTGACCACACGTCCCCAAGTTGATATTTTAATGACCAATTGGTTTCATTCTATGAAACAATTAGACTTTAAGCACTTTGTATAGAACTTTGATAGAAGTTGCTACGTAGAAACAATAATGAATCTTGAATAGGCAGTAGTAAATTTTTTTGGCGCAATAATACAGTCAACCCCAACTATCTCTAACTCTCAAGGGACCAAGTAAAATGTCTGAGATAGCAGCACTTCCAGACAGCTTTTCTCAGGCAACAAAATACAGAGGGACCAAGATTTTCATTCGAGATGAATTTAGTAGCAATAAAACTGAGTATTATCTCAGGGCTCGGCTCACACATTTAAGAAAAAGTTGACAGTACTTATAAAGATCACAATTTTGCTTTGCTGAAGCGAAATAGGCTGACAAGAGGATTAAAGGATATTTAAGGACAGCTAACATTAGGTTAGGTAAGTTTTTCTTTTTTTAATGAGATAACTATTTTAATTGTTTTTCTTCATCTTTCTTATAAACCAAATGTGAATAACAACATTTTAGTTCTGATTGTTTGTGGTTCATAGAATTTTATCTATTGTATTTAAAGAGTTTGAAGAAAATATTAAATCATGAAATGGGGAAGATGGAAGAATGAAAACATGAGGTTAGGTCTTCCGAAGAACATTAGCTTTCCGGGTTATACTAAACCCTACAACAAACCCCAATGAAACCAATGACCACCAACAACCCAAATCATTAACCCAATGGTCCCTAACCACCTCCAACAACCAATGACCGAAAGTTTTCAATCTGTAGTTACTCTGAGCACGGATGTATAAAAATGAGTAATTATGGCACAAACATATGGCATATCATTAAAAAGCTATTTTCTCTTCACATTATTGTTACAAGGAGATTTATTTTCACAACAGCTGTGTCCTCTCAAAGCTGTATCCCCTGACATTTAGAATAGCGAGTTGCATCAGTCATTTTCATGTTTGAGTAAAACCACCATCCACTGTCTAACAAAACACCACTGTCCTATCTCCAACGTCTATAATAATGGGAAAACTTCTGTAGAGGTTCCCTCACACTAGGTCTAAATTTGGTTCTGGTGACGTTGTTTCCTACAAGCATTCCAAGTTTCAAGACTTAGGTCCAACAGGAACTAGGTGTTTATAATTTGATCTACCAAAGTTAGCCTATGGGGAAATTTCCCTTTGAAGGTCTTTTACCTTCATACCAAATTTCAAGGCCCAACTGTAACAGGAAAGGGCCTTTTCTATTTATAAAAGAGAAATTTTGGTCTAGAAAATAGTGCGTTGGACGGTCAAACCCGGTCATTTCCGTAGTTTATCATTTTTGGGATAAACCACTCCTCGTTTTTCAAAAAATTTAAGATCACCCTGGCTTTTCTTGTATTGATTTATCCCCACCCTCAAAAACATGTCATTATTAGTACCAATCTCCTTTGAAGTGTGTTTGTCTAACAAGATGTGATTATGCTATCTATATGGTTAAAAGTCTCTCATTTTCGTTTGAAAGAATAATTGATAATTGATAATAATTGATAATTTGTGTCATTGGGGACCATTGGGTTAATAATTTGGGTTGTTGGGAGTCATTGGGGTTTGTTGCAGTGTTTAGTATAACCCATTAGCTTTCACAAAGAGTCACCATCATTAGAAGTTAACGATCTTCTGTTTATTAAATGTGAGATTTCAGTAAAATGAAATTGAACATTATAATGACTTCATGTAACTTTACACAAAAATATTTTGTATTGTCATGTAAAAATTCATAAATTCATTCATTCATTCCATTCATGGACGCATAAAGTTTCTTTCGGGCTGTACGGTAAATAAAAGTGAAAGATGACTACAGAATTATTTTACCTGTTTTTCTTTTAGAGCATCTCCAACAATCAATGTTCTTCTGTTATCCTTAAATGTTGATGCACTTCTCATATCTTTATTTCTTGGTGATATAGGAGATAACATTGATTTGATCTCAGCCTGGCCATCTGTGTTGACTTCCATATTCTTGTACTTAAATCATATTTTTAATCTAAAAATCAAAATTCTAGCATTCAATAGAGAAACTCTCCTCGTGACTTTAAGCAAATAGATTACAAATTATACATTGTTTTTTTTTTACTTAATGAACCCGTCAACAAGTGCAGGCTTGTTTCTCAATTTTCAGGACATTTGAGTATATTTCTTACTTGTTTCTTATTGTAAACTTGAGTTTTGACATATTTCCATACTTTTTAAAAGAAACATTTTGATTAAATTTTAAATATTATTTGCTGTATTCCATAATAATAAAAAAAGATAACAGAGGCAACATTTATATATTGTACATTGAGCAGTTATATGTTAGTAAATGTTAGCTCCTTACGGATATCCTTTCCTGAGCTCAATCAGGAAATTCAGATTACACAGTATTGTTATTAAATGCAACATAGTTAATCTTTTTCAATTTTATCAAGACATTATTATTATAGAATGCATTGCCAATTCCTTTTGAACAGCTTTAGAATTCTCCTCCCCTAGAATTAACAAAAATAATGATATCAGACTCATACTCTTCAATTTTGAGATTATATTCTTTTGATTCGACATATTAAAATCCAAAACTATAAAATCTGAGTTATAAATAGTAAAATTTTAATGAAACTTCCAAATAAAACTTATACTGAAACAAAAACGTCAACAAGTTCTTTTAATGAGCTTGTCACTATATGGCACTTCCTGCTTTTTATAATTCATAATTATTCTTTCCTACAATCTCAATTTTTTTTAAATGATTCTAGCAGTAGAATTCTTTCTAACTCTTTCCCTGATTATTTTTATTTCAACACCTCTTACAATCTGACCATGTCAAATACTTGTTGTGTAAATAGTTTTTCTTCATAAACATCTTTTGTGGAATATGATCATATTAATGTGCTATTAAGTACTAAACTCAATAAATCACTTGGATTATTAAGTAAAATATGACACTTTGTCCCTCTCCATACACTTTTATCTATCTATTATGCTATCTTTGATTCACACTTAAGTTATGCTTGTCAGATTTGGACCCAGAAGCTAGTCGCAAATAAAAAAAAAATTATAACAGTGCAAAACAAAATCTAGTCAATCTTCCTCAAACAGTCTTTACAAAACTGCAGGAATTGTGAAATTCAAAAATATTGTTAATTTGAAAAACTTTATTTTCGTCCACGATCATAGTAAACTACCAAAAGCTCTGTTGAGAACATTTTTGAAGAAGTTTGATCGATCATAAAACCTACTCCACTAGAAGTGCATCTTAAAACCTCATGAAACTACCTACTGTCAACACTACCACATATGGCTTAAATATCAATCCATTATCACGTCAAACAGGTAATAGAATGGCAATGGACCACAGTTCAAAATGTGCAGCAAAAAAATTACAGCTGAATGTTCAAGATCTTAATGCAAGGTGATTTAAAAAATAATGCTTAGGCTTCCTATTTGGCTAAACTCCTCATTCTGTCAGTATATGATATAATATGATATAAATTTTATTCTTTTTGTATTCTCTCTTCTGTCAGGATGAATCAAATTAATTTTGATTGTTTGATTTGATTTGAGTAAGGGTGAGAGAAATAGACAGGATAAGTTGACTGAAGCCAAATCTTCACAAAGTGGAAAATGTATGTTTCGTGGGAAAGGAAGAGATAGATAAGATAGGAGATTTGAGATAGGAAGTTTCTTACAGGTATCACAGCTTTACTACAAAAGTTCCTTAACATTTTAGATGGGCTAAAACAAACAAGTTATATAAACAAGTTTCTAATATAAAAAAATATGGTGAGATGAGTGACATGAAATTCATGAAATTCATCTATAAGAGTTTTGTTTTGTTTCAAAGTTGTCATGATTTATCACTATTATTAATGTTTGCATGCAAGAGCTAGCTGCTAAATTGGCAAATATTCAAAGCCTAGAAAGCAGGAGAAAGAATGGAGATGAAATGGAACTACATTTCACTGAGTGAATCACCCATGCTTATACTCAGTGAAAATTAAAATTACAGAATAAAGAACTGAAAGTGGTACTAAATGTGGTAGATATTGAAAAGCTGATAAAAAAATAAATGGGATCACTTGCCTATGACAAACCGTTAGGGACATATCACTGTTCAAATATTTGCTGACGTCATGATGCGACGTCACAGTTCCAAAAATCCCCAGCAAAATTTTGGCCCATTTCTTATTACGTCAATTATTCCCACAAGATATTTGCCCCTAAATGTGGTGTTCTATTAGGTACATAATGCAGTGGTTTCACTTTGTGTCCACTGGGTGTACTTATCAATGTGAATGAGCAAACAAGACAATAAAATATAATATATATATTTGATCTTGCTAAATGAGCTCTAGATGCAAAGGAGCTTTACAGCGCTTGCTACTTTTTGCTTACATAATTAGCAAATGTCTGTTACAATTAAAAACTGATCTAGTATTAAGGAAGCTTTTTGCGACAGGCTGACCTACACAATAGTAACCCCTCAATTATATATATATATATATATATATATAATAAATATAATATAATAATATATATAATAATATATATATATAATATAATATATAATATATTATAATAAATATATATATATATAATTAGTCTACATATTTTTTAATCAAAAAATTACCACATGGGTATGTGAAAGACGAACGGTAAAAAGGCCTAAAATTACTAATCTATGGCCATGCGGGATTTACTGATTTTCTTTTTGGATACATATTTTGTTTACACATCCTTTAGAGTTTGTACACAAAAGATAATAATCAACACTTGTTGTCATGGTAATTGAGCTGAAAGTTTTGTACAAATTTTTACTAGATTATCTAGATTAACTCTTTGTTACAAATGTATGGAGAATGCAGAAGTAATTGTCAGTGCCACAAAAATATAACTCTGATTTTCTAAGATCGATTTTTCAAGGGGGTGACTGCATGTTTTTAGTTACTGTATCAAAAGTTTTTACGTAATCACTTTGCAGTTTTCACCAATCGAAAGCTAGATCATGTGCCTAAAAAAGGGTTTTACATTTTTAATGATTAATGGACTTTTTGAAAAATGATAACTTTATTTTGGAAAGGAGTTTTTTTATTCTGATTTCGAATAAATATAGTAAAATCATTATCTTTCGATTCATATTTGGTTTCAAGCACAAAAGAAATGATTTCAATGATAGTAGGGTGTTTTAAAAAATATTGTAAAATTATATCTCCTTATAAATTAGAAAATTATACTGTCAGAGAAAAAATTAATTAAATTTTGGTGCACCACCATCTAAAACTAACATAAATATGATTCATAAAAGATTAATAGATCACAAATGCCATAATAGAAACACATCTCTGTTCTTGGCTCCACTATTACTGGATGTTTTAATATGAAATAATAATGATCAGGGCTACCAACTTGCTATGCAATTTTGGTTGCTATATTTGTCTGTTTACTTCAAAATATTTTCCATTTTTGATTTGGTCTAATATGAGGAAAAGAGGGGGAGGAGGGGTTATAATTACAAATCAAATTTACGCTGTGTCTCAGCAGTTACTCGTTTTGTTATTTGTTTTTTGTCTTGAATGACTGGCAGTTGACTTGTTTGCTCTTATTTTTAATTTAAAGAACAACGGTAAAAATGTTTATATGGGACACACCACAGAGCAGAGAAGAGAGAGAGAGAAGATAGGAGAGCAAAAGTAGTTAGTAGAGGGTGTGTAAGAAACTGTATTTAGTTAGCTAGCTAAAACATTTTATGCAAACAGCAAACTTAAATCATGACGAGTTAAAGTTATGAATATAATTATTAGCTACTTTCCTTCATAAGGATATCCTTTGCATCCATAAACAAACTCGTTTCAATGGATATATTAGTATCTGATTTCTCATGGCCTTTTGGTGTAATGTTTACACGAATCTGGACACACACACGTGCGTAGCTATACACGCCACGCAGAGAAAAAAACAGTATGATGGACATCATGGCCAACAGTTTTAGTAATATAGTTATAGTACTCAATACTCTACATCTATTCAAATTTTTATTTTAATTTTTAGTCTCATCTGCAACTTTGCCGATGATAACACCCTTTACAGTTTACAACCATCTCTTAAAAGCTGTTCTGCTGCTGGAGAACCTACGTACTGACTTATACTCACTACCTGGCTGGTTAAACCATAGTTAAAAGCACACAACCTTATTTGCTCTACCCATATAGAAGAGCATTGTGTGCAAAAATGGGTTTGTTTCAAATATCTTACTCTTACATCCTCGAGAAATCTGGAGCTTCTTCCATACATACCGTAATTTGAAAACTCTAGTTATAGAAGTCTTTAAATTATTCTAACAGCTAAACCCTGAATTTATGTGGGACATTTCCAATCTAAAACTAACTCCTATACTTTAAGAAATGGTAATACATTGAAGGTCGCACCAGCGAAAAACAACATCGCACTTAAAACTCTTTTTGTTTTCGGGGTAGTCTAGCTTGGAATAACATGCCAGCTTACGTGAAAACTATAACAGATTTGAATGAGTTTGAGTCTGCTATCGAACCTAAGAACTGTGGTGCCTGCTATAAGGTGGTTGATTTTTATTGTATATTCGTTATATGAATAATATATTTTTATTACCATAATTTTAACTTTATTTTATATTTTATATGTTGGTGTAAATTAGTACTTATAACTATGTTCACAGCGGCGTGGAGGAGTACAGGGTCATGAGTTTTCTGTAAAAACATAAGTGTTGATTAGGTTATTTGCACGTTTTTCTTTTATACGCTTAATGGCCGTACTCTCCTCCATAAATTTCGACTAGGTTCTAGATCCGCCTCTGGTCCAAACCAACTTTAAAGAAAGAAAAATAAGAAAATAAAAAAGTGATACGGTAACTACAACTACAGATGGCAGTATCCGCATATCGAAAAGGCAAACTGGGTTCGAGGTTGTTGATAAGTCGGATCGATTTTGTGTTTCCCCTGAACTTCTCGCACTAGCCGCCAGCCAAAGAACTCCACACTTCCGGAAAAGAATGGTGGTGTGGGACGAGTTTCGCTAAGTAGTACCACGTTTTCCCTGAACACAAAATCTTCGCTTTAAAGCGGGACTTTAAACGCTGATGATAAGTTTAAAGTAGAATTTCGAACATTGAACATTTTTAAGCGTATTTCGACGTTGAATTGTACACACCAAAAAACATGGCGGAGAAAAGAACGCTGACACCTCAAACTGTTCTTGCACTTAAACATGAGAAATAAAACATGTTGTTCCTCTTGTGTAGTTTCTTTAACTCGATCTCTGTGGAGGAGTGTTTTTTATTGAAACAGCAGGTGATATTGCCTGCTATTCCTATAGAAAACACTCCTCCTCATAGACTTTTTGAAGATTTTGCCCACTAGGGTGGAGCACTTTTGATTGGTCTCACTTATCAAGGGATTCCTCCGTACGTCCGTACGTCCGCCCCCATCTTTTGTGCTTGTTGGATTCGAATGTTTACAAAAATATTTACAAATCCCTCTTGCTATCAATAATCAGTCAAAACAAAATATATCTTAACATATTTCACACGAAAGAATCTTGCAAATCAGTTTTCGATTACTTTCAAAGGAAACTTTCAAAGAGACCGTCGAATCTCGTGTATAAAAAACTTTTCGATGAGAACTCTTATACAAGTGTTTGAAAGAACGAGGCAAACCGTGTTTATAAACTCAATCACCCAAACAAATTCTACAAGATTTACTCTATGAACTTTTCTGATACGAGACACATGATAAACACGTACCTACACTTTTCCCGATGGTTTTATAAACGTCGATATTTTGCCGAACTATCCTACCCCGCCTCTATAATAAACCCTACGATAATTTGATGAAAATTATCACAAATTGTCCTACAACGATTTGCAGTTAAGCAAAATATATAATCAAGTAATTACCGTGAAACAAATACAATGCGTTAAAACGAGGCGGGGTAGGATAGTTTGACAAAATATTGGCATTTAAACTGAAATCAGGTGTGTATTAGTTCTGTGCATTAGAATACATTCAAACGTTTTAGCTCTTCGATCACAGCAGGAACAACGTGATGATCGAAGGTCTAAAAACTTTACAATTACTTCTGGCTTTACAACAACAACTCCTCGCTTTAAAACCTGCCAAAATCAAATAACAAATACATAACGAAAAAATAAATAAATAAAAAAATACAGGTTTCGTGTAAACAATAATACATATTTAAGCCATCGATGATTTTAGTTGCCCAGGTAACGACAGAAACATCACAAAGTGTTCACAAACGAGTGAGAAGGCACGAAATATTTCCGACAGTATCGTAACGTCACAAGATCGGAGTTTGCGGTAGGCGCAAACAACAGATCGTCCAAATCGTTTGGGAACGGGTTTAAAGTAAGAGTTTTGAGATGTAACATCAAATTATGTACTCCGTGTTTGTTTTCAATGGGAGGTAAAACCAGTTCTAAAACAAACAAACAAGCAAACAAATTACGTAAACAACATTAAGACAAATAAAGAAATTTTACTTGTTGGAATAACCCGAAGGTGGATCTAGAAGTATGTCGAAAATTTGTGGACGAGAATGTGTATCTTTGTGCAAGGGCATGTTCAAACTTACTATGAGTTAGTGATGTTTCCCTTTCCGGATGACATTTACTTGCGTGTGTTTCACCGATTCGAGCTAAACTCACGTACCTATAATACAAGAGAAATAAAGACAGGGTGTATAGCTCACTTGGTAAGACGCTGTGCTTGTAATACTAGGGTGATTACTGATGGTGGTTCAAATCCCGGCATTGACTGAATGTACATGATGAAATGTGACGTAATAATGTACACTGTAATAAAAAGATCATGATATGAACGATGACTGAATATGCCTAATATCAAATAAATTAAGACCCCAATCAGTTATCTGTTTTGTAGGTGCTAGTTTGTGCCTTACAATCTGGGGTATGCTTTCCCGATAGAGGCCCATACCAGTTAGATGCTGCAACCGCTCTCAGAACAAGACGCCTCTCGATACGATGGAAATATTCCAATATAAAGTGTCAGCCATTATACCTGTTCACACATCATTTTTTTTTTACTGCTGCCCAAACCTTAAAAGTCTTTACACTGTCCTATGAATTGTACCAAAGTTTTTAAAAGACTGGTTACAAACGGAATGGCTTGAGCATATAGAATTTACAAGTTTGCCGGAACCAATGTGCCTCTATGGACCGCCCTTATTTACAATGGTGCATTATATTTCAGCCAATGGTTGGTCCAGAAATACACTTTCCCGAATTCATCTTTATATCTCGTATCATGACTCAGTTGTCCATACGGACCTCTTTCCTGTGTTGAAAATTAACGAAAATTGTGCCACTGCGGTTTGCTAATGAGCAAATATACCACTTGATAATTACTGTGAAACAATGTAACGCATCGAAACGAGTAAATGCATCGTGTATACATCAAAATGGTGTATTGTCGAAGAACGCTCCTTGATTTTACAACATCGACGGGAAGTTCGTTTCACACTTTTCACACGATCGGAAGTAGGATGAGTTTCGTTGTACAAAAGTAGAAACTAATGTAATGGCAAATGAGCTTACCCCAATCCTATTTCTGTCTCAAAACCCTTCTTGAATATTGGAAGATTTTGTTTGTCGGACCAGTATTGTTCATAGTAAATGAAGAGTTTATCATGTCATCGACCATAGAAATAGGAGAAGATTTCTGGTATTTCTCTGCATGCACCTGATGACTTACGTTATAAATGGATCTTAAAGGTTTTAAATAGATCGAAAAGAAATGATGAAACCATACCGTCCGATTTTAGGAACCATTAATACTGTGTTTCGATTTTTGTCAACTTTTTTGTCTTCAGATGATCCTTGCAACAACATCTGCGCTCTCATTCTCTCTCTCTCGAGCTCCTCTTCTAACTTCATTTCACAGAAATAATTGAGTACTTCAACAGATGTTATATTTTTAGCAGCGTCAGCAACAAACTCATTCGATACGAAAGCAACTATGAAGGAATGGAATAATTAGAAGTTAAAACAGCAAAAAGTTTGTTCGGACTGAAATAAAAATGAAAACAGTTTGACTAGCAAAGCTAAAAACAAAGCGGGCAAGCTCGGTTAGACGAGGTCAGACCCAGTGGGCAAAATCTTCAAAAAGTCTCTGCGGAGGAGTGTTTTTTAATTGAAACAGCAGGTATTGCTTGCCATTCCTATAGAAAACACTCCTTCTCATAGACTTTTGGAAGATTTTGCCCACTGGCCAAAAGACCCTTAGAATAATATTCTTATTTAATTCTATGATGAAATCCCCACAAAATATCTCGCCCACCAAAACGTCCAATATTAGAACATTTGATTTTCGTAGTGCTTCGAGAGAAAAAAACACTCTGCAAACTAAGTTGTCTGATAAACAACACTTTTCTTTTTCGTTTTTCTTTTTCTTTGCTTGCCGTTCAAAATCAGCGTAAGGGGTATTATTAAAAATATTGTTAAATTTAGAGCAAATTCCAGCCTAGAATTCTTCTAAGACATATTAAAAAAAACAAGTAAATCTACAGGAGAAGTAATCGATATACCTGACTGTTTCTGTGTCTTCCTATTGTCATTCTACACAAAAAGAAGATAAAAAATGAAGTCGATCACTTTTCTTGTTCGAGATAATTTTAAAAAACTTTGTATTTCAGTATCAACGGTCGCATGTTAGCCTATTAATACAGAACGCTGCTAACTTACTATAGTCTATACACTTTGGTCGATATTTTCACATGGCCGCGCTAACGAAAGAGATTGAGAACCATACAAACAAGTCGGTAACACTACGACCGTGCGTAGGCCATAACAGCGGTCTATTTTTATAGCTTTATGCGTGTCTGATATGATATTTACCCATAGTCCTTTGAGCAGTTAAAAACAGAACTACATATTTTGCTAACCTTCTTTAAGATGCTGTCAATGTTATCTTGCTTCACTGTACCTCTATAAACATTCATTCACTCATTCATTCATTCATTCATTCATTCATTCAATCAATCAATCAATCGTTTCTTATATAAAATAACAATGTTTTTTTGATACCTAACGACATTTCCTGTCGAAGCACGACATAATTTTCCCGTTAATGACGTTATGTGTTGTTTGAATCGTCGCGTCCACAACGTCAGCCAATCAAAGCATACGTCGTGTAATTTCTTGCGTCGTTGTGACGGTACAACTAGCTAATACAACAAACATAGACAAAGGAAACTAAGGGACTGTTCATATGGATAAATTTCCTCGGTAAGCAGGAAAACTTTTCGACATACTAAAAAGTTTCGTTCCGTTCACATGGAAAACAATTTCCTCGGTAAGCGAGGGAATGATCTGCACGTGCATGACGTAACGGTATATGAACAAAAAAAATACAAAATTTTGCTGACTAAGCGTAAAATTTCCCCGTGTAAAATTATTCCGCCTACCGAGATATCACCCATCGATAGGCGAGATCCCGCTTACCGGGGAAATGTTTTTTCTCATATGAACGCAATGTAATTTGTTATAGCATTTCTCAAGTGGGGCGAAATCTCGCCATACAGAAAGTAGAAAAGTTATCCCGCTTACCAAGGTAATTTATATCCATATGAACTAGGGGCTGTTCAGAGTTTATTCGAAATTATTTTTAGCTCTTTAGTTCTTTCTTTATCATACTTACGGAAACATCAAAATTCGAAAAGAGCTCAGTAGGGAAATAATCTTTTGGATCTTGAAGTCCTATGTTGTTGAGGATCGTCGTGAGTTCTTTTCTAAAGAAAACATAAAAGAACTAATCGGGTTATAGAGGGCACAGTGAAACCTCTCTATATAGCGGGTTTACAGTTCTCGCGAATTGATCGCACGAATAAAGGAATCCACTATTGCGCATGTTCAGAGTTTAAAAATAGAATATTTATGTGCTCGCTGGAGAACGCGGACGAACGACAAAGAAAAAAATCAACTTCTTCGCCCTGTCGCAGCGAATTCTTGTTTTCTGACAAACAGAAAGTGGCGATTTTTGCTGAATTAGCAAATTTCGCACATTAGCGCGAGCTGCAAACGGTTCGTGCGACTTATTCGTACGAAATGTAAACAGGACTTTAAAGCGGATACTTTTTCGTGGTCCCAATGTTTTTCTTTTTCGTGGTTTTCAGTTGTAGTTGTGTTCAGGGACCACGGACCCTATTTCATAAAAATAATGATTTTCGGGTTCAATATAGAGAGATAAGTTTGATGACTGTATAGAGAACTCTTATACGTAGAAAGTCGAAACAATGGAAGTGTGGGAGCTTGGTCGATGAACAAATACGCTATAAGGCATCCTGTGACATATAGCGTGATATAGCGTGACAATAGTGTCGAGTGTTGCGACAATAGTGTCGAGTGTTGTGACAATTAGTGGCAGTACACCATCGACGTCAAAAAGAAAATCTAGAATAAAATTTTGAAATAAAATAAAATGTTGAATAAAATTTAATCAAGTTATTTTTTCTCCCCTGATGCTTTGACAATTTTAAGTACACATCTACTACCGATGGATGTTGAATCAGGAGGGTTGGCAATTTGTAGTATTATAAGGGTTACCTGAACAACGATGGTGCCAGTATAAACTGAACCATAAACTCCACAATCACCATAGGAGAGAGTTCTTTTAAATCAACCAGTAAATTTATTGATTTCTTAACGAACAGTACTTCAGTGGATGTGCCACTGCTTAACGGTGGATTGTCTGGAACGTTTAATTCGGACAAGACGTTGTTTCTTACAACTTGTGTTGTTTTATCGTCGAATGTGTATTGTTGGTTCAAAAGATGGATAGCCTGTTAAAAAAAATTAATAATTATTAACTAAATAATATAATGTCTTCATAAGATACAAGCACATTACTCTCCGGAGGCTAATTGCAGGAGGGCGGTAAATTGCGTATAGAGGGGGATATTTAGGAATTTTTCTGATACACCAACACAATTATGAGCACCTCTTAATTATAAAAGTTATATTAAACTTCAACTTCTATCCCCCATGTCTGTTACATCAACCCTTGCATAAAATACAGTACTTGTTACATAGAATCCATTGAACTGTGGCAATTAATACAAATTTGAATTGTGGCAATTTATACAATTTTGTACACTAGACTTGGAATAAAACGACGCACTGAAATGATTTCTGTTGCTGCTTCCAAATTATTCATTCGACATAAGCATTTTGATAACATTACCACGAAGTTTGCTAATGTGCAAATCTCTAGGTTCTACATGGGAAGAAAAAAAAGAGAAGGAAAGAAAAAATCATTTGTAATATTTTGTATGAAAAAACATAGTGTCCTTTAAAATTATGAATTCCAGTTTATTTACTTTCTTCTCTGTATCTGGAATACATTGTTTGAACCAATCCGTATGACTAAACTGTTCAATAAACCGCGGTAGAGGCGTTTTCGGACGGGGTGGTGGCGTAGGTTCACGTGGCGGTGATTTTGGGCTAAAAACACGAGAGTATCTTCATTATAATTTGTTAAATCCAACATTTTAGGTTAAGTAAAGGTCGGGGAAGTCGAGTCAAGCACGCAGATTCTACATTTACTTTTATTACGTCATACATGTTTCATTTCCAGACCGTCCAAAATTCGTGGTGCAGGACAACGTTGGAAGCTTTGTTTGGGTCTGCGAGGGCCAGGCTATGCCTTGTTCTTTCAATCACTTTTATGCATGTTTTCACCGGAGAAGTTTCGTTGGTCTGGAAATGATATAAACAAACGGCCTCGTGTGCTTGAACAGGTTAAGATGTTAAATATGAACCCCTAATTGCAAAAGAAACCAATATTTTAATAGAATATTCCTTATTTACCCTTTGTACGCCGGTCCTTAATGGCGTTAATTTTCACGACTTGCCGTTAAAAGGGCCGGCGCTTGATGTTGGTCTGTGAGAGTTTGACTGTGGAATGTTCAAAAATAACGCCAATAAAGACCGGCGTAAAAAGGGCTGGCGTTAAGTTTGGGCTGGCGTTAAGTTTGGGCCGGCGTAAAAAGGGCCAATAAAGTAATTGATATTAACGTTGACTTGAGAATGCTATACATTCCTATTTTGACCTTCAAACAAATTATCAAATTTCAGCTTAATTAGTGATATAAATCATTGCAACATGAACTTGTTAGTAATAAGTAACACTTGGGCTTCCATCCGTAACGCCTGTTTTTTTCTGTTCGCTAACTTCCAACTGGGAAGGAGAATCAGTCTAGTTTTAAATACTAGGCTAGGTTTAGAATCAAAAAAATTCTGAAATCTTCATCACAAACATAAACAAAAGTAAACGCACCGCACACAATCTCTCAGTTTCGGGATTAACTTTTGAATAGGTTTTTTAGGCTGTATAGTCCTTGTTTCTATGACAACTGTTTCTGTGGTTTCATGGGCTTCATCCTCTGGTGTTTCTGGAGGTGTCAACGGTGGTGTATCCAAATTGTTATCCTCATCGTCCCATAATATGATTTCATCCGTGAACTCTTCTATATCCGAATACTGGTCTGTGGGTGCGAAATCAACCTAAAGCATTACACCACAACAAGCTACAACAAGCCACAACAAGCTTTCCTGAATTCATGTTTATATGTCGCATCCTGATGGACCTCGTTTTGATGCATTACATTGTTTAACAGCGAATATTTAGTTTATTATATTTTGGTCATTAGCAAAACGCAATGGGACAATTTTCTTTAATTTTCAACACAGAAACGAGGTCCGTATGGACAATAGAGTCAATTGTCTCCTCCGCCAGATTTTATACGTAATGTCTTGTTCTGCAGAGATCACACCTGCAGTTCAGTGTAAGCATGTACAATGACCTTCACCTTATTTATTGATTTATTTATTTACTTAATAATAATGTTATTTTTTTATGTTTTTTTTTTTAAATTCACCTTACACCAAAACCAGTCTAAATCATTAAACCAAAGTAAAGCTATTATCACTCTTAAAGTCCATTTTGTGCAGTGTTTTGCACCAGAACTGCTTCAGATAAAAAGAAGGGTTTTTACACAGAATGAATTGTTAAATGAAACATATAAAGCCAGCAATTCTTACTCTGTTTAATTCAGCAAGCTGCCTCTCCGTCATCTCTTTCGGTTTCCATTCATCCAAATTTTCTTCAGTCACTTCACGTCTCAATTCCTTATACAATGCAATAATAACAGAATTGGGTAAGTAACCATCAGGTGCCACAGGTATTGTATCATTGCATTTCTTCTTCAACCGAGACGACACCTTTTCGATTCTCTTGACAATTCGTTTGTTTACATCTCGGGTAGCTTCTTCACTGCGTGGATACTGATCAGAACACGCGTGAATAACTGACAGTTTCTGTGAGGAGAAGTTGTAGTCTTCGTGTTTGAATTTACTTCGCAAGTCTTTGAGCTTTCGTAATCGCTCCGTATACGTGGTACTCGCTGAAAACGTGCGTCGTAGGATAGGTGTCGGTTTTGGCTTGTATTCTAGAACGTCAGTATCAATCGAAAGGGATTCGCTATTCTTTAAAGGTTGAAGTAAGCTCTCGTCACCTTCCCTTAATTTCTTTTCGTTTTGTAAATTCAGGTCATTCTCTTTATTCAGGTTTTCCTTGATTTTTTCAATGCAAGCCTTGTCTGCATTTACGGCGAAGAAGCTATCATATGGATTGTTCGGTTTATAGCTATCTTCGATTCTTTTCATGAAATTCCCTTCTTCTACGTCATCTTCAGGATAACGTATGTTTGGTCTCGTGTAAAACAGGTCTAAATATTTCTTAAAGGCCTCTTCTTTTTGACCGATTCTGGTACGTTTGCGCTTGCTTGATTTGAGCAATCCTTCTTTGATGAGGTTCAATTCTTTGTTCCGAGCTTCAAGAATTGCAAACTCCTGTGAAAAATAAATTTAACACCAATAATCCAGATTTATTATTATTATTATTATTGTTATTATTATTATTATTATTATTATTGATGAGATAATTAAACTTTCTGGTTGTAGGAACGAGACATGACGTAACCATGACCAGGTAGAGATAACAAAGTATCCACCGCAAACTAATGAGGATGGCATATATAATGTTATAATATATAATGTCCACAATAATAAGGTGTTCACTATAATATGACAATAAGAAGGTGTTCACTATAAGAAGGTGTTCACTATAGGAAGGTGTTCACTATAATATGACAAGTCTGCTATACCTCCTTTCTCTTTTCTTCTTCTTCTTTTCTTTGTTGAAGTTCTTCTTCAGGCATGTCATCGTCAACAAAAGTCACCAATTTCAAAAACGAAGAGCTGGATTTAAAAATTCTTGCTCTTTCGTCTGGACTAATGACAAGACTTTCTGGGATTGGTACTGTGGGAATTTTCTGCGTTTCATTAAATTTCATCGCAACCATTTGGTACATATATTTGGCAGGCAGATCTAGTATAAGGAGTATAACAGATTCGGGAAACTAATACTTTACAAAAAAAGAGTCATGTATGTTATAGTAAATTAAAGCACACAAGGAAACACAGACGCAAGGGCAGTTTAATCCTTCGTGACTCCATAGGGAAACACTGCAGTCACACCTCAGTGGTTTGAACCTCTATAATTCAAACTCCATCTATGGAGGAGTGTTTTTTTATTGAAACAGCAATATCTCCATATTGCTTGCCATTCCTATAGAAAACACTCCTCCACAGAGACTTTTTGAAGATTTTGCCCACTAGGTAAGGTCTCCAAGCAATTCAAACACTCTTTAAATTAGGCTATCGTATCGGGATTTGAGTCAAAATATCAGGAAAAAGTCAAGAAATATAGGAATAAGAAATAGAATTACGATTTTACTAGCACAACTAATGTGATATCAGTGTGATCCAGGCATTACGTATTCACTTTTTGGTAAGTTTGACGCAAGTAATACCTGTTGAACGAAAGGAACGCAGATAAAAAACAAACTACAATACTTACATTGACTGTGTTGGATGATGTGAACATTCTTTCCAATCCCAAGAAGTATATCACCCCGTTGTGAGCAAAATGTCAAACTGTGTGCCACGTCATTAATGTTCAGAATCCTAGCAAAATGATTTGTAATTTTATGTAATTTTTAATTTTTGAATTGTAATTTTCTGTAAAACAAAGTAAAAAGTTCTATTCTGAAGGGCGTTTAATTTTGAGTAGCAGTCGAAAGAGAATTTCTTGTAAATTTGAGTGAGATTTAAATTACATACTTGGTTTTTTAAGTAAACTTTTTTATAAAGTATACACTTTCTTTAGAAGCATCATCACAAACTCAAATGTATTTTAAAGGTAAGCATGACCTAGGCTCAAAATTTTTCACTGTCTCTTACACCTTCTATACCAAGTGATAGGTAGTACCTCTCCCTGAACCTAAGTATAGGTGGTACTAGTATGTGGTTTTGGAAGTCTTGAGGGCAGAATATTTCTGTTATCAATTAAGCTCCACTTAAGCACCGAAGTAGGATTGGCAAAAAATTAAGCATCAATAAGCCTGTGAGATTTTTACTGGTGTTTATAAAAAGAAAAGTGTGTATAAATGAATTAAGGACAACTCTTCTATAATACAAGAAAAGGAATTACCGTAACAAAGTGTTATTTTCATTCCAAATACGCACGGTGCAATCTAAAGCAGCGGATGCAATCAATCGTAACTTGAGACATGTTCCAACACATGTGATTTGATCATTATGGTCCTGAGATAAACTATGTTCCACAAGTTTGGCTGAAAGACAATGGAAAACACTGTTTACAATAAATCATCCAGAATTAATTGGTGTACTAAGGCATCAAATCCTACCTTTATTTACGTCTTTAGTTTTATACACAGCCATGACATACGTTGATGTGGAATGGCTTTGGTACACAACACTTAGGCATTGGTGAGAATACATAATATTGGATGTATGCTTCTGTGGGAACATTAATAAGGGGGCTAATGACTCTGTTGCGAATGGAAATACACGCCAAATCTTTAAAGTATTATCTGTAAAAAAATAAGACAAACTTAATAATTATATTCATAAATTCATGGTTCGAGATAATTAATTTGAGATAATTCGAGATAATCAATTCATTAAACTGTTATTGCACAAACAATTTTAGGCCACCAATACAAATGAATTATAAGACGTACATAGAGTAAGTGATTTCACAAACATTATGTCCTGCAAAAGGAGATTTGCACTAGATGAATAACAAAGAAATATTTTCATGTGAATTTATTTTTGCGAATTGGCTTATTTTCAATTTCATGTAGATTAATTTTTCGTGAATTTAATCTAAGAATTCTAAATTTCAATCACATATTTTTATTTTTTTTTATCTGTTTTTTTTTTTTTTTTTTTCTCCAGAAATGTTTCAATTGTAGTATATTTCACATGAGTAACAATGCATTATTTGAGTGTGGATAAACATTTCTCATCAAGGAGATCATTTTACTCATCAAGGAGATTAAATTTACCTTTACTTGCAGTAGCCAGTTGATTTAGGCAGGGATTTGATGATATGGCAGTAATTTCTTCCCTGTGACCCTAAAATTGAATCTTTGGGCAGTCATGTACTAATAGTAAAGCGTAGATAATGATATAGCTCAAAAAGGAAAAAACATAACATATTCAACCTTTATCATGAACATAACTTTTCCTTTGTTTTTTTCAATAAACCAGTCATAGATGACCATATGGCCATCCTCACATCCACCAATTAAGAAAGTTCCTTCATCTTTACTTGTATCCTGAAATTGTGTCACAGCTTTTTCAACGGTTTCTTCCCATTTATTATCGTTGAATGTTGACTAACAAAAAAGGAGGAAAAATGTCTGAAACTCAAATTTGTGCCTACTCCATGAATTCTTAATTTTTCTCAAATTTTCAAGAATCAATGCCAACAGCTCCTTTCAGACCTATTATGCTACTGTAATAGCTAAAGTTTTGTGACTCAAACATAACACATGCTTCACACCATTAGAATTGTGTGTGGTAGGCCTTTCGTAAATTACATCGCCGCAACCTTCACCTCATTTTCAAACTGAATAATAATGACATTCACATTGTTTACAAAACAAAACAATGTTTTACCAATTTCTTTTATCACACTCAAATACGTAAAGAATTATTCAGATGAATAATGGTGAAGATGGCTGTGATTATGTTATGCTTTAGAACTATTTACATTTTTATTACACGAAATCAAACTTAATTAACATAACAAAAATATACAAATATAATTTCCAAGTTTACAAAAGTGTGAGTCTAATAGGTTTTCTATGTCACACAACCAAACATTTTGAAAAATTTCTAAATAAAGATTTTCCTTCAATCATTACAAGGAAACGAAAAATACATTGTTCTGGTATTAGAGTACTTAATCTCAGATTCACAAAGAAACTGGATCGATAAGACATGCTTCATAACCTTACCTTATGTTCATATTCATATAAATTGATGCAAGTGCACTTCGATGGAGCTATGTAAAAAAAATTTAATTATTGTTGATTCAAGTCACATATCCAGAATCCCACTTTTTAAAATGTTTCTTAACTCCAGATAGCAAGTTAACATGGGTGAGTCTTATGGGAATCTCACGACCCATGTGGTTTAACACCTTTACAGCAAATGGTTGCAATGATTCACTATTTTGATTAGGAAAAAAAATACGAAAAACAAAACAATATTAAAAACTTTATACTTTGAGTAGACTCCGGACGCCATATTTGCAACACTGTACAAGGATTGTTTTGAGTGCATGCTTTCACTATGTCACCATTACATAGCAGAACAAACAAAAGCTCTAAAATAATAATGTTAAAAAGATGTGGACACACATCCTTGCAATAATAACATAGCAATAAGTAGCATACCTTAAGAATGAATCATTGAATAATTTAATGAAATGTGTACAGATATAAAGTATAGTAACACATAGTAGGTCATCTGATAATTTCTCCTCAGCAAAATGTCACTGTGAAAAGTCTTATGAAACTGTTTGAAAGAATGAGACAAACTTGACAGAGGCAAAATTAAAGCTGAACAGTGAAGAGTAATTGTCAGATGATCTATGAAGTTAATAATTAGAGACAATAACATTATTAACTGCCAATGAAAATTCAATAATATTGGGTTTGCTAATTATGTGCTGTGAAAATTTAACCAAAAATCAGAAAAACACCTTCATGACAATGATTTTACCTTTAAATGCAAAATCAGATTAAAGTTGAAGCTAGTTAACACTATAAGAGGCACATAATTACTTTTCATTCTCAATAGATCATAATTAAACATGAAGCCAAGAGCCTAACATATAAAACTTAATGAAAGTTGAAGAGAAAGCTTATGGGCATATTCACCGCCATCAGTGCAGCGAAACAAAACATTAAAAAAATATTATGTATGTTGAACAATAAAAACAAAAACAAGACATTCGGCTGTCGAACAACAAATCTTTAAATATAGTTAGATAAATTCTGACATCACACTTTATATCCCTATTCATAGTGTCAACAAAAACTTACTTTTGCTAACATGATACACAGCATCCTCAATTGATGTAAATTCTGGACTGATGAAAATTGCAACAACATCACCAGTTATTGGGCATAATATTCGTATACATGCATCATCGCAAATGCAATATGTAATAGGTGCTACCTAACAGAAGAATATTGTAAGTCAAAATTCACTGAAATTATGAAGTAAATAAAAAATATTGATGTCGTTTGGAAGTACCTCATTGCTTGTTGTAGTTTTCATCAGTTTAACTTTTGATCTAAAAAAATAGGAATAATATTAGGTAGACAAAACTTGATCCTTCCATCACATTCATCATGTTTGATACTTTCAGTCTAATTTTAAGTTATTATCCATTGGCAGAAGGCTCATATCAGCTGGCAAAATCTTTCTTGTGCTATAGTTACAGATTGTAAAGAAATTTCAAACCTAAACAACTATCTCTGTTTGGTCTATCATATAATGACTTGTCTATTTTTTTCAACTAATGATTAAAAATGTATCTCACCCAATCACTGTCAGTGGTAAATGAAGATTTTCGACCTTCCACAACGATACCAATTTCGTAGAAAAACTAAAGAACGAGTTTGCACCGAACTGGCTTTTGAGTCCAGATATTGGTACATCTTGAGTTTCGCAAGATATTTCATCTTTGGTGTATAAACTCCATGTTCTGAAAGTACCATCCAATGAAGAAGACATAATGTAAAGACCATGTGGATACACAGTTAACGAAGTAACAGAAGACATATGTCCCACAAATATGCTGTTTAAATTCCATGATTCATTCCATGTCTTTATGCAACCATCTTTCCCAGACGTAACAAGAAGCTATTAATGAATAGACAGCTTTTCAAGAAGATTGGAATTATATCACAGAAGAACACTGTCCATATGATCTTTCTAGTGAAATGTAGAACATCTGGTAGAAAAGATCTCAGAAAAGATGGTGTTTAACACAAAATAACCATATTCAGGTAGGAGTTTTTATATTATAAATCTGCATTTGAAGCTACTAAAAATATTATGATTCTGAGAATTAAAGTACAATAACAATAACAGAGATGCCACATGCAACATGTTCAATAATACAGAAGAAATGTACTAAAGAAAAGGAGAGCTTCTGAAGCATACAGAAATATCTCAGAAAGAGAGTATCACATTTAAAAGAAACATACATCAATATTTGCTGTTCTAATTTAACAAAAAAATTCAATATGTACAAATGATAAATATGCTTCAACCGCTCAATCAGAGAACCGCCTTAGATATCAATCCCATTCTCAAGTAAAACTCATTTACAATTAAAAGAAAGTTAAACCAACCTTTAATGGTTGATAGAACAAAATTTGTGAGATATCAACGTTATGAAGATCTTGTAGTTTTTGGAGACATTTCCCTGTTTGCAGATTGTAGACATTGACGTTTGTTTTGATAGTAGCAAAACATCGTTGATTCTGACTCGAGGTGTGTTCAATACATAAGCAAAACACATCATCCTCTGGTTGCAAGTGTTCCTATAATCATAATATTAACCCTCCTTTTGATGTATCATTCAAATCCTGTATTTAAATTTTCCACGTTGTGTATGGGACAAAATGTCAAAATGCCTGTTATTTGAGAAGTCAAATTTAGTGTCTTTAGTTTTGGGAAGTTAAAAGGTGCCGTTTCAAGATATGAAATAATGTTTTAGAAAGATGAAAAAAAAATTCCTTCTATGTGGTTTTGAAGAATGGCATAAGCAATACATAAGCGAAACACATCTTGTTGGTTGAAACTGTTCCTGTAATCATTATAGGAACTTGATTCTCAATAAAAAATACAAATGAAAATCATGTTATTATTTTTTTGAAGAACAGGTTATAGCAATGTGGCAGCATGCATGGTTAAAATTGAAATTATTCATTTATATAATATACCATTACCCACGCATAATGAACATGACATCAAGATAAAAGTACAGACAAACCTCTATAGCTGACATACCCCATATAGCGAAAACCTCACTATATATATAGAGAACTTTTTTTTGCAGGGATGGAATTTCTTTGTGAAGCCTAAACCTCCATTTAATGGACACTTTATTATTTTTTTTGATCACAATGGTAAGGAGAGGTTTGTCCTAGGATAAATTCCAAGGAAACAAAATTACGTTAATTATTTTCTTTTGAATTAGAATCGAGCCATTGCTCCTGAATAACCAAATCTAAAGAAAAAAACATGCTACAATGGAATCCAGCTATTTTATTGCAATCATCAAAAGATTTCTCTTTATACTTTATGATATTCCCTCTCTTACCAATTATCCCTTTTTATCAATCAGATCCAAATTTTATCAGAATGGAATCAGTATCCAAATGTTGCATTTTTTGTTACTTAGTAGCAGAGATAAATCAAATTTTTTTATAAAAAATAAAAAAAACCAGCTCTTTTGTGTATTCTTTGGTAATGAAATTGAACCTGCCCCCGAGTATGATACAAAGGTATAAGAATCTTCTCGAATGTTGAAGGTACAAATCTTTTCATCAGAACACCAGGGGATTTATTTCTTCACATACGTAATTTTTCCACTACTCCACAACTGTCTACTTACTATGATCAAACCTTTTCCGTAAGTAACAATTTCTTTGGTAAACTTGTTGAACACAATCCTGAGTAATAAAGTTGAAATGGATGTTTGTATAAAATTGCATCATAAAAACACAAATCTAAGCACAAAATATTCTTACCCATGCAAAGTTGCATTACATGGCACAGGATTGATCAAATCAAAATTTTTATCTAAAAGCTGAATTTTGAGAATGATTACAGATGCCGTTTGCAAAACATTATCGAAAAATTAGGTACATCACAGAAGGCCTATATGTGTTGAGAGAGAGAGAGTGACAACATTTAAATTAAGTAATACAGGATGGAGGAGCATGACAAAATTTCTTTCATACTCACTTATTTTACACACACAGTATACTCCTGTTTAAGTGGGACCGACTCAACTGGTCCCTCCAAATTCATTTTTGAAAGTCTCACTTAACAATTGAATCGCTTAAGACATTCGTTAATGAGATAAAGTTCTTTGGTGCTGCGAAAGACCCAGTTAATGGGAGTATACTGTACAATCTTTTTTAAATTATACTTTCAAAATTGTTGACAGTCATTACAGTCTACCCATTCAGCACATGTCAATAAGCTTAACTTACCCTTATAAAATTATCTTGGCATACAGACACATACAAGTGATACTCTTTCACGTAAATGATGAACTGTATTGGAGCTCCTGATTGAAGAACGTTCTTTTCACCATCATGTTTACATTCACATAGATTACCATCTTGAAACAATATTATATGCGAGTTGTCTATGGCGTTATGGACGACATCTTTGATTGTTGATTGATGCACCGCATAATTTATTGATATATTTTCCACAAATTGTGTTCCTGGAAGTATAATATTGAATACTTGTAACTATTTCTGCCAGCTCCAACAAATTTTTATTTTCACATTACCAAAAAAATTCCTTCCATTACACATTCAAACTTAATTAATTTTTTTGAGGGTTGAAACAGCAGGCAATATTGCTTGTCATTCCTATAGAAAACTCTCCTTCTCATAGACTTGTTGAAGATTTTGCCCACTGGGATGTATGGTACTTTTTGTGGTACTTTTACCTCTCAGTTTGAAAAACTTTCTAAACACGTTTCATATCACTTAATTTCTTAAAGAAGGTATGCAAATTTCAAACGAACATCATATCATTGATTTTTTTTTTTAAATCTGAATGGAAATTGAAATCAATTTAGATTGAAACAAATTGCTGCAGTTTTGGTGACGATCCATTTAGTGTTTAAAAATAAGTTTCAAAACAGACAAACAAAAAAAGGCTTGTGGTGAAAACTATGAGAACGAGGCCATGGTTACACCATAGCCATTCTTTCAAAAAAAGAAAGAAGTCTTTCAGCTGGAAAGTTTAAAGATACTAAATCCTTTAGATAGACACTGCTGCTCTGAGTGAAAAATATCACTGAGGCAGAGAGGTTTGAGGTTTTATGTGCTTGCAAAAGGTTTACATTTTGCTTCAAATAACTTATACTTGTATTCCTGGACATGTTATAAAAATATGAGGCAGTTTTTTGGCAAATTAGTGACATTCAGGTTTTCTGTCATTTTGCCTGTAGACTGTAGATTATTTGCACAATTACTGGTTCTTATGTCATCATTAGCTGAAATGATTATCCTTAAACAACCTGGAATTCCCATTCATTTTCAATAAAGTGAGGCTGAGATATTGCTGAAAACATAACAGACAAAAAAATGATCAAAATTTAACACATCTTTTAAGAGCAGTTTTATTTTTCAATCTTTTCCCTCTAGACTTTTATGGGACCATCCTTTAGTAACATTAGGACCATTCTGACAAATTTCCACCTTGAAGTTTTAATTGTTTGATAGATTTGTGTTTTTTAACAAAATTTTGTTAGAAATAAAATAGTTTAAAAAAATCTGTTTACACAACAATATGGATAAATTCTTAGCATTGTTAATTTTTGGCCATAACTGTGTTTATTTACTAAAAATATACGGTTTCGACCTGAATGCTTTTTAGACTGCAATACCTTCACTAGCTGATAATATTTTTATGCTGAATTGTCAATGAAATGTTATTTTTGTGTTTTTAACAATATTTATATTACAATCATTATATTAATAATATAAAACTTACCGTGCTGAAGAACCAATGATTTATCAACTGATTTTTCATCATATCCATCAGGATTCAAATCAAATGTGGTTGTAGTTCCAAAAATAGCAGCATTTACCTGAGTGCAATATTCTGGTTTAGTCTTCTTTGACATATTCCAATGACATTGCTCATTGTCAACTATTCATTGCACTCTCTGTGGGATATATTATTACTTTTAAGTTTCAAACATTTTACTAACTTTTAATAATAAAAAAGAGAAATAAAAATCACTTTTTCCCTGTGACTAATCTGTATTAAGTCTGTAGTTGTATCAAATTATCTTTATAATACTTCAATGAGAATGGAAATTCAAAGGTTGTTGATTTTGAAAAGTTTATTAATGAATTATAATGAAATTGACTCATGGATGTGGGAGACTGCTAGAGAATTTTTACGAGGTCTATTTTGAAAATTTTCATAAATTCTTCAGAAACAAGAAAAAGAAAAAGAAAGATAGTCAAGAATGAATGGTAAAGTTGGATTAGTTAAAAGTTGTTAAAAATGAGTCATTATTTGATTGAAACATCCGGTAGGTTTGAAATCCATAAAAACTCATCTCTTGTTCAATGCGGAGCGGGAAATGCTTGGAAGACAGAAAATGATTCGTTTTATTATTCAGCTAGCTTAGTATATAAAATACATCTGGAAGGAGAGCTAGCAGTAATTTATTCTAATTATTCCATTGGAAGAAGGAGAGCTAGCAGTAATTTATTTTAATTATTCCAATAATAAAAGATAAAGTGGTGTATCTTACAAATAGACAAGGAGGTATATTTTTGCATCAGTTTTATAATTAAAGATTGTCTTTATGATAAGTTTATTCCAGAAGAAGTGGCGTGTAGAGCAGGGTTTTTTATTCACAAGTTCTTTTTTAATATGCCCGGGTTAAATACATCCAGAAAGAAACTTTACGTGTCTGCGAAGGAATAATCAGCTTCTCCTTCATAAAAGTTATAAAGAAGGAGAAGAACACTGTTCTGTTATTTTATTGTATGAAAGAAAAGTTTGCCAAATCCAACAATTCTTGATTCCAAGTTTCCACCACAATCAGAATTTTTGATGGAATTAGTCCACCACCACTATCAGTGAAACAAAACCAGACCTCCCTGACTACAAACTAAAACATGTACGTTCACTCCAGAGTTCAGGGCATCTAGAATTTTTAAGTTTGTTTTCACTGCAGCCGCTGTGTAACAAGTAGTCCCATTTGCCAACTCGGGATCAAGAATGGATTAGGCTGAAGGAAGTCATACCTCATCTGTATGGAATTTTTTGTACAACATGAAAAAACTCATTATTTTGAAAAATTTCATTATTTCCCCCATAAAGTGACAAAGAGCCTTCAAACAGTTTGATTCACAATATTACTGTTCTGTCCCGATTGCAAACACCATCCTGATTTGAAATGCTTGACTGTCTGTTTACAAACAGGGCAAAGTGTTTTTAAGCGGGTCAATGAAATTTAACTGTTTTCAATCGGAATGGGCTGTTTGTAAACAAGACACTTTTAAATTTAACATTATATTTGATTTGGAATTTTTCTTTTCTCATTTGCCTGTCAATTCTTTAATTGGTCAGGAAACAACACAAGTACACTACTGGAATCAGGATATATAACATCGTGGATCGTAGATCATGTGCTACACGAACGATTCACGATAGAAGATTTCAATTTACTTCACAATAAATCTTGATCTATCATGATCTATTGTGACTAAAGTATCATTGGTTTCATGATCACATAGTTCATGATAGCACATAAGTATGTTATTAATTGGATTTCTATGAAGCAAGTTACTTCGTATCCAAACCTAACATGATTATAATACTGCTGCAGCACTGTTTAACATGGCACCTCATTTCAAAAATTTCAATAAAAATTGCTAGCGAACGATAATATTTGTTGAAGTTATTTTCTAAGCACTACATGGACTTGTTGTCGTTGGTAGCCTGGGAAATTACAGATGATAACCAGCCATGTGGCTTAACTAGTGGGGAGGTTAACATCGACGAAGCATTGATGAAGCAAGTATGCATCACTGCACTTATAGGTGGAACAGATGCTAGGGCAAATATCCTGGCTGTATCCATGTTAATGAGAAACATATGGCATTTAGTTGCATTTAAAATATTTCATCTGTTCAGTTGACTTTACTGTTCAAGAGAGAGGTAAAGCAGTAAGGAAAGTCAACTGGAACTCTCTAGGACATTGTTTTCTCGTGAATGGAGTGGCTCCACTGTTGATCCTAGTGTAAGCTTAATTGTCTGGCATTATGGATCACAGAAGAGGATATTTTCCTAAGGGTGCCAATCCCACAGAAATAGCAATGTCTTAACTAAAGTTTCTTCAATAAATAACAATCACAGACAACCAAAAGTAAAAGCGTACGTCTGATGATGGATACGTATACAAGAACAAAGAAAATAGGAAAAACAAGATTTTCAGATCTACAATCACTGTAAGGAAACTATTATAAATTTGTATACATATGCAATCTGTCATGTATAACATGAATTTTTCGTATACAACAGCGTAATCACGTACATCTTATTGAGAGGCCTGGTATATACATAGCACATCATGTTTGTTAATTTTGTTAATTAGATTATTGATCTCTCATTCGCTCATTTTATGTATACAGAATATTTCCTGTCTCGCCGTTTTTACACACCAAGACCTCATTTCTTTTAAAGTTTCTAAAATTTTAATTTCGTTACAAAATTATAAGGGTTAATGTTTATTGGTCTGAGATTAAATTGGCTTTAACTTATATACTTCTGAAGTAGTTTCAGTAATAACAGACTAGGAAGTTAAGACTGAGACAGTCAAGTTTATGTTGACGCTCAGTCCTTGTGTTTGTGAATTACGAGTTTAAACGTCTCCAACTTGTCTGTCCAACACTAAACCTGTTTTTGATTCTTAATTATTGTTCTCATAACTTCTTTTCATTTCCAAACACATATCAACTTTTTTCTGATTTCAAGGAGTAACAACTTTATTAAGAAGTAATTTAAATTTCGCATTACGTATGACATTGTAATGTTACTCTTGTTATGCTTTACGCCTCCATAACAAAATTTAGACTACAATGCCATCATTACAGCATAATTTTATGTAAATCTTACTCCGTAATGTTGTGAATGTTACAAGTCATGGAGAACACGATAGGATCGCTAACTTTCACAATAGATTTTCTTATTATGATGATCATGATAGGATCGTGGATCATGCCTGTCGCACATGATACACAATCACAATGTTAAATGTCCTGATTCCAATACTGTAGATCGATACACATTTTAATTTTCAAAACAAGTGATAGTGTCAAGCTGTAGCATATTTAAGCTGCTTGGTTCCCACAGCTCGCTGTCTAGTTAGTGGTGGTTTGTCCACCTCGTTGCTATGCACAATTTTTGCTCACAGATTTAGAAGATAATTCAGAAAAAGACAGAAGGATTCCCTATTTTCTTCATTAACTTTTCTTCTTTATTCTCGTCAGATGAAATAATTTCCAAAAGAATTAAAATTGACATACCTGATGTGAAAGAAAAGTTTTCAGCATTAAACAATCTTTAGCATGAGAGAAAGCGTTTACAATCTGTTTCTCCCGTTTACAAACAGATCATAGCATAGCATTCCAAACTGGGGGATGTACACCTTTCCAAATCATCGTCTGCAAATAGATCATAGCAAAGCGTTTCAAACTGGGGGATGTACACCTTTCCAAATCATCGGGACAAGCAGAACATTACCATGAGAAATTGATGCAAAAGAACATAACAGAAGGAAAAAAGAAAATGTTGGTTTTTGAGAGAGTCAATATCATCTATTTTTCTGTGCATTATTTGCTTGCATCCTACGATATATTATATACATGTGAAATGGTCACAGTGATGCTTAACCAAGAGTTGTCATTTGAGTAATTTTGTGGTGTAGGACAAGATAATACACAATTTCAGAGATAATGCAACCATTATATATATTTACGATTTGTGGTAGGGCAAGTTGAAATCCGGCTTCGTCTGACAGTATAGGAAAAATTGATTAAAAATTTCCGTTTTTTTCCAAAGAGTCCCGACCAAGTGCAGAAAGTTCTCCTAAACAGTCCAGAATAAAAATAGGTACAACAAGAAGAAAAAAGTGCACATCTAGTGAAATTTGCCCTACTTAGGTTTTCAAAAACATCAAAAAATCCATAATGGCTGCATTATTATCTCTCCGAAATCAGTATTTTCCGCATCATCTTATTTTTTGGAAATTACAGTGTATGACTGCCTTAGTTTCAGTAGATTTTATCAGCTAGCTCCTAAAGATAGCAAGCCAGCTAGCTGCTGTGGCTGTGTGATGTGTGGTCTCTGGTGTGGTCTCCCCCTGGGGGGATAGGGAGTTAAATTTTCGATTAGTTTTTCTTTCATCCCCCAGAGCCCGATGTACAGAATTTAAAATTTATTATTAAAAAGAAATGTAGCTATTATAGCTACATTCGGGATAAATGGGATTAATTTCGAAGCAGGTCCTTGATTCTTTTTGCAGTAATGTGAAAGAGAATTGTTTGAGAATTGTTTACATATTTACCATCACAACAGAGTTCTGCCATATGACTTCACTGGATTGACATTATATTGATCTTATCAATATAATTGACATTGACATTAAGGCCATTTTCCACTAAGCGGAATTGTCCGCGCGACTCTGCGCGGACGGGATTTGCGCATGCGCTCTTCTCAAATATTATAATTTTCAGGCGGACATCCAGCGATCTGCAGTACGCACTTGAAGTTGAGAAATTTTGCTGACAGATGCGGATTTGTAAAAATAAACATTGCATGGACTTGAAGAAACATGGAGACATTCAACTTCTCTTCTTCTCTCTTTTCTTTGGCTTCGAATCCAGAGATCATGGCTACTTTAAATGCAATTCAATTACAAAAATCAAAAGGAAGAGAGGAGGTATTATATTTTTGAACTACACAAGCTTTCTGTAGCTTAAAAGGAGTTTTGTTTTACTTGCAGTTAGCAAAAATACTGCTTACTTAAAAATATAACTTTATAGATTCCAGATTCAGAGCATGTTAATGTTAATGAACAACAAACTTCAATACATCAACCATGGTTGCTGGGAACTTCATTCGATTACATCTCTTTATTTTTTTTACTGAATTGATGTTAATACTTTCTTGGTTATCTTTAAGCATCATTAAAATCAGTACTTTCTTTTTAAGCAGTAAAATACGTTTTTTTTCGTATAAAAAACATCCTCACTGTATAACTAACTCCTCGGTTTTGATTTTCATTTCGTCCGCGCGGACAGTTCCGCTTAGTGGAAATCCGCTCTGCGTACGCTTATCATTCAATTAGAGCTCATGCGCGAATTCCGCCAATTCATATCCGCGCGGATAATTCCGCTTAGTGGAAAATGGCCTTTATTTTGATCATTTCATTTTAAAAATGGTAGATCGAGATGCAATGAAATCGAAACAGCAGTGCCAAAAGACAAAAAAATAAAGCGACGATCTTATCTTGCGCATGACGAAACGAAGCATGATAAGTAAATCATTTGTTTTCCTGAAACTAATGATACCTCTGTCCTTGTTTTGAGATAAAAAAGGTCGGGATAAGCAAAAAGAAAAATGAGGGAACGACCATCATCATATTTTAATAAAGTGTAAACGGCGCGGGCGACAAAAAATATATAGTACGTCATGATTTGTTGTTATTTTTTCGGATGATGTCCGCGTAGGGGGTGGGATTTTAGATATTTCCGTTTGAATATTCTTCTCTGCTGTGAGACAAATATATAAATGGCACAAAGTTCTATAATGAGAGAGATTACAAGCAGGGTTTTTTTTGTCTCTTAAAAATGCACGATTTTCTGAGAGATAAAGGTAACAAGAAGAAGAAGGAAATTAACAATCAAGACATCTTCAAACGACAGGTCTTACTTCTCCTATGTAAACATAGGGGAAAAAATTGCACATCCAGTGAAATATGCCCTACTAGGTAATATCAAAAACATCAAAATCAATAATGGCTGCATTAATCTCCGAAATCGTGTATAAAATGAGAGTTGATGCGTCTCCCATCAGGCAGGAGAGAAGGAGGTTGCATGCATACCTATTAAGCAATTCGCTTTATTGCTCTCCATTTACTTTGACATCAAATTAGATAAAAAATATAAATAAGGAGTTTCATAGGAGAAAAACAGATTTTTTGAAATAAACTTTTATGATCATATATATATATATACCGTCAATGTTCCTAATTTAGAACGGCCTTCCTAATTCCGAGTGCAAAAAAATAAACAAAGATTCTGGTCATGGAAATATATTATACATCCATACTCACCAAAATCACCAAGTATAACTAAAAGTTATGTTTGTCTTTTAATTTGATTGACACAGTGCGGGATGTGCAATGTTTTAATTTATAGACAGTTGGAATATGTGTTCGGAATTAGGAACATTGACGGTAGTTTTATAGAATTTTTTAAAAATCCATCCATCAAACAGTGAACCACTAGTAATTCAGGGAACTAACCAGCAGTATGTTGTGGAACCAGCCAGCGAACCAACAGATGATTATGGTGAACCAGCAATCAAATACAGTCAAAATTTTCTCAGTTGGTTGTTTCATGCATGTTTATTTTGAACTTTGGGGACCCCATGAGCTGTTGTATTGAAAAACAAAGTTTAATGGACTGTTCGTTCTCTGTTGGTTTGCTGGTGGTTCTGCAAAATAGTGCTGGTTCACTGCTGGTTGTTGAATTAATGGTGGTTCCTTGTTTTAGTATGTACGTCTAATATCAATCCATCTTTCCTAAATTGATTATCTATCATCCTTCCATTGAAAACAAAATGCGGCAATAGGGTTAATCCAATAAAACTCTAGATTTTTCCCCACTACTCTCTTTTAAAGTTTCACCTACAAAAATTAAGACTCTACAATGCAGTTTCCATTAAATTTTGTCAAAGCAAATTGGAGAATATGGCAAGAAATCGACCCGGCTAGATATTATATAATACAAAGTGTCTTTATGCCCCACAGTTTTTCATGTCCCGCCGTGTACCATTCAAATGTTTTTGCCGTTCCTTAAAAGAAAAGTAAAAGAACAAGTCAACTTCGGAACACCTAGATGGATAGATATAATATATACGTTAGAAGTAGGGTGGAGCAGTTATTTTCTATTTAATTATTTTAATTTATTTTAATTTAATTATTTTATCTTAATTTAAACTGGTCATTTATTACAACATTGACATTTGATTCCATAGTGACCGCTGCACTGTGGCACTAATTTTACTTGATATGACTATGAATTCATCCATTATGCCAAGGCATTATATGAGGCAAAAGCCACTCAATTCTCTAAAGAAGCAATGTTGATATTCTGTTAATTCAAAGATTGAAGCTTTGTTTACGTTTGATGGTACTCTGATGCTCAGCTAATTCAGAGATAGAAGCTTTATTGATATACTGATACTCTGCATGAATTTATGCCGGTGAACCTATGTGTTTATCATAATTTTATTCACAGGGCTTATACTAGACCATTGTTGCTCTATACTCATGCTTAGAAGAAAAAAAAGAATCGTCAGCCTGCAACAAAAGTATGGTTCCTTATAAAAAAAACACTGTATACAACTTAAATCTGTTGTGTAAAAATTAAAAAAATGGTGATTTATTTTTTTCTACTAGTAGATATATATACCCCATACAGTACAGCCCAAAAGAAACTTTACATGTCCACATTAGATAAGTAGCTTACACATTGAATCTGCATCTTTACTGGGGGTAGGATTTTCAGTAATTTCACAAAACATGGATCCTGTGTTATTTTGAAAAATAGCGGTGGTGTATTATGTTGCACTTAATAAATACAAAATATTTCTTCTTTATAGATATTACAATATAAATACATTATGACTGAGAGAGATTATTCCCCGTTATCAATACAAGTTGTTCGTAGTCTCAATGATAAGTTGTATGAAAAACGAAAGACTGCAGCTTTGGAAATAGAGAGGTAATTAACCGTAATAAACGGTCAAACTATATAAGAAATTGAAATTTCAATGTAATGGCGGTATGTGGAAAATTGTGGAAAATTGTGGGGTGCACCTTAAAACATAAATTGTTTTTAGTCTGTATCAACAATTTTATTTCCTCATTTTTCTTTTATACTTTGATAGCTAGCATTCTTTGCCACAAATTTTGGCATACTCTCTAGTTCTGTTTCTGCAATATCTACATGAATTTAATAAAGTGTTTTGAGGTGTTAACAGAAATGACTCTGATGTTAACAAGAATGACTCTGATTTTGATGTTGTAAATTTGGAATCATTATTATTGTTGTTGTTTTTATATAATTGTGTTTAACTGTTTCAGGATGGTTAAAGAATTTCAAAGCAACAATGAAATCAAACAAATTAAAAAACTGATCACAATCTTAACTGATGAATTTGCAGTTTCTCACAACCCACATAGTCGCAAAGGTGGTTTAATAGGACTAGCAGCTACAGCTATTGCGTTAGGAAAAGTATGAAATTCTTCAAAATATCATTATGTAAACACTAAGGATGGATCGTCAATTATGTCTCTCTAATGTCTGCATTTTGTGGAGAATATAAATGGACCAATTAATTTAATCTGTAAAGAAAAGATGAAAACTTTTCGTCCACACAGTGGACAACCGTGTTTAGCTAGTGGGTGGGAAGGACAGCCCTGACCACTTTTAAACGTGTACTGTTGTTGCAACCGTTTCAGGGGATAATACAGAAAATTAATTTGGGCGTCGTTAGCAGAGCAATGGGACAACCCCTTGCAGCTGGGGGCATTATGAGCAACCCTAGCGTGGTCCATGGACAAAGTTTAAATTATCTTAAGTCCTTAATAGTTTTTTCTTGATGTTGTTTACAATTATAACTGGTCTTGACTTTAATCACACTGTAACCGTTATGTTTTTCAAGAAGAATCTTCTTGATTCTTTTCTATTTGAAAAAGAATGTTAAGACATGTGACATTTCTCTATTTATTTTGATATACCCTTGCTTTATACATACAAAAATACACTATTAGTTTGGCTGTACATAAAAAAGAGACATTTAAATTTAAAAGTTTTCATTTTTACAAAGTTTTTCGTAAGTAAAAGCTTAAATCGTTAGGTAAAAACTATAAGAAATATTCCTGCTTTATATCTTATTCTATTGTTCAACAATTTAGCACCACTTAATGATGTTAAGTGTCCGAATATCATATTGTAATATGACTTCCTTTCACATTTGAATGTGTTCCATGTACATCATTATTTATTGTTTTGTTATACTTCCTTAGGATGCTACATTTTATTTGGCCAGTTTGGTTCCTCCTGTGTTATCATGTTTTTCTGACCAAGACAGCAGGGTGCGTTATTATGGTTGTGAAGCATTGTACAACATTGCAAAAGTTGCCAGAGGATCCATTCTACCATTTTTCAATGAGATATTTGATGGTCTCAGCAAGGTGTGTTTTTTTCTTTCAGTATTGTTCTTTGTAGGTAAACATTGAAGTCGATGTTAGTCAGTGTTGCAGTGTTGCAGTTTTGTGATTAAGAATACTGAAAAAAACGCCTTACGTCTTTTTTTCTGTGTGTAGCTTGCAGCTGATCCTGATCCTAATGTTAAGAATGGAGCTGAACTTCTGGATCGACTTATCAAGGTAGCAATATAATTATTTCTCTTTTATTGTTTTGTCAAAATCTTATAAGAAACTGATAAATATCTCAAACTTTAGGACACTGTTGATTATAAATCCAGCTTTGATAATGGCTTATATTGTGAATGCCCCCAACTTTCCTGTGTTTAAGATCCAGATCCACTAATTACATTTTTCTGGATTGTATCTTCAATATTTACTGTTTTGTAGGATGTTGTAACTGAGAGTTCTAACTTCGATCTTGTATCCTTTGTTCCAATCCTTCGCGAACGGATATACACAACAAATCCGTATGCAAAACAGTTTCTCGTGTCGTGGGTAGGTTCTACTTTAGATCCAATTCTTGAACTTGTAGACAAGATGTTTTTGTTGCTGCATTCACCTTCTTAATCATTACTTGATCTTCTTTTTAATAATAAATAAAATAATATAATATAATAAAATAAAATTTAATAATTAATAAAAAATGTGTTTTACATTCTAATTACTTGTTGTTTCAGCTTTCAGCACTCGATGCTGTACCTGAACTGGATCTTCTAGTTCATCTGCCGGAATTTCTTGATGGTTTATTTAACATCTTTCGTGATAAAAGTGGTGAAATACGGAAAATGTAAGTAATTTTTATTAAAGATGCTAATGATTATGGAAATAAATCTGCATTTTATCATAGTGACATTGTGGTGCAACCGTTAATTTTAGTGGCTTTGATTGTCAAATTTGTATGTGATACATCACAAACGTCTGACTAACTATGCTGATCAATTATCACTTTCATTGATGCACATTTGCCATAAATATATTAGATGTACTTGGTTTACAGCAATTTGCAGAATCATTATGTGAACCCAATTTACCATGACTTTGAGTACCATGAGAAACTAATTAACTTATTATGGAATTTCATTATTACTTGCTTTTAAGGTGTGAATTTATTCTTGGGGAATTTTTAAAAGATATAAAAAAGAATCATTCGAATGTAAATTACGCAGCAATGGTTAACAATTTGGTACATCATTCCCAATCGGAAGGTGAATAGTATAATTTGTTTCAATTCTTTTTTCATCTTCGTAAGAGTACAAAACCAGAATGGAGCCATCAAGATCATGATATATCAAAGAAGGTTTTTCTTTTGTTATTTTGCGAAATAAGGAGAAAAATATTGTGAGGAAAAACCCAAAGATGAATAAGTTTTCTAAAATCCCTTTTTAGCTTGCCATTGTTAATAAACATTTTGCACCCAAAACCTTCTCTTATTTTTATTTTTACACTTTAATGTAATTATCTTGTTCTGTTGACTGACAACCACAACATACCAAAATGCTCTAAATACAGATTGATTTTCAGACTTCTGAAATGGCTTGATGAATTCCCCCTTAAACATAACTTACCTCTGTAGGTTAAAGAGAACCGATTACGTTTCATTTGTGATGTTGTTATAATTCATTTTTTTTATGGCAGATGAAATAATTCAGTATACTGCTATCACTTGGCTTAAAGAATTTGTTGCACTGTCTGGTAGAACTATGCTTCCATTTTGTGCCCTTATCCTCTCATCAATCTTACCTTGTGTCTCATTTAACGAAAGCAAACAACATATTAGAGAAGCCGCAAAGTCTGTTAATCAAGGTACGATTTTCTTACTGAAAGCATGTTGCATTGCTGTGTTTGTTATGTGTTTTAAGCAAAAAAATACCTAATATTTTAAACTCCAAGTTAAAATTAGCTGGGGGGAAATGTTAATCAGGAAAAATTTGTCTCAAGTTTTTAAATTTTGTTTTGGGTTCTTGAACTTTTCAATTGCAATATTTCACCATTCTAGAGAGAACTGATATGGTTGTATCTCCTTGTGAAAGGGTATATTTACAAGTGTTTTACAAATGAGAGAATGCAAGCTTTACTTCATCATTTACTGTGGCATTCAAATATCATGATGAAGGGATTTATTTGTTCTCATGATAGGACTCATGCGTTTGATCACCACCGAAGACGATATCGAAGGATCTGAACAAGAAAATTTGGCCAAAATGGCGTCAGCTTCACAATTAGATTTAGGACGAGTAGTTGAAGTATTGACAAGGCAATTGTCACATAGACAAGAGAAAACAAGACTCGCTGTGTTACGCTGGGTGTTGCAACTACATTTGAAAACACCTAATCGGGTACTTTGTTCATCCTTGTGTACACTCTGAATGCTTTTAGTGACTCAAATCAAGTAGACGAAATTCCTCATACATTATTTATTTCAGTTATTTCAACACATGGAGCAACTGTTTCCTGCACTTGTTAAAACCGTGTGTGATGAATCAAATGATGTACGTCAACTGCTTTTTTTTTTCTTTTCTTTCCTTTGTTCCCATGAAATTTTGTGGAGATTGGATTGATGTTAAAATACATACATTCTTTTTTATTTCCTCTTATGTTGATACTAGTAGCAACTTAACCATTATGTCATTATTCATGACAATAATTTTTAATAAATTCGTAAAACAACGAGCTTTTATTTGAAATTAACATACTTTAGGTGGTGTTGTTGGATTTAGAAGTTTTATCTGATATATCTGCTTCTTCAGCGGGTCCACCTCGAAAACGTGCGCACTCATCAATGGATCTCTCAGACACATCTAATGTAACACAACAGCATGAACTAAATACATATTTCACAAAGTTCATGACAAACTTACTACGAATATTTAGTACGAGGCGAGAATTACTTGAGAAGAAAGGTCCATTCATTATAAGGTATGGTTAAGGGAGAAATGTTTATTAACCAACATCATTCAAGCAAATTTTAATTACAGCCATTGCTATACCTTCCACTTTTAATCAGTGTCTCCTTGTCATTCACAATGTATTTTTATTTGCAGTTTTTAACTTTGTGTGGATTTATAAAATCCCTGCAACTTTCCTAAATTTTGGCAAAATTCTTTGATTATTATTCCATCTTAACATTCTCTATGAGCTGATATAAAAATTTTTAGGAAAAATTCAAAAATTCAAATTTTAGAGATTGCTGAAATTTCAAGATACTCATTTAAAATCGAGCTCCATTTACAAAACTAAAGAAATTTGCCATTATGATTTGACATATACGACATGATGTTTACATTATGTATCATATATAATCATCCCTATATATGTTTGCTTTGCTTCCATGGCGACATTTTTGAAATGTATATATACGGAAAATGAGTTGTTTATATGCAGCATAGGTAATTAAAAATCAAAATGTTTGGGGAAAAGAACTAACTTTTATTTCAAAACTGGGGGAAATAAATCCTCTGTTAGAACACCGGATGTGTTATTATATTAACACCCGATGTGTTATTATATTAAGTTGACCAAAAAAATATTTTTTTGAAATTTTGAAAAAAGAGGTTTAAGAAAATGACAGAGGAAAGAGAAATCAAAAGTTATTTACTGTTTCTTCTGTTCTAGGCATTTGTGTTTACTCTTGAATGCTCAAAATATATACTGTGCCCTTGCCGAGATCCTGCAAAAAGAGAAAGAGGATTTGCAATTTGCCTCTTTGATGGTGAACTATCTAAACATGATCTTGTTAACTCACAGTGAGTTGTTTGATTTAAGACAAAAATTAAAAGATTTGCATAATGAGGTATGGATTGGTTTAGTTTTGTTCCATTGTTTGTATTTCTTTAAATATGGATAAACCATTTTGCGTGAAGGTTATTTTGCACTAAAAGCTAAAATTTCATTTATGGTTTTAATTCAGCCCACCCATATTATTGTTTCAATCTTGTTTCTTCCTTTTTTTGTAGGATAGTTGTAATCTGTTCACCTGTTTATATCGCTGTTGGTGTCACAATCCAGTGGCAACGGTGTCCCTTTGTTTTCTTGCACAAACATATCGACATGCTTGTGACTTATTGTTAAAGTTGTATCTTTTCATTTCATAACCTACAACAGGTTGCAAAAGACTCCTTTCGTAAATGTTTCCTAATTCCTCACAGACAATAAACAGCAATAAGTCAAACATTCTGAGGAACTGTTGACAAGGTGGTCCTCAGAAACAATCAATCATGGAAAACATTGAAAGTCAACTCAGACAAGATAAAGTCTTTTTGAAATGACACGGTCACAGAAAAGAGGACATAACAACTGCCAGAATTGTTGGCTGAAATAAATTCCTCATCAACGAACAGTGTTGTTCATGTTTACGAAGGTTCATGTTCATGTTCATGTATCATCATTTCATTTATCCAACTCCTTAAGTCGGATGTTTTGAAAGTGAAGTTTACACACCTTTCTAATCGAATCCTTAATACTTCCATGAGGCAATTTATAAACATCAAAACTGCTTCTCCAACATTTAATGTCAATTTGTTTTCCTTAATTCTTTTTTTAGTGGTAATTTGGAAATAAATGAAGAATTCTTAACACAAATAGATAAGCTTGTACAAATTATTGAATCTCCTATATTTACTTGTGAGTAATTCTTTTCATTTGGAAGCATTTCATTTGAATTTTTTTTAAAGTTGGTAGGGATCTGCATTGTATATATTTTTCGTTGACTATCATAAAACATTGGCGGCATTTACATGATACCTGGACAAAAGTTTGCCCTCGTTTTAACACCAGGTGTTTACATTAGACCACATTTATTTTGTTTGCAATAACGCCTGCCATTTCATAAACAATATAATGCACATAGTGATTCTTTTAATAACTTCATTGGAATAAGTGTTTACATGACATCGAACTGTTTCATTAAGCTTTCCTTCGGTAGTTAACACCAAAGTAATTTTAACACCCACAACAACTATTACAATTGCTTTTTATGATTGCTAAAACTTCAGAGGTTTTCGATAGAGAAAGAAGTGTAGTTGCAGTGAGCTAAATTTCCTTTCCTTCCCTTTTCTCAACATTTCTTCTGATTACGATGTTGTTGCAAAAGGACTACAACAGTTTTATTTACGACTATTTCCCTTGATGTGAAGAAGGATAGAAGATGGAATACTTGAATAAGTGAATGTAATTTTTATTTTTATTTAGATTTACGACTTCAGTTATTAGATACAGACCGAAATTATTTCCTATTGAAAGCCTTATATGGCTTACTCATGTTACTTCCACAAAGCTCTGCATTTACATTACTGCGAAACCGACTTGATTGTGTGCCAAATGTTCACCAATTGCCTACAGCACTCAAAGACCAGTAAGATATTTTCCTTCATGACAAATTTTGAGAAATCAAAAGCCTCAGAAACAACATTTCATATCACCTTTTGAATGCTTGTTAATCTGATAATTCCTTCATGAATTTGCAATTACTATAAAGTCAAAAATTATTTTTTGTTGCTTTATTGCTAATTGTTTACGCCCTCCTTTAGTACACTGGCAAAAGGGAAAGATTATGATGTCCGTAAAGCTGTTCGAAAAATAGAATTCAATGAATTACTTGAACATTTTCTTCAACTTCAAAAAGCACATGCTGCAGCACGAAAGAATAAGCTAGTTCATGAGATTCGAACGCTGAGATGAAGTTTACTAGACCTACAATCAACCAATATCTCAATAATAGATAGAAAATACTGATGTCTGCATGGGGAATCTCAAAGTATTTTATAAATACCGTATACTCCCCTAAGTGGAGACCCCTGATAACTGGGACTTTTCTTTAATGAGACCGAATCAAATCCTGTGAGATATATTTCATGGTAGTTTCTCATAATGAGTGATTCACTGAAGTAGGACATTTGTTAAGTGGGATGATTTCTTCGTTCCCTTGAGAGTCCCAGTTTTTATATTATAATATAAAATTACCATTTTTGAAATTTTATGACATTTTGGATATAATATTATTATATTTCTTATCATTTTTTTTCTATAAAATTTAAGGTTTTGTTTTCTGATTTATATAATTTAGTGTAATTCGTAGAGATCCTTAAAATATTTTCCAATGCAATATTTATTTTACACACATCACAAAACATGTTTGCTTGTTTATTCTAGCTGGATGACTTTTTGTTGATTTCTTTATAATTGTTTGATAAGTATAGTGTCATTTTTTGTCGGATTTTGACTCGCTTGATTTGACTCGCTGAGATTTGAAGTTGATGAAAACATAATAACAAAATAATGCATCAAAACAAATTTCAAAAACAAATTTCAAAAACTTCAAAATGTGATTATAAATGTATATTTGAATATATGTATTTGAATAATCTGCAACAATTTCTTCTTTCACAGATAAAATCCAATAATGTTAGGTTTTTTTCTTCGTTTGTTTTAATTCAAATGACTTTCAGGAATTCTTGTTTTCTTCTTATTTTGATTATAACATAGTTTAAAAGTGATGACTTACGTTACATACAGAAGTTCTGAAACTGATCTTTTCTTCTGAAGTTGTTAACAGTTTTAAGGATTTGCATGTTGCACCAAAAAAGTTGCAGGGGTAACTTAAGCATGATATAGATGATCCAACTTTGAGTTGTAAAACCTCTGGTGTTTACACATTCAAACTAAAGTTGTATAACTTGGAGAAATCAAATCCTGCCATATAAATATATGATATGTTCAAAAACAAAACTCATCGTAAAATTATCATTTCAAAAATGAGTTTTGAACAAGTAGCTGCTGCCTGTGGCGATAGTTGTCGATGGAGTTCATATTATATAAAAAACAAACAGGGAAGAAAGTGTTGAACAATTTGGGTGAAACCATCGCTGTTTAGAGAGGTTTGTGCTGGACTGTTTGACGTATCTGCAGATACGTATAATAAACTTTCCTCTTTGAATTACTCAGCAATAAAATCCTAAGTAAGTTCTACCTTATTTTAAAATAAAAAATAAAGAAAATCTAGCAGATAGAAAACTTATTTTTGAAAAGATTGTGACATAAAGGGAGAAAAAGTTTATTCAAACATTAACTTTATTCTTCTCTCACTTCGGCATTACTAGTTGTAGAAAATAGAACACATCCTACTTTTTAAGAAGTTGTACAACTTTAGTTGGACCATCTAAAATCGCACTTTAGATTTAGATGGTTAAATTGGTGTAATGTTTGTTGTTATCATCAAACAAAATCCATATAGGGTTTTTTATGAAAGTTTGTTAGTAAATTAGAGATTGTTAGGTTATATTGTTATAATATATCTCCTACAAAGTGACTTTTCGCTCATCTGTATTCACTTAAAATATGCTCTACATTCTGACTAACTGAAGTGTGAAAAGTAAAACCTACAACACCTGTTTTATTTTTTTAAGTCTGTAGATTCAAAAGTCCAGGAAAGTAGGCAAAATAATTAAACTTTTGAGGATTAACATCATGAGTATGAGTGTCTTGTTTCTTTTCATTATCCAGTGATCAACTTTCAGCTCTCTCTCTCTCTCTTATCAATTATTATTAATATTAATATAATAGTATTCCTTATTCTCTCCTAATTATATTTAGTCCTAATGTTTCTTCTCTTCTCTACAACCTTATTCCGTTATAAAAAAAAATCATTCTTTAGAGTTTTTCCTAAATTCATCTTTCTCTCCTGTTCATGGCCGATATTCAATAAGTTAATACACAAAACTAGACTTCATAATGAAGACTTTGCCAATTTTGTTTTCATTGTTGATCTCTCATAATACTCTCTGCAATAATATTCTATTTTCAAGTATCAACACTATAAAAATATGACTTCCATCAAAGGAGATGAGCATCCAATGTTTGACCAATTAAAAGAAACATTATCCAAATACATTGATGAGTCATATGTTACCAGAAATATACAATCCGAGTTACAAGAGGTAATGCCTATGTTCTTAAACGATGATGTTTATCTACAGTACACATCCGTTAATTGGAAGACTGGACCAGACATTTTGTTTGCTTTTCTTGTTTGGAGTTACTAACTACGAAATTAACACCTTTTTAAGGCCCTCCCTCCAATAAACACGGCTCTAAAACCTTGAAAATTTTAATGTACAGCTTGACATTAGGAAAGCCATGAGGAAATTCAGTATCTATCAAAACAGTGGTGTTGTATTTTTAGGCTAAGGAATCACTCAACTCCACAAAGGATTATTATTTCCAAATGTTATGGTTATATACTGAAATTAAAGAACTGTTGTTAGAGCATAACTATGGTTTACATGATGAGAAGTATGGTTTATACGAAGCAACGTATCACATCGATGACGAGAAAGACCAAAAACTTGATAATGACGTAAAAAATTATTTTTCATACAAACTGGATATTGTTTGTGTACTATATTTTTACTTTCTTGGCTATTGAGAAAACTTTTCGTTGGGTTCCACAAAGTGCTTAAACCAGAAAACTGCCTTTGCCATACCCTTTAGTTCTGGAAATTTTTGGTTCCCATTTATTTGGACTCTGGACCATGGAGTGTTCTGTGAAAATTAAGGAATGAAAAACAAGGGGAGCTAAAATACAAGGCGCACAAAAATTTCCCGAAATAAAGGTAAATTGATTTTTTTATATATATATATTTACTATTTTGAACAATACATTTTGGGTACAACAATTATTTGACTTTGATGGTGTGACTTTTACATTTCCCATTTCCTTTAATCGTAGCTGCCTTGTACGTCATATTTAACGTGAGCTATTGGGCCATTACAGACAATCTGGTTTACTCGATATTTGGTTACAAAGATAAGCCATTAAAGGCAGCAGGATTTACGGTCGGAGACAACAAAAGTGTCCGCTATAAGTAGGGGTTTGGATTTCATAGAAAAAAGACATCAGTTCCTTCAAAAAGTGTCGCATATAACAAGGTGTTGTCTGCTATAATTCACACTTACACATTTTGGTTTTTATGTTACTTTTCCAGACCATCCAGTTATTGTCTGACATGTTGTGTACGAACGAGGCGAAACAGTGTATAAACATTTCAATGGATCCGAATGTTGAAAGTGATGAGCATCTGTTCGGGTTATCAAGTGAAGATATGGACTTAGATATTCGAAAGAAAAAAATGATACATCAGGTATGCATATTGAAAAGGAATCCAAGGTTTTTGACTATCAATTTTGTAAATTTAAAGACAATGTGTTGTTATAAATACCGCCGGAGGTACCACCTCGTGCTGACATCATCATTACCGATGATGATCAAACAATTTCTTGTTTCTCACCTGTTATTATTGTTCATGCTCATGTGCTGAGATCATCATGATGTCAGATTTTGCTATATTTATAACAACACATTGTCTTTAACTTGATATACCTATTCTCTCTAAACACTTGAGAGATATTATAAGGTATTAAAAGTTAGTTGTGGTTGGTCCTTTCCAGGCTGGTCAATTTTAATGGGATGAAAAATTTATTTGTTGTTTTCGAAACAAAACCTTGTCACTTCTTATGACAATTAGACCAATGAATTTCATGAGTCTCTCTCATGCCATCGTTAGGTCTCATGGGGTCTCAGGGTTGCAGTATGCTGATGTCAGCCGTTGGAATCCCTCATTTGAACAATAAGAATGGGTCAGCTGCTCCTTCCAGGCCCATTTCTTATTGTTCAAATGAGGGATTCCAACTGCTGACATCAGCATACTTCAACCCTCGGTTCTACTTATAACAGTTCATTATCTTTAAGTATATTGGTTTTGTTGCAGAGTCTCCAACAAGCATGTATACCTCTGATAGAAAAAAGATTGAAACGAAAACTGATTTACCTCTTCAAATTTTGGAATCCTAGCAATCAAGGTAACATTTATACTGATAAACAAAATATCTCTAATTTGATGTTTTCGATTAATAGGTAACCAAGGCACAGAAGGAGGGGGCGAGGTGTAGGGGTTTCTTTTGGGGTGCTTATTAGAGGGGAAGGGGCGCTAAAAATGAATTAAGTATGATATTACTATTGATGTAAAAATTAGTTTTTCTCTTTAGATAGTGAAGGGTTGTGTTTGGCAAAAGCTAATCAGTTACCAGGTACCATAGCAACGGAGAAAACACGGTTGGATGAAGCGAAGAGGTGTTTATGTGAAGAAAGAAAGAAATATAACTCCATATTCGAAGAAAATTATCGGGTGACCTTTTAGTATTCAATCATGTATTCCAAGGATTTCGGTTTATCCCGAAGAGAAATAGAATAAACAGAAATTTAAATAAACTACTAAAAAAATTACGACGGGAGTGATAGGATGCGCGCGCACCATTATGTTGGATTAAACAGCTGCATCTACCATCTTAGAATATTCGGAGTTCACTGGAAGAGTTACACGAGAAGATGTCCAACTCGCGACATCAACCCAACGCTCATACGACGAAAATTACAATCGATTGGTTGGCAGCAAAATGTGATTACATACTTGCAAAAATAAAGTTGGTTTGAATTTTTAGTTATTTGTTTGTTTTTGTTTTTGTGATGTTAATCCGCAAAGGGGGAAAAATCTTCAAAAAGTCACTGTGGAGGAGTGTTTTTTATTGAAACAGCAAGCGATATTGCTTGCCATTTCTATGAAAAACACTCCTCCTCGTAGACTATTTGAAGATTTTGCCCACTGGGATGTCTTCTCACTTGTGTTCTGCGCCTTTTAAGCGGACAGGTTTAAACATCAAGGTGTGAACGCCTTAGTTTTATGAACAAGCTCAGACGTAACAATTGAGGAAACACCCAGTTTCTTTCAGTGAAAAAAAAAATGCAGAAAATGACCTAATATTTGAATTTTTATATTCTTGCACGAGTTCAAACTTTAATGGCGACGTTTTCACAATCATTTTCTTTAGGGTGATGAAGAATCATTTACTGGTAGAGACTTACACTGCGGACACAGTAGAAGCGTTATCAAAAGTGCGGTAAGTTTTGAAATGGTGAAAATATAGAAAAACCGAAGCAAACAATTTTTCCACCTAATTTCCCTTTATCCAACCTGGAAATTGGAACAGTCGTATATGGGGTTGGGTGAATTCAAACGAACGGTTTTGTACAACTATCTTCAGAAACAATCTTTCGGCACGTTTCATTTTTATTTACTAAGCTTCAATGTTCTTCTTCTTCTTCTTTTTTTTTTTTTGCTTGATTTGAGCCTCAAATGTTCTTATTCCTGTTCTTCATCATCTAAATTCTGACCAAGATCTAACCTGTGCATTTTAATGCTATTTTACACTCGTGGCAGATTGAGCTCACAGTAACGCAGTAATTAATCTGTTGTTATTACAGTAGAATCCCGTTTAGTCGTACCCCGGATAACTCGTACATTCGCTAAGTCGGAGGGATTTCTTTTCCCCCTTCGATTTGATCCGAGTTATCGAGACTTCGGATAACTCGGACATTCGCTTAGTCGGACGAATTTCCTGTCTCCCCCGAGGGTCCGAGTTAACGGGATTTTACTGTAACTTAAAATGTATGTAAACAAAGCGTTTAATTTGAGGCAAGGAATTTCTCTGGCTAGTAAAATCTCCGCATTTTTTCGTATACGTTATATTGAAACTGTAGTTCAAAAAAAAATTCTTTATAGTGATACGACACGAAATATGTGATATTTCGATTAATTGTGCAGGACTATAGATTAGTAAAATGAACAATTTGAAATCAGCAACAACAAAAAAATGCTCCATAGAAGCTTGCCAAGTGATAGTTTTGAGAATGAATTTCAGTGGAAAATATTTGAAGAATATCACATGTTAGTTGCCCTATTGAAATTAGGTTCTTAAATGAAAAACTTAATTTCTTAAATCTGTTCAATTTTAATATTACCTTTTAGACGTTATTTAACTGAAGAAATCTCTCGAACAAGAGATGAGCTATCGAAAACTAAATACTCGTTGCAATTCTACGAATCCACAGGCGATTACTTTACCGAACTGCTAGAACAATACACACAGCTGACTATGCAAATAGACAATAAAAAGTGGGCGTTATCGGAATTGCAAAGATCGAAATCATCTTGAAGGCAGATTTTCGTCGATTGATGAAATGTTATGAATCGGTAGTTTACGTAATTTAGTGATCTCTAATTATCATAAAACTACCACAATGCAATGCCATTATTTTATGCTTGTTTGACCATGTACTTAAACAAACTACAGTGGACTCTCTATCTCCAACTCGTAAGGGACCGAGAAAATTGTTCGAGATAGAGAGAAGTTAGAGTTAGAGGGTGTTTGAGACAGAGAGAGACCACTGTATTTCATTATGTATATAGGTTTGTCTAACAAGGCATTTGAAATTTTATGCGCCTCTTCCCTGTAGGCAAAATCTTCAAAAAGTCTCTGAGGAGGAGTGTTTTCTATAGGAATGGCAAGCAATATCGCCCACTGTTTCAATAAAAACACTCCTCCACAGAGATTTTTTGAAGATTTTGCACACTGGCTTACAATAAAATCCTTCAATAAACGACCTTACTTTTTAAACACCCCCTCCTAATAAACGCCAGCCCTCGTGAACTACTTGTCCTTGCACATTGCAAAGACGTACTATAATGCGTACACATACTCCATGTACGGATGGATGGATTTACAGTCAAATTTTCATAGGTAAAATCTCTATAAAGCGGACAGCTCTCTAAAAAGTGGACACCTTTTTAATGCGTCAATGGTGTCTTGCACTGATAATGTTGTCTGTAAGGAAGGTGTAACTTATATCGTTCAGTAGTTCTAAAAATAATGGATCATCATATTTTGCTTAGGTTTCTTAAGACCTTCCCTAAATCTCCCAGATTCCACAAACTCTTTAACAGAAACAACCTAAGGGTATCTTACAGCTCAAGGGCTTAGAACCGGATTGTTACTGTCGAAGCATGGACTTGAAGTTCCTGGACTATACAAAATAAAAGACCGGTAGAAAAAGAAAAAAGAAAGGCATTCGTTGATTCACTGTAACTTTAACTGAAATTAAAAGGGAAAAGTGTTACACCTGCAATGATGGTGTATTTTTCCAAATGATGAAAATGGGCCCCGGAAATCAGAGCATGTAAATTTCAAAAGTACTTTAATGTTGTGAAATGTGTTGAAGAATATGAATATGAATGCATATTTGTTACGACGACAACAATCGTTTGACAGTTCCAATTTTATTTTGGCCGCTATCATCAGCAGATATGAGATCTCCTTACGCAACTGACGGGAACGAGGACGGCGACGTGGAAGTGATCCACAAAGACAGTGTTGTTATAAATACCGCCGGATGTACCAACTCTTGTTGACATAATCATTACCGATGCAGATCTTTCAGTTACTACTATGAAAGTCATAAAAGCAACAAAGATAATAACTTATATTTATGACCAACTGTAGTTCACGTGCTACTTTTATCAAGATCAAACAATACAACAATTCCTTTTCGGATCTTTCACAGATCTTTCACTTGTTGTTATTGTTCATGCTAATGTCCTGAGATCATCATGATGTCAGATTTGGCTATATTTATAACAACACATTGTCTTTAATGAATCACAAAGCAACGCAAATTCTAAGAATTCAGCAGTAAACAAGTAATGGTCGATCTAGACTTTCGAAAGCCATGTTGTGTTGATTGATTTCAATATGGTAGACCAACTGGTTGAGGATGACTCTTTCGTAGACTTTAGATAAGACAGGAAGAATTGATATAAGACTATAATATAAGCTTGAGATGGTGATTCGACTTTTGGTATGGGGCTGATTCCAGCCCTCAGGAAATGTTTTACGTTCGATGAATCCATTGATGATATGAGTTAGTGGTGAGATGATTTTGAATGCTGTCAGAACTTCGTGGTAGGTTGTTTTCTTTAGATTAAAGTGTGCGCCATTGCTGTTTGGCATTGCATTAATGAATGAGTGGAGATCTGTACTGGTTTTGTGGTTTGCGGTTTGTATGCTGTACTGCAACAGTGTTGTAATGTTTGTTTAGATCTTCTATATCGTGGTCAATTATTGTATTGCTTGGTTTCAAGATGCGATTGATGATATTCCAAACATCCAAAGGTCTGTGTGATGATAGGCTTTTCTGTAGAAAGACCGCTTCGCTTCCTTAATTTCAGTTTTTTTAGCGGATTTCGAACGCTTCGGAAGTGTTGCTAGTCTTCAGAACTTTGTGTTTTGTGAGCTTTTTTTCGAAGGGTGTCTCGCAGTTCGTTGATTTGTAGGTCGTGCATCCATGGACAGGTGGTCTGGCTATTTTGCGGCGTTTAAGACGAGCATGTTCATTGATGCATCATTGAAAAATGATATCGTTTATAATTTTAAGTTGTTCATTTGGGTCATAAGCTACTTCCAACCTCGAGCCCAGGGTCTCTTGCCTTTTCGATATACGGCAAATGTACGCTGTCCGTATGTCAAAAAGGCAAGAGACCCTGGGTTCGAGGTTGAAGCTACTTCCTATCTTTGCTTCTCCATTGTCTGTACAACTTCAAAACATAACTTTTCACGTTGTGTGCGGAATGTGGCAACCTGCTAATGATTTATTCAAATTGATAAAAATTTTCCCAATGGTGTAGTATGAAACAGACTTCTTTTCTAAACGAAATCAACAAGGAAAGGAATTTTTTGTTTAACTTACATCGCCGTCCTCGTTATCGTCGTGTTTGCGTAAGCTCCCTAATATAATAGTTCGTCAGTGCATAAGGTAACTTGTACAATTCACAAAATCGTTAACAAAATAAAGGAAATTCATTGTATAAAAAGAAGAAATATGTTATTCAACCAATCATCAGAGCATCCTGACAAGTGAGGCCCGGAAATCCCGAGTTACACAATCGAGTTATAAAATCGAGTTATGGATTATGACGTCATAATTCGAGTTATTAACTTAAATTTTTAATTTTCGATATCACTTCGAGTTACTAACTCGAAAATATATTTCTCCCTTCTACAACTTGAGTTACTAACTCGAAATTAAAAAAGCCAAATTTTGACTTTTTCAAATAAAGTCGAGTTACAAATTATTCTTTTAAATGTCAAACGAACAAAATGATACATTAAAAATGAAAATCCTGAGTTTTTGCAAAGCTTTTTTTGGTAGTGACAATAGGGCGTTTTCCAAAACAACCGACCGGCCACCGACCAACCGACCATTAAAGGCGCCACGCGGTCAAAAAAAATGCGACTATCTTGACAAAATTGATGGTCTCGAATAATGTTGCATTTAATGGATTAAAATGAAATTTATTTCGTTGTTTCATAAAGCCCAATTAGCCACGGCACATGCCTTTATTTTAAAAAAATTGACCGCGTCGCGCCTTTAATGGTCGGTTGGTCGTTGGTCGGTTTTTTCTGGTCGGTTAGACGGTGGCCGGTCGGTGGTAAGTTGTTTTGGAAAACGCCGTGACAATGGCAGTGATAAGCTTCAAAATTCAAATTCCGAAACAATAAGTATATCTATTCAAATGTTATTTTTACATCGGTGTTTCACACACACCCAACCCCCGGATATAGCCGTTTAAAAATATCATATATATACTTGTGGTGTGGTGGAAAATTGTACCACCACCCTGCCCACACACGAAATGTTTAACACTGTATGTTAACAAATTTATTGGAAAATCATAAAAGCGCTCCACCTTTTTTTGTTGTAATCAAAAATTGATCCATCAATAAATGACACCCCGTGGATAAATGTTTCGTTTTCAATTTGCGGGTTTTTTCTTAATTAATGTATGATTGATGACATCATTTTTCATCCAGAAAAACCTATTCGAAAAATACGTTCTGTGTTTTATTCATTTATAAAATGTGATTTTCATGGTGTTAGAAATGTAGTCAAACAATAATGGAGATGTAATGTAATTATGTTGAATCTCTTTTTTTCTGGGAACGCCGTTCTTTAGATAATGCGCTTTAACGGTATCTCCATCATATATTGCCACAAATTAATCAAAATAAATCCTGCTGGAGGAGATTTTTAAATTCTTGAAAGTAGTAATAATTATTGTCTAGGTTAAGCCTCAAAGAGTTGTCCAGCGTCTATTACATTCACGAAAGACAATGTAGTTCTTTTATACAGGCAGCTGTGAATTAGTTGTGTAAAAGAGGACACAAATTTCTAATGCAGTTTATTATTATTTGAAGACTTGTTATCTTGCTATTTCTCAGGATGTATTTCAATAGTGTGAATTCACATGTTTGCAACACCTTGAGTATTCTTTATTTGATACTCTGTTTCATTACTTGCTCTCATGCAAATTACCAAGAAGTCGATGTGGACGAAGCTACAGCTATTGGTACCAAAATTCATGAATTGCCACAACCAAGTAATAACTTTGCATATAGTTTATATGAATATGGTGATCCCAAAGGCATTGCTTTTTTTTCTGTAACTGAGCGTGGGGAAGTAATATTAAGAGATAAACTTAATTATGAAGTTGGTAGAGTTAACTCATACTATATTATTGCTGTTTTGCGTAATAAAAATAAAAATTACGGTGGCACTGCATACACTAGAAAATTTCAAGTAATTGATTCAAATGACAACTCTCCTGAGTTTGCTAAAAATAAATACAATGGTGAAATTAAAGAAGGGCTGCCTGCAGGTAGTATAGTTGCTGGGCTTGAAGATTGTTTTGCAACTGACCTGGACAGTTCTGGTATTAGTAAATATGAAATAACAGCTGGTAATAACAATGATGAATTTGTACTGGATACAAAAGATATTGATGGAATGAAATTACTTGTAGTAAAAACCAAAAGAAGTATTGATAGAGATGAGATTCGCTCTACACCTTACTTAGATCTTGGGATTCGTGCACATGATGGTGGTGTTGGAGTCGAGCAGAAGTTTACTCAAACTACTATTCACATTAAAATTTTAGATATTAATGACAATCCCCCTGTATTCATCTATCCTAATTGGCAAAGAAGTATCCAGGAAAATGCCATTATATCATCATCTGTTATTCGAATCAGTGCTACAGATAATGATGAGGGACAAAATGCTGAAATTTATTACTATTTTAAAGAGGATACTGATGATTTCTACATTAACCCTTCCAGTGGAGAAATAAGCGTGGCATCTCACTTAAATGCAGAAGTAAAAAGGTCATACCCTTTAGTAGTTGTTGCACAGGATAAAGCCTTATCTAATCAAAAAACCTCTGAAGCTCCTGTTAACATTGAGATTTTAGATGTTCCCCAATATCCTCCAACGGCTACCCAATCTTACCAAGCATTCAGATTTTCTAAGAAGACATTTACAGTTACTGTTCGTGGAGATCTTCCTGTAAGAGCATTTGTATTTTTTGCACATGTTTCTTCATCAAACAGAAAACTTGAATATTCATTAAGTGGCTTTCAATCAAGTTACTTCAAAATTAGCAAAAAAAGTGGTGTTGTTACTTTGCAACAAAAGCTTGAATTATCTACTGTCATTAAAAAATTCGATTTGTCTGTTCAAGTCACTGATGACCAAGGATCTAGAGATAGTATGACACTCACTGTTAATGTCCAGCCATTAAATCTCAATCGTCATAATCCTAAATTTGAGCCTAGTACAGTGAGTATTAATATCCCTCAAAATATTGATGCTAATTCTGAAGTTGGATACACTGTTCGTGCAACAGATGAAGACCAAGGCAGTTATGGTCAGGTTTCGTACTTTATTGAAAAAGGTTCAGGTATCGGCTATTTCGACGTTGCAAGTAAGACAGGAAAGATCACAACCAAAGTGTTGTTTAAAGAATCAAAAGTTTATGACCTTTACATAAAAGCCCAAGATAATGGCCTGTACAAAAGATATGGCCAAATGTATTTGAGAATCAATGTAAAACCTGTCTATACTTTCGCGCCTGTTTTGTCAAGGGCCATGTATACTGGTTATATTGATGAAGAAGAAGAACAAGATTCATTTGTTTCTGCCATATTTGCAGCAAGCCCAAGCCCTGGCAGGAATGTTATTTATGAAATTACTGGCAAAAGCCCTCAAGGTCTTGCTCTGAACAGAGAAACTGGTGTTATAACTACCACTCAACGTCTTGACCACGAAAGAGAGCAATTCAAATTTATGGAGGTCATAGTAAGAATACAAGGCATATCAACGTCCACCAGAACTGCAGTATATACGATAATAAACAATGTTAACGATAATCCCCCTGTGTTTACGAGACCATCGATTACGGTTCATGTTGCGGAAAATTCTGGTGACGTACCAAGTCTGCTATGTTTATATGCTACTGATGATGATGGTGATGGCAGTCCTGTATCATATGCAATCAAAAGTGGAAATATTGGGAACGTATTTAATATTGACAAACAAACAGGTGAGTCTTTAAATTTTTAGAGTAGACTCCCTTTGAGCATCCAAAGGATGTTGTTTAAATTACAATTTACACAGAAGCCATCACGAAAGGCTTCTTTCAAATAAGTTTGATTTAGGATAAGTTCCAAGTATGGGGTTATTTTAAATAGATGTTTCAAAGAAATAAATTCAGGCTCAGGAAACTACTACCTGTTGAGAGTATGAATTATTTAGTGTTTAACTGAATATTATGAGTCAGTTAAATTAAAGTTTGAATAATTCATGGTCCAGCAAGTTTTTTATGAAAGAAAACATGATATTTGTGAAAATTTTGGTTTTCCAACCGTTTTATACGCAAAAACGATTTTAAACTTGATTTTTCATTCATCAATAAAACTTTTCTTAGTTTAGCTTTTTTTTCTTCCACAAGCCCTACATTATGCTTCTATTGAGTAGAGATTGTTATTTCAAATTTTGAATTAAACATTATATTGTCTCCCAGTGTTAAATTCAAAAAGGTTTATTATTGAAATGAACTGCACCTTTATCCGGTTATTTTGCATGTGAGAAAAAAAAGCATGTTATTACAAAGTACATAATAATAATAATGAATCTTCTGGTCATAAGAAGATTAGAAAACACTTAAAATAACCTTGTCCAGATGATCATCAATTCTAATTGATAAAGAGATTGTGTTTTTTTTACTTTTTTAAAAGATTAAGGTCGGTTATTTGATCATTAAATTTTAAAATTTCTCTTTAAAAACCCATTACTTTTTATCCTATTACATATTAATCATAATTGATTCAGATAATCCTTTTCAGTTTAGCATTCCACACTTTTTTGTGATTCAGGATTCATAAGACCTTCTTGTTTATTATTCTTATGAATTATAGTATATCAATTTTTCCTGCAATAAAAACATAGCTTCTTAGAACTCAAATTTTTAAAAAAGTATCTAAACAAGAAAACATTTTAAAGCAACTTGAGTTCTGAACTTTAAGTCCTAAGCAAGCAAACCCCATTTCTTTGATTAACATCTTTTGTATAATAATCCAAATGTGAAACCGGTATGAAATTAATTCCTTGCTTTTAGGTTAAAATCATTTCAAAAATTACTCAAGCATAAACCTTCACTTCGGTTTGTGCATGTAACCACATAATAGATTCTTGGGTTGGCGTGAATCTCACTCCAGCGTGAAATTGAGCGTGTAAACGACCTCTAACAATTCCTTGAACAGTTTCATGATTTTAACAGAACATAATAAGCATTTAAACTTGTGGTTAAAATTCATTAGTGCTCGAGTGTTCAGTACAGTGTGTTTTAGTGACTGAATTCATTTCCTTTTAGAAGGTACACTCCATTTAGATAAGAGCAAATCTTTTTTTTTTATTTCAGGTCAGTTATCTGCTAAAAATCTTGATTATGAGCAAACAAAAACATACAATTTGCATGTAACAGCCAGTGACGGGTTACACGAAGCAAACGCTAAAATAAATGTTCAAGTTGCTGATGCAAGTGATCCTCCACATTTTGAACAGTCCGTGTTCACTGCCAAAGTTGATGAAGGTGCTTCCCAAGGTACCCTTGTCAAAAAATTGGAAGTCAATACTGTCAAAAGTAACAGTCATATCTGTGGTTGGGGCAACGACAATGTTACACCGGAAATACTCAACTTGTTTACATTGACTACTGAAGCCAGATCTTGTGTGGTGAAAGTTGCAATAAGTGGATCACTAAAGTGGAGGGAAAACAAACAAGGATACAAATTCTCCATCACCGCTATCAATAAAGAAAACAAAAATCAAGTATCAACTGCCTTGTTAGATGGTAAATAGTTGTTAAAATCTTCTTTTTTTATCACAGTCAACCTGAAAGAAACTTTAAACATTTGCGAAGGAATCCATTTTAACATGAAAGCACAAATATTTTTATTTACAGTTTTATCAATTTCGCAAAATCAACATTTTGTGTTCAACGCCTTTTTTTTTATCACAGGATTGACTAAACATCATATTGAATAAATAAAAGACTGCTTCTAGAGATACTGACTCTTTGTGAAAGCTAATTAATTATCTTTCTCGAAAACATAAAGTTCCTTTCCGATTGAATGGTAGTGTTGGTATATTATTGTTCTAATTAGATTCTTGATGAAATTCTTTATGTTTCCCTCTACAATGGGCATCTATATAGTGGACACATCTACTTCTACTTAACGGACACCTCCTTATAGCAAACATGTTTTTTGGTCCCGATGGTGTCTGACAGGTTTTACTGTATAGTGTTGTTTTCATTGTTGCTCATTGAACAACTCACACCTTATGCCATTCGATAATAGAAAATGTAATTAAAAACATTATAATGGAAATGATTTCCTTTTAGTTTCAATAGTGGACCAAAATGACAACCAACCAGAGTTTGTACAAAGTTCTTACGCTGTCTCTCTTCTTGGTATCAATCACATTGGAAAGTCCATTTTGAAGATTTCAGCTTTCGATGTGGATGGTGGCAGTAATGCAATATTTACATATAGCATTCCAGATTCCAACTTGTAAGGAAATGTTTTATTTCTTATCAACTTAATTAATTCATCTCTTTTTTAAACAAAGGGTCAAGTGATATTGATAAAACAAAAGGCTTAGGCGGATTCAAGTTGATATTTTTTAATTCTTGTTAAGGTAATTTTGAAATTGTATATAATATTAGATGTCCTTTGTATATTTAGGTTTAGAATTGAAAGCAATGGTGATATTTTTGCCAAGTCTGCGTTAGATCTTAACAGAGAATATACACTGACTGTCAATGCAAGAAATCCAGGTATGTATCAGCCCTTTTCGATTTTAATTTAATTTTCCTGGTAAAAATGTTAATAATATGCTTTTGTCTAAGGCCATCATCAAATTCTGATTCACAAGCTTAAATTCCTTGATTCTTGCCATTTTCTAGTTCATATTCAAAAACTTTTGAAAGGCTAATTTTTTTTCAAAAGAACACGAAAAAAAACATGAGAACTTCACCTAAATCAACATTGATGATAGTTACAACCTCTTCTATGCAGAACTTTTGTTCTCATGCTCCAGATCATAAATTTTACTGCCTTGTATTATCATAGGTTCTAAGCCTTCTACTGCAACTGTGAAAATATCAGTCCATCCCACTGATACGAATCTGTTAACACTCACGGATATCAGTGATGTTATTGCAATTGCTGAGACATCTTCAATTGGTACCAATGTATTTAAAATCTCCAGCAATGGCCCGAATGTGTTCTATGAAATTGTTGGTGGCAATTACAATGATACGTTTCAGATTAGCCCCAATGGCCAAGTGGTATTAAAGAAAAATTTAGATTTTGAAATTCAACAGAAGTATAATTTGGTTGTACGAGCGAAAGTACCAACATCGCCACCACAGTATTTGGAAAAGACATATGTTGTGAATGTAGTTGACGAAAATGATGATTCTCCCAAATTTGCTGTGCAAGATCCAAAGAAGCAACAGAAAGTTTTTGTTGATCAATTTTCACCTGAAGGAACAGTTGTTGCTAAGGTTAGCATAACTTATCAAGGACTATTTATGAATAACAAGTTCCAAGTGAATAAACCTTTGATCTTACAAACTCATCTTTCATCCCTTTTTTGAAGCATGTTGAATAGGTTAAGAACAATTTTAAGGAAGCCAGGAAGTACATTAGTGTTTTTATAAAATTCCTTTTAGTTCAAAGCCTACGATGATGATTCAGGTGTAAATGGAGCTATAAGTTATACTGTTATTGGTACTGTTCCATTCAACATCAATTCAGATGGTGTTCTTACAACTGACAGTGAAGTTAGGTAAGAAATCTAAACATTCTAGCCTTATGTTAATTAATTGTTCTACATTCTTGTCAGTGATCAACAGAACTATATATTTTTGAAAGAATTCTGTTTTACATTTCTCTTATAGTGGTTCCGTTGACACGAAATATGAGTTCCACATTCAAGCTGCGGATAATGGAAAAACTCCTTTGACCGCTTTACTTTCCATGTTAGTTCAGATAAAGGATGGAACGAGACCGCCAACATTCACTCAAAAACAGTTTGAATTTACCCTACGATCTGATAAAGTTCCATTCGATAATATTCCAATTGGAACACAAGCCGGCAGTATTACCACATCAACTAACGATCTTCAATCTACAGCAACCTTCAAGATTTCCAATGGAGATTTCAACAACAGTTTTTGTTTAGACTCGACGAAGATACTTTCTGTTCAAAATTCAATAGATTTTGATTCGTATCATGTTGATCGTTACAATCTGATCATTGACATGACCTACGGGTACCAGACTACTAAATCGACCGTACAAATCACTGTCTCTGATGACAATGATAACAAACCAGTATTTATGAATGAGATGGGACCAACTCGTGGACCAATAACTGTTGAATTTTCCGAATCAACCAAGAGTAAGTGTTTTCCATAATAATGTAATTCCATAATAAACTATGGACAAACCTCTATGGTGGACACTTTTAAGACCAAAATATGTGTCTGCCATAAATGAGCTGTCGGTTAAGAAAAGGATTAGATTTCAAGAAAAAGGTGTCTGTTCTTGTAAAATGTGTCCCCTACAATGAACTGTCTACTATATGGGGTAACCACTACAGAGTAGTTTGACTGTATTTAATAATTGTTTGTTCATTTGATTTCCTGTAGAGGGTACAGTCATCTACAAAGCTAACGCTATTGACAGAGATGCTGGCTTGAATGGCAAAGTAACATACTCCATTCACCAAGTTATAACCCATGGATCAAGTGAAACTCTGTTTCAAATAGATCCAGATAGTGGCATCATCAAATTGTTGGAGTCCCTTGATTACGAGACGGCTAATGAACATGTGATTATCATAAAAGCTCAAGATAATGGAAATTCAGGCAAAAAATACGGTAAGTTATTTTTTATTCCCTTAAAATCATACTCCTACATTTTCTTGATATTGTTTTTCTAAAGCATGCTTTACTGTCTTGTGGCCTAGTGGTAGAGTGCTCGCCTCCACATTGGGAGTTCATGCCAGTGACTATAACAGTGTGAATCAATCCACTCAGCTTAGCACTCAGCTTGAGATTAATATCTAAGGGGGTTGGGTAGCTGGAGGGTTGAAACAGACATGTGACTTCCTTACCCAAATGCGGGGTAAAATGCTTTTAATGCTCTAGGACCTCCTACACAGGACCAGGAAGTACAATAATTAAAATCCAGAACCCTGTCCACCATGCTTTCAAGTACAGATTTAATAAAAACGTTAGAAATAGCATCAGGAATCAAATAACGAACAGTTGAAAATAACTGTAAGAAAAACCTCGATCTATAAACAATCAACTAGATAAATCAATTAAAATGTAGAGCGTAATGTTTAAATTTTTTTAAATTTGAGGCAAATACAGGTTGAAATTTTGGCTAGTGATGCGAACGTTGAAAAAGTAGTTTCTACATTATTCATTAGCTGTTTATATTTAAAAGTGAAACCAGACCATTGAATTGTTCTACATCAAACAAAGTGTTCAAGCAATTTGATCAGAACTGAAGAGGCTGTTCTGGGTAAACATTAATAAATCAATAAATCATGGTTATTGTAAATTGCTAAAGTCAAGATTCGATTGTATTATTGCTATGCTTTGGACGAGAGAGTTTAAATGATAATTTCTGTTATTTTTATTTTTTCAGCTTTGCAAGAACTCAGGGTGGAGGTACTAGACGAAAACGATGAATACCCCACATTTGCCGAAACAAAATATGTGACTAACATACCTAAAAATGCCAAACCCGGATACATTGTGCTAACAGTTTTTGCTGCTGATTTCGATAGTGTTAAATATGGCAGTGTAGAGTACTCCATATTTCGAAGCAACTATGATGGCACCTTTAGTATTGATAAAAAGAGTGGAGAAATTCGATTGCGCAAACCCATCGCATTGATAGATAGTCAGCAATTCAAGCTGATCATCAGAGCATACGATGGTATCCATTTCGGTGAAACTCTTGTCAATCTTATTGTGGTCACCTATGAAGGACCACCAATGTTTGCATTGCCAAGGTTTACGTTCAATGTTACCGAGAATAATAATCCTAATGAGGATATTGGTGAAGTGAAAGCAATCAGTCTGGACATACTCACATACTCCATTGTTCGCAAAGACCGTAACAATACATTTGAAATCAACGAAAAATCAGGGAAGATTTATTCCAAGAATTCCTTAGACGCGGAAAGAGAAACGGAGTACATACTCTACGTTCGAGCGACTGATTTGAGCGAACGGTTCACCGAGGCCAGTGTTCAAGTGAATGTCATAAACCTTAATGACAACCCTCCTCGATTCCCTTCCGCGGTGGCAGACCTAATAGAAGTTGTCAAGCCACGATCACTCCCTGTTGGTCAGGAGGTAGTTCAAGTTGAAGGTGTCGATATCGACGTGGCTGATAAAATTACCTACACTATTAATTCCCCTCCTGCAAAGATATACTTTGAAATTAACCAGGCAACTGGTGTTGTAACTTCCAAAAAATCCTTTGATGATCTTGCTAAAGGAACGAACCAGTACGAATTCGAAGTGATCGCAACTGACAAGAAAGGGAAACAAGGCTCCGTACGAATTCGTGTGATTTTGATCAAGCGTCGTGGTGAAACATTCATACGAAACATCCCCGAAGGACAACTACCATCATCCTCAATCATAACTAACATTGATTATGTCAACTATCAGAGTGGTTTATTTAAAATCGTATATCCGGAGAACAGTCCATTCACAATTGCAGGTAAAGGTGACATTGGTATCCGAAGAAGGTTGGACTACGAGAGGCAGTCACAGTACATAATATATGTGGAGGAGACGGACACAAAACGTCCGCAAGAATATACGAATTACAGAATCCAGATCAATGTTGTTGATGAAAATGACAACAAACCGAAATTCACGATGAAGAATTATCTAGTCAAAGTGAATAAAAATGCACAGCCTGGTACAGAAGTGATTAAATTGTCAGCAGAGGATGAAGATAGTGGCTTGGCTGGATCCATTTACTTTCAGTTGATAGGAACTGAGCCATTTTCTATAGATCCTGTATCGCATCACATAAAAACGGCTGGATTTTACTTGACTAAAGATTGGTATAACATCACTGTGCAAGCGTACGACAAAGGCAGGCCACAGCAAAAAAGTGATTTAGCAACAGTTTATATTAAGACTGGTGACAATCCACCTGAGTTCACCACAAACATTTACCAATTTAGCGTCAATGAAGGTGCACACAGCGGCACTATTATCGGCGAAGTTCATGCAAGGAGTTTGTCTGGTATCAGTATACAATTTACCATTGAAGGTGGAAATCAACAGAATATTTTTACCATCGATTCCAACGGGAAGATCATCTTGCAGGGAACATTAGATTATGAATCTGGTCAGGCATTATACTCCCTCACTGTGAAAGCTACAGAAATCAGTACTACTCCTCTAGCATCTACAGCCACCGCTATCATCGAAATTTTAAATGTTAATGATAATATTCCGAAATTTGATATGGTCGAGTATCGAAGTCCGTTGATTAGTGAAAACGTTGGTTACGGCACGACATTGTTGACGGTCAGTGCAACAGACTGTGATTGCGGTCAAACTTGTAAATGCGCTGGTGGGATACTGACGTATACTTTGCAAAAATATAAAGACGTGTTTAAAATCGACCACGTGACTGGGGAAATCAAAAGTATCCGACCTCTTGATTATGACACGCAGAGTACGTATCGCTTCCAAGTGCAAGTGCATGACGACGGTGCTCAGTTTGGGGTTGCTGATGTCATTATTTCCTTGGCTAATGAAAACGATAATTCGCCCACCTTCAACCCATCCTATTTTACAGCGTCGCTACCTGAAAACATCAAACGTGGAGCGATCATTACTACAGTACAAGCCCAAGATTTAGACGGGGATACTATAAAATACGGCATCGAGTCTGGAGATAAAGCGAACTTCGAAATCGACGAGAAAACCGGCGTTTTGAGAATATCTACAAAATCAGATCCAGATTTTTCGAAAGATAAGTACGTTCTTAACGTCACTGGTAGTGACGGCATCAATATCGGTCGTTACTTACTGACGATAATTATCGAAGACATCAACGACAACAGTCCCGTCTTCCCAGAATGCTCGTCTTATACGCCTTCCGTTCTGGAACATTCTCCTATGAGTTCACTCGTCATTCAAGTTGTTGCAACTGATACAGACCGTGGACGGAATGGGGAGGTGGAATATGAACTGCAGGAACCACAAAAGGATTTCCTATCCACAAATGATTTTAAGATTGATAACACTACTGGCTGGATATACAGTAATAAAATATTTGATCGTGAAGTGAAGAGCAGCTACATCGTTTTGGTCATTGCATCCGATGGTGGCCACGATCGAGATCGAAGTGAACGGAACTCCGCCAGTTGTCAACTGGAAATTCAAATTGAGGATATAAACGACTTGTCGCCTGTCTTCTCAGTGCGAAATTATGATATCTCCATAGCGGAGAATACAGCTGTAGGAACGGTGGTGTTGGAGGTCAGTGCACAGGACAAAGATGAAGGGAGGAACTCACGCATTACCTATTCTATTCGACAGTCGCTTTTGAGTCCCGAGTTTCAGATCAATCCAACCACAGGTGAAATTTCGGTGGCTGGCGCCCTTGAGGCAAAGCAATACAGTTTCCAAGTTGAAGCCAAAGACAACGGTTTGCCTCCGAATTCTGCCATCATTGAAGTTGACATTAATGTCAATCCGTCAGATCCACCTCGGTTCAGTCAACAAAGCTATACCAAATCAATTAAAGAAAGTGTCAGTCCTGGTACAGTTATAATAAAAGTTCACGCTACATCGCAAGACGAGGATGACAAATCTATATTTTATAGTATATTGCCTGGTAATCTTCCTTCAACGAACAAGCCACCCACGTTTGCGGTCGACTCCAATACAGGGGAGCTAAAGGTTGCCAAGGTTTTAGATTATGAAGTGCTGAATGAATACATATTAACAGTAACAGCTACTGACAACCGTGGCATGAAGTCAAATGCGAAAGTCTTCATAAAGATCGAAGATGTAAACGACAACACGCCATTGTTCGTGTTGAGCGAGTACGAAATCGGAAAAGTTACCGAAGGGAAAGCGATTGGAGTTGTTGTGGAACAAGTGAACGCTACCGACGCGGACTCGGGACTGTTTGGCCAAGTTAGATATTCGTTAGAACCTAGCAAAGAGTCGCGTATGTTTTCTATTGACCCTGTTACGGGAAAGATAACAACCAAGGTGATATTCGACCGAGAAACGACTTCTCAGGTAACTTTCAACGTCAAAGCGCAGGACCAGGACCCTGCCAACCCTTTGAGCAGTGTTGTTTTCGTCACGATCACCATAAACGACGTCAACGACAATCCGCCGAAATTTGAGCAACTACGTTATGAGAAACAAATCGAGGAAAATGCCGTTGTCGGCTCGTCTGTCGTAGATATCAAAGCCACTGACGAGGATGCTGGTGAAAATTCACGTTTAAGCTATTATATCATATCTGGAAATGAGAAAGGTTACTTTGACACGAAGAGAGGGAAGGTCGATGGAGCTGGATCGGTGATTGTTGCAAAACCGTTAGATCGTGAAGACAAAGACACCTTCCAACTGAAAGTGGTGGCGAGTGATGGCGAATTTACAGCTGAATGCATGGTGTACATTAAGGTTTGTTGGCTCCTCTTGCTAAGAATAATAGCTTATTGTTCTCCAAAATGTTTTGTTAACATCGACATCGATAGGACTCAAATAGTTTATTTCAAATGAAGGGCGTGTAAACGTGGTCATAATAAATTGAAAGAAAACTCTGTTAAAGCGGTGTTTACACAATTCGATTTTTCAAGGTTTTTTGTCTTTTTGGTGCAAAAATTTTTATGTTGATTTCAGAATCAACTTCGAATCTATTCTTAAGCAACGTTTACAAAATTTCATAATTTCTCAATTACAAATACCTTCAGTAGAATGATTAGAGGCAATTTTGATATCTAAAACGAGGCTGGATGTACTTACTAGACCAAAACACGGGGTTTAGATGGAAATTCGGGAAAATGTATTTTTTTATTTGCACTATTAGATTTGTTTGTATTTACAACACTGATAATTCGTCCCTTTAATCTGTCAGGTAAAAGATGTCAATGACGTTGACCCGTCATTCCTTCGTTCCGTTTATAATTCCACCATTCCTGAAAATACACCACCTGGTGTTTTTATCATCGAAGTTTCTGCTACTGATCGCGACACGCCTGATGTTCAAAGCCCCATCACTTATTCCCTGGCAAAAGAAACTGATGGCTATTTTGTGATTGATAAAAATACTGGCAAGATTGTAACAGGTAAGCCTAACATGGGACTGTAAACGTTTTGGTTGAAAGTCTCTTAATCTGGTTTGAAAGAACGTGGCAATACGCAACAATGTTTTCATTAACCCAGACAGAAATAACAAAGTTTTGACGGCAAACGGTATCTTAGTCGGCTGTTTTGTTGTTGTTCTTCTTCTTAAACCCTTCAACTTTCCCTATTCATTTTGTGAAGCTTTCTCTTGACGCTAACACTTTCTGTTATAGGCCAAAAATTCTTCGATCGTGAAACGAAGTCTGTATACACTTTTCTTGTATACGCTTCTGATGGAACACGAACCGGTACAGCTCATGTCAAAATCGTAGTAACAGACGTAAATGACGAAGTCCCTGAATTTACGGAGGGTCCCTACATCCGTTACGTACAAGAAAATCAAAAACCAGGTGCACGAGTCGGATTCGTTACGGCCAAAGACAAAGACGAAGGTTCTAATGCTCTCATCACATACTCCTTGTTACGTGATCAAGGTCGATTCACTATTGATGTTAATACTGGTTTGGTTCGGACAAGTAAGATACTTGATCGTGAAAGCGAGGACAACAAGTTTACCGTTGTCGTTGCTGCGACAGATCAAGGCGCGTCCACATTGCAAGGAACGGTAGAAGTCGTCATTTACGTCACCGACGCTAATGATCAATACCCGTACTTTACGCAGGAAAGTTTCACCAGCACTTTGTTCGAGTGTGCCGATAATGGCAAGGAAGTGACGCAGCTTCGTGCCAAAGATAACGATATCGGAATTAACGCCGAATTGATATACGCTATATCGAGCGGAAATACGCCAAGAAGATTTCGCATCGACCCAGACACGGGAGTAATCACTGTTGCCCACAAATTGAATTTTGAAAAAGAAAAAGGATACAAATTATACATCAATGTGCGTGATAAAGGCTTACCTCAACTCATATCCAAACGTAACGCCTCTGTCGCCGTCACTGTCAAAGACTGCAACGACAACCCACCCGTTTTTTCCCAGACTAGTTACACGGTTGACGTCAAAGAAAACGAGGCTATTGGTTACCAAGTCACTGCTGTGAGAGCTTCAGATTACGATACAGGCATGAATGGGAGATTCGAATTTTTCATTGTCGATCCAGATGAGAACTACCAATTTCGTATGGAGAGTGGCACAAATAGGACCACAGGCGTTGTTGTGCTGAACTGGTCTCTTGATCGTGAAAAACGAAAACAACACATTCTAAAAATAGCAGCCAGAGATCTCGGTTCTCCACCGTTGACTGGCTACGCGCAGTTGGTTGTCAATGTTTTAGACGTTAATGATAATGCACCCATATTTGAGCCATTAGATTTCTGTGGGAAAGTTACGGAGAACGTAAAACGTGTACAAGAAGTGGCAACAATAAGTGTTACCGATCCTGATGGACAAGGCAATGAGTGTCCGTGCAAATTCCAGCTGCTAAATGACCCAACAGGCGGTTACTTTGCACTAGAAACTTTATCTGCTGGCACAAAGGCCAAGTTGAAAACAACCAGCAATGCTGTATTCGATAGAGAGAAGACACAAATGTATAAGCTTATTGTGTCTGCTTCTGATAGCGGCGGAATGATGTCCACTACCGAGGTCATCGTTGAAGTAATGGACGAAAATGACAACGCACCGAGATCGGACGGCAAACAGGAAATCTTACTGAACAGTTATCAAGGGAAATTCATCGGTGGCAACATTGGAAAGATTTACATTATAGATGATGACCGTGGTACGAACGACGAATATCAACACGTGATCACATCTTCCACCAATGATTTTCTTTCGATAGAAAAAGACGGGATTATTAAGGCTAAAGCGAACATTGAGCCTGGGAAATCGTACAAAATGGCTGTCAAGTCCACTGAGAAGAATAGGGGTAGTGCGGTAGTAACAAGCTCCGTCGACGTAAGGGTACGAAAAATTTCTGAAAAACTCGTCAAAAGTTCCTTACCAATTCGTATGTTTAACGTCACTAAAGATTTAACTTGCAACGAGTTAAAGTACCCAGACTTTGAGGATGTTATTGCCAAGATTCTGGGCGTCGACGTGTCTCAAGTTGTCATCTTCAGTGCGATGAACGTTGCCAATATACATCGTGGTGTCGACATCTGGTTTTCCGTCATCAAAAAGAAAGGCGCTGATTCGTATACCGGCGACGATTATGAATACTACAACGCGATGGAGATGTTGATAAAAATAACCGAGTTTAAAAATTTAATTGAACGGAGGACGGGTAAGGAAGACGTCTTTGTCGTTAAATAACGTGACGTTATTAAGAATTCTGTTGTTTGTTTCTGTTGTTTTTTTTATTTCTGCTTTTTGTAATAAACCATTAAATTAGTAATATTTCCTATGAGACAACAAGATCTGGCTAAGACATCGTAAGAATTGTGAATGTGATTTACAAAAGAAAAGAACGGCACTCGCAAGAAATTCGGCAAGCGTCGTCGTTGAAAACTTCAAAAAATAAACACTATAAAGGAAATATCCACATGAGAACAGACAACATCACAGTGTTCCTTAGAAGGTTAATATTTCAGAAAACGTTGTGAAATAACGTCTCACTGACGTGATGACATGGCGGTTTGCTCGATGTCTCCTCATTCATCTCTATTCAGAGAGTTCCATCTGTTACGGTTGGTTATTCTGCCTACCGACTTACAACGAGGAAGCTGATGCGTGTTGACATGGGTATAGCATTGCTGGTAAAAAAGCCTGTGTGCAGTCAGTATACCTGCACAGATGCTAAAGCTTTACTCTGATGGGTTCAACTTTTTTTATAGGCGGAAAAGTGTTATCAGTTGGTATTGATGCCTGTAAAGATGAAACGTGTACGGTTGGATTCTGTGTCAATGAAATTCAAGGTCTTCCATCTTACACTGTTGTCACTGATGAAAATGGAATCGTCCCACCCAGATCGGCCGCTCGATCGTTTGTTTCCGTCGACGTCCGCATGATGCCTATGTGTGTATCTGAACCTAACGTTATTAAAATCTGCAACGAGAAAGTCAATCCGTGTTTGAACGGCGGCACTTGTGTGTCGATTTTGCCCTCTGGTTACCGCTGCACGTGTCTAGAGGGTTACGATGGTCCACGTTGCGAATCAACCACAAGATATTTGAAAGGAAATGGGTATTTTTGGCTGAAACCGCTCAGCTATTTTTTCTCCGGTGAAATTAACTTTGAATTCTCGACTACACAACCCAATGGATTGATATTATTTCAAGGACCCATATCAACGCGTAAGTTGTTTTTTATTGGTCACTTCAAGTCACGTGTTTACATGTTATTCAAAGTATTTCTTATGAAAACTTTTCCCAATAATTCAATGTTTTGTATTTCATTTACCATATCCTCAGTATATATCCTTAGAGAAGAACTATATCGGTGCGCCTTAATAACGCCTGGTTCAATGTTGTCATAGCAACAGTTTTGTATTAGTGAATGCGAGATTTTACAGTGTGTTAATCTAACAAGATGCGATCATTAAACTTTTTGGTTAAATGTCTCTTTTTCGTTTGAAAGAACGAGGTATTACATAACCATTACCTCGTTTAACCCAGACAGAATATTTTCGCTATTTCCATCTTCTATCTTCCGTAGTGAGTTCCTATGACGTCATCGATTTCTTGGCTATTGACCTCGTGGATGGTAAATTGAGAATCTCCGTAACGCAAGGAGAAGAGAAAGTTTATCAGAAAACATTGGTTTATGGGTATCGTCTCGATGACGGTATCTTTCACCATGTTCGAGTTTACAAGAGAGGAAAGGTACATAATGTTTTTGTATACTTTCCGCACTTGGTTCAAAATTTAAATTGTTTTTCATTGCATTGTGTTGATCTGCAAATTCGAGTCTACCAAACTTCCAGGTGAAAGGTCTTATGAAAGCGTTTGAAAGAAGTCATAAGTCTCAATAACCCGAACAAATTTAATAAGGTTTTTACCACGACTTTGTAATGGTCACAAATTACCGAACTGTCAAGATTTTAAACTAGTTTGTGTAAGAGTGAGGAAAATAATGCATAGGGCCTTATGTTCGGGATGAAGTTTAGTTGTTATAATGTCTAACCTTTTCTTTGTTTTTTGTTTTAGTTTATTCAAGTTGTTATTGATCACTGCCAGTACAGTGAGATCAGTGAAAGTTTGAATAATCCTTCCGAACAAGATCGAACTCGATGTGAAATGTCTGGCGTTATACCTGGTAATTGGAGGTAAGACAATGGAAAAGTTTATATATACTGCTTATATGAGGACAAACAAACAAACAAAGAGTCTAAATAAGTCTAATTAAGTTATCTTTTAAAAGTTATCATCCAAGAACTCAATGAAGAATCGACCAGCACTGATTTTTGGAAGATTCTTATTGGTGGTGCTGTAGGTTGTCATAGGAACCACGATTGTGTTGCTGATCACTTGACCAGAGTGCTCTTAGTACAATGTTGTACGTTGAATGATTGTTTTCCTCTTCTTTCACTAGATTCATCAATGGTATTTACCCATTACAAATTGGAGGTTTAAAAGACGAATTTGGTTCATTTCGAACGTTCACTTTCCCATCATTCAAAGGGTGCGTTCGAAACATTTTGGATAATGGAATAATGTACGACTTGAAATTTCCGCTGGCCACGAAAAACTCGATAATCGGCTGTCCGCCTTCGGAGGCGCAATGTCCCGCTTGTGTGAACGGTTTTTGCGATATGAGCGCGAAGATGTTTTCTTGCAAGTGTCATTTCGGATGGACTGGAAGATTTTGTGATGAACGTATGTATTCTCGTACTTCCCTTATATGAACATATTAAAAGGAGTTTTGATCAACTCTTAACATGCTGCGGGTAGGTCTAACTCGAATGCACACGTTCTTTGGTAGGAAAGTCTCTTAATCTGGTTTGGGTAAAGAAGGCAAATTTTGGGTTTTGATTGTGAATTTGTTAGTTTGGCACAGTCCACATGTTCAATTATTATTATTATTATTATTATTATTATTATTATTATTATTATTATTATTATTATTATTATCATCATCAAATGTTTATACAGGATGGTTCTTTCAGTCGTATAATACATAAATATATTTACATTGTTTTCAAAGAAGACCTGTTAAATAAAAGGATAAATGTAATTATCCATTATAGAATCGCAGTAGCGATCTAAAGGTGACTGGAGAGATACGTTTGAGTTAAGAGAAAACACTTTAAACATTTAATCAAGACAAGCATTCAAAACCATGTGTGTCTCATGAAACATGGTATTTTTATAATAACAATCCGTATTTTTCGATATACATATCTTCAAACTGTTAACTGATACTCATTAGGTGTGGAAGCTTACCGCTACTTACCCAACAGCTATTCCCAATACACGCTCATAGATGGTTCAAGTACTACACGTGTTCTCAGGTGGTTTGACAAGTATATATCAAGATACATGGTTCAAATAAAAACAGATGCGAAGGAGGGTGTTATTGTCTATGAAAGTAGTGCAAAGAACCAAGATAATCTGAATGAATACAGCGTCCTCCAGGTACAAAATTCTTAACGATCTTAAGTTGTTCTTCGTAGTGTTAATCTGATCCCCCCTCTACACAATCATTTTAATTTTTTAGATTAAAAACGGTATGCTGCAATATAAATACAATCTCGGTGATGGAGAGCTCATTTTAGCACTCGAAGGTGTTAACATCTCCGACGGCTCTTGGCATAATGTGTCGCTCTATCGTCGTGGAGCTGTCGCGACACTGGAAGTAATGTCGAAAAATGTTGTGGTTGGTAGTATCACGGGTAGTGAAGGGACACACCAGTTACTCGATTCGAATGGAATTATCTATGTGGGCTCCATAGTAGAGTTTATTGATGGAAAAGAGATTATTATGAATGACTTCGAAGGTAGGTGTTTCACTTGTGTTTATCTTTATTGTTGTCAACATAACTCTTTCTTCTTATGGCGTACGTATTACCTTTGATATGTTTGTACCGTACTATCACGTTAAGTCAACCCGTTACTCTCAAGGGGGGTAGAAGGGGGGGGGAAGGGAGGAGAATCGGAGGAGAATCAAGGGGAATTAAAAATCTCTCAGATTTAGCCCGCGTTATCCAGGGTACGACAGGGTGCCCCCATTATCATCCCTCGCGATCTTTACCAGGCTTTATAATGTTGGCGTCAGTCAATATTCTTTAGTAATCCTCCTGAAAGCAGTTAGTATAGGGTAATGAATTTGATCGTCCTACCAATGTCACACATTGTGTAAGGTGTTACAACAAACGTATACCAAGTAAATACTTCCTTTACCTTCTCTGTTTTTTCAGGTTGTATTGCCGATAACCGTTACAATCACACGTATATTGATGGCGACAATGATTACGTCACTATACGGAGACGTAATGTCGATCAAAACTGTACGGGCACGTGTGTGGGAACGTTGCAATGTTTGAATGGCGTGTGTATGACTGGTTCTCCTCCGTATTGTATGTGTTATCCAGGCTTCGTTGGCCCCACTTGCGCGTCAATGCCAGGAAAACCCGACCCTTACACAGGTGGGAATCTCTCCTCCTTTTTTTCCATTAATTTTTCAGGCTCCAGATATCTTCAGATCATGTGATAATGTATATGTATATCTGAACACCCTTTTCCCCAACTTCTGTTGGAACGTCGAAATTTTCTCTAAAACAAGTGTGAATAGGTCCCATTGTATTTAACTGCTAATCACTGTGCGACAATTTGCTATAATTTAAACACAGAAAGGTCGCCATAATACGACGTATCAACAGATATTCTGAAAAAGTGTACCTTCAATGGGGATAAAAAGGGAGGGAAAAAATTTATTCATGTGTAAAAATATTAGCCACTTTTCCCCGATTTTTCTCCAATAACAAAGTTGACCCTTATAAATATCTTGGTAAAAATTTCTTTCAAAAATATATAATGTTATCAACTGACTGTCCATGTTATTATTGTTATTATTGTTTTTCCCAGGTAACCCTGGCAACGTGAAGGGCATCGTTGTTATTGCAATCCTTGTCATTCTATTCTTGTTGGCGTTACTGTTGGCAGCATTGTTTATGTCTGGTAATCTCAAAAAGAAACAAAACGCCCCAATTTATGTAGATGTTGATGGCAGAGAGAATATAATGCCGTATAACGAAGAAGGTAGGGCTTCCATATGCTGCTCAAGAAAATGGTTTCTTCGCGTACGATAATGGTGCACTGCTGCTTGAACGCTTTTTTTCTTCTTCTCGTTATAGGAGCTGGTGAGGACGATTTCTTGAATTATGACCTTGAGAAACTTCTTCAAAATTGTGGTGACAACAGTTTAGGAGGAGTTGGTGCAGCTGCAAAGGGAAGTGGTTTTGCTGGAAATATGAGCAAATCCATGAGTTCCGCTGGTTACGCTGCAGGTGGCGGTGGTGGTGGTGGTGGTTTTGGTGAGGGACATGGTAAGTTGAAGTCATAATAGAATTTGACTCCTCAATATTGATAAGAAAAAAGGATTGAAAAAAAACACTTACTGGTAATGACACTTCTTCTTGATTTTTTATCATTGATAGAATTTTATCAAAAGTCTCAAAAATCTTGCCTTTTCACTGGAGTTTAGTTATCTGCTCCGCACGAATATAATGCAGTGAATTCAAGCAATTTGACGGTCAAAGAGATGTCTTCGTTTCATTTCCTTCCTTGTATTATCCCTGCAATAAAAAGGCTTCTTTAATGAATAATTGGGATTGCTTAATTTTTCCCTTCTTAAATTCTTAATTCCACTTTCTAAAAGTGTTCATTTCGTTACGCATCTTCTCTTTCTATCGTTTTCAAAAACTCAGTTGGGGCGTAATAACCGAAAAAGTGGAAAACATTTCTGGTTAATAATACTTTCATGCTTCAAGTTCTCTTTTCGTATTATTTTAGGAGATACAGAACCTCTTCTTCATTCCGAGGCTGTTTTTCACACAGAGGCCACAATAAATACAAATATGGCTTCTTCGTCAATGCATCATTCGGAAATGCAACAATCCTCTGCCATGTACAACCAAGCAGAGGAAATTGATATCGCCGCATTCATAACATCTCGCCTCGTACAAGCAGATAACGATGACACGGCTTATCCGCGTGACACTCTGTTGCATTATGGTTACGAAGGGGAAGGAAGTGATATGGATGATTTAAGTGAATTGGGAGAGAGTGACAGTGAAAGTGAAGACGAGGAAGATTTCTCATATTTGAAAGGTTTAGGACCAGAATTCGATCAAATATATCGGATTTATAATTACGATCCCGATGACGATGTTTAATATCTTTTTATGACAATGTATTTATATTAGCTGTGTTCTGTTAGTCATTCTTAGAGTGTGTCTAACTAACAATTTTGAAAGCACTTCACATTCGCGAGATATGTCTCGTTCTTCCAAAAGTTGGTAAAAACGAGGCATATCTCCAAACTTATTAGACTTCCTACAAAAGAATGAATGCTTTTTAAAGGTTAGTTCGACCAAAGTTCATAGAATAAATTATTGGTTAGGAAATTATTTCAAATCAGCTGTTGATACTTTTGTTCAGATTCTCGGTACACACCATCAGCTGAATCTTTTGAAATCTTTTATATTTCATCAGTCGATGAAACAAAGCCATTTCAAGCACTCCCAAATAAATCAAAGTATGATTGCAAGAAATAAGATGATGACAGTCACGTGACAATATCGGTGCACGAAACTTAACTTCAACAAACAAGAAAAGTAATAGGCCTTTACCGCTTTCTGTCCTAACAACCTCTCTTGCCCTATGCGTTTGGTTGTTGTTTTTTTATATGGTTTTCGTCGATAATATGTTTTATATCGCACTAAATTCATCGCAATTTCTATAATTTGCTTCTTCCGCAAAGTAACAGCAGATTTGTTGGAAACAGACGCTGATACAACCCAGTGGGCAAAATCTTCAAAAAGTCTCTGTGGCGAAGGTTTTTTTTATTGAAACAGAAGGCGATTTGCTTTCCATTTCTTTAGAAAACACTCCTCCACAGAGACTTTTGAAGATTTTGCCCACTAGAATGGAACATCATTGGTGCATAAAAAGGTGTCCGCTTTGTAGACATTTTAAACTATTATAGAGATTCCACTTTATCATGAACAAAACGTTAACTCAACCCAAGTACTTGATATAAACAGAAATTGGAAAGGTAATTGGAGGTTCTAAAAATTGAACCTTCCAAATCCTTCTTTTAAGCCGTCACTATGGCGCCAACTTGACTTTTGAACTTTCGTATAGTATGGAAAGAAACTTTTTAGAAACATGTTTTTAAAATGAAGTCCAACTTGCATATTTTTTTGACTCGTGTATTTATGTAAACAATTTTTGAACTTCATTTTTTTTCACTGTGTGTAAATTTTATAATATGAATATAATTGTTCACAAAAAATTATTTAAAATACGATTTAATTTTAGAGCACATATTGTTAATGCACATTGTTTTAATATATTTATAGAGTAGAATTTTCTAGACTCCTTTTGTAGTAACTACTGAAATAATTCGTAATAATCGCGTGGTTGTTTTTGTTTGTGAACCCCATGTTTTTTAGTCTCCGTGCGAATGCGCAGGAGACTGTTTAAAATAGACTGATACGGGATATCTACCAAGATCCGAATTTTTGAAGTTCGTAAACATCTTCAAAGGTCCATCATAAGGAAAAAACGTACCGAGAGAGAGAAGTAACTTATACCTTGAAATTTTATGGTGACTTATCATATAGCATATGACTTCACAATTTGGGTGAATTTGGACCATGTTTGGGGTCACTTCTTATTTTGAGAAGAAGAAAAAAAGGCAATTCTAACAAAACCAAATGCTTTAAGTGCTTTAATTTTTTTTTCCTATCATTTCGTAATCGGCTCGTCATGCGCTGGATTTTTCCCAAATATTATACGCATTTGAATCAATAATAACTTTAGCTCCCATCATCCACTTGACTTTTTCATTACCTCATTGGACCTTATTTTGCGTTATCTTCGAAAAGTCCACGGTCAAACTCAATAAGTAACCATCCCAGGTCCATTTGTGAGTTCTTTAAAACAATAAGTTCTAAGACTCATCAAGAGAAAGCAAATAAAAATGCACTTGTTTCAAAGTATTATTAAAGTCAGTGTGTCCACCAGTGGGTTAGACCTTATCGCAAAAAAAATCAAGAAACGTTATAACAAAATCTTATGTTTGGCATCAGTAATTAAAAGCTCTCCTGTTGTGAGCATAGGGTGTTCATCATATAAAAAACAAAATCTTTCCTTTGCAATCTCTGCAGAACGTTGAAGAAGAAGAAGAAGAAGAAGAAGAAGAAGAAGAAGAAGAAGAAGAAGAAGAAGAAGAAGAAGAAGAAGAAGTTGTGTTACTTTTGTTGCTACTTTTACGAAGAAGAAGGCGTTGCAGAAATAACAAGAAAATATTGGGTTCCAATATTGAACGGAGAGGGAAATTAAATGGAGCTATTGACATCTATTTTGGAACTTTTGTCATAAAGCCACAGATATCTTCCGCCAATTTTTCATCCTCGCTTAAATCGACTTTATTTCTTCCCATTTCGACACAAACCATGCTTGAAAAAAGTCGCGTGTAGAAAATTTAAATGTCAAACTGAGAAACAAAAGATAAATTTAAAGTCCCTCTTGAAAATCACGAAAGATCGATTACAATTGTTTGAAGTTACCGATTATAAGTTAAGGCGACGACTTCGTGTATTATTTTAAAGAACGACCCGATATCTCTAAGAAAGGTACCCCTCAGAAAAACGGACAGTGGTTTAATTTTTTGCGACAAAAAGACGATTTTGAAATTGGTAAGTTCCATTGGTTTAAAAAAAACCCCGCTACGTAAATAGACAAACACGCAAACTTAGATAAACAAAGGCGAATCTCCACTAGGCGGAAAATGTCGCGCGGGACGATTTTTATCGGGTAGATTCTATCTATACACACCAGCTCGTTCTATCACGTGACCAAGTTATGCAAAGTGGATATAATTCTCAAAGATTTGGTAAACGCTTACAATAAAAAATGTTTGAAAATGAGCGTCTTTGTGTTCGATTAAACCGCAAAAAAATTAAAAATAACGACCTGTAATCATACGCACAATTTTTACACAAATTAAAAAAAAAAATTTTTTGAATTGTATAAACAATTTATTTTACAGGAAAATAAAAAACACATTTACTAAAAAAACTTTGTGTTGTTTTTAATGAAGTTTTATAATTATAATCTGACTATAATTACATGTTACAAATTAAATTTAGCAACAAACAACAAATGGAATGATATGACCATACTCAGTAGACTAAAGCTTAAGTTTTTTCTACTATGATAAGACTGGCCAACCATAGATTTCAATTGCTCAGCCATTTATAGTGTTCCATTACAGACTACATTCTCCGTTCTATATCTTTTATTACACTTCTCTCCATGGAAAGCTAGTGAAAGTTTTACTAGTTGGTATAAACTAAGCTGTGATTGTAAAAAAATTTTGTTTCCGCCAATTTTGTTTACAACTTTTGTGTTTTCATCACGCGGTATAATATTTATCTACGATTTTAGGTGCACCAAGCGTATCTTCACTTCGCCAACATTGTTTTGGTAAACTGGTTTTCTGTGCAAAATAGACATTCGCAAAATTTTAGTCACGTTGTAGAACGAGATAGTTGTGTAGAAAGAATCTACCTTTTTATCGTATTTTTTTTTTTTCTTTCTACTTTTCGTTCAATCTACATTATTCTCCACGACTTCCATTGTTTCGGCTAAAAAGAGTAGTGAGTTCCAAAATTTTGTCTTGCTTATTAAAAAAGCGTGTAACTGCAAATCCCTGTAAATTCCCAATAATCGAGCAAAAAAGACGACAAAATACTAATACAGGAAAAGTTCGAAATTTCGTGGAAAAAAATCAGGCAAGCGTTTGGGTAAAGACAATCAACAAAAAACAACAGCATTTAATCTGTAAAAGAATATATTCTTTTATATTTCCATTTTTACAATTTTTTTTCCGTGTAGGAGGGAATGGGGGAATATAAGAGATGAACCTCACAAAAAACAAAACATTCGTTATCAACATTATGAAAACAAGTAGAAGAAAAACGTTTTCACTTGGCGATTCCATATATCGTGTTGTGAGACTTTCGTCATAACAATAAATAAAATTTACAATTGGGAACTCAGTTTTCACTTACGACTCAACCAATAACAAAAATGTTACCATGACATAATTAACACATGGACACATTTAAAACGTATCAGGCACAAAAATTAACCAATGGTTTTTCATCAGAAGCTGTCAACAACACAAATACTGTTCTCGTTATTGTAGAAATGAGCAAGGACCTCGCACACACACACACACACACACCATATCATCAATAAGACAAAAACTGAATTGATATAAATTTATTTGAACTTTTCATGGAATTGTATTATGTACAAACACGGTTAAATAACTTACAATTCTTTCATAAAACTTACTTTCCACTTCAAGAACACTGGAACTTCATTTAGCCTAACCTATTAAAAACTGTACGAATCTAGGCTTACATATTGGGCAATGGAGGAGAGCAACTTAATCTGATTATTTTTCGCTCTCCACCAACGAGGTCAATGTACATCTGGTCCTTGTTAATATTTTTATCAGTAATAAATAAAAATTTCTTTTGAAAACTAAATTTTCCTTTAATCGATACTATTATTTTTTAAGGGTATTTTTGTGGACAGTAAGTTTTTGTAATTTAAAAAACATTTAAGATGAGCAAGGTAAAACCGTTTGCATATGTCTCATCTATTCAAACCAGTTTCTTTAACCACAGACTTTAAAATTAATGTTAATTTCAATCAACTGAAGGCTGGACAATTTAAAAGACCTATTGCAAAAAAAACGCAAAACAAGGAATCTATCCAAGCATAAATTCCTTTTCTGTACTTTTGGGCGGGGTCAGTAAACCTTTACACTGAACCATTGGACTGTTTCCACGGAGATTATTAACTGGCAAAACAGTATTCATTTGCGTATGTACGTAATCCTATAATAAAAGAAAGCAAATGAAAAATTGAAACACTAAACTGGCATAAAGAACAAAGAAGTCTCTCTTTTTACCGGGGAAGTTAACCCCCATTATAAGTTACAACCATAAAAGAACCAGTACCGTAATTATCTGAAAGAGCGCTGGGGCGCTCATATAAATTTTGACAATTCGGGAGGGACACTCATTAACAAATGTTAATTAATGTCGTCAATATGTGGTGGAACCAGTGTAATGCAGTGTACAAATTGTAAACTATATTCACATTATGCTCTTTTTAATCACCACAAAGGTAACAGATCGAGCGGGAATTGAAACCACGACCTCTCACAATTGCTCTACTCACTACGCTACCGATCAGATGGCATCGAATTAATGCAGAGCTCAACTTCCAACCAGACAGCTAGGCGAGAGATCGTGGGTTCAATTCCCGTTTGATACGTTACCTTTGTGGTGATTAGAAAGAATATAGTGTGTTCTCAGGTTCAAAACTGATACGAGTCTCAAGTTGTTCTTAACTTGTTCTTATTTTTTGTTGCCAATTTTCAGGCTGTTCTTATTAAGTTCGTTCTGTTAAACAAAAAGCGTAAAAGGCTTTCGGCGCAACTGATAAATTCTGGCAAAAAATATAAAACAAGGACTCACCAATAACTGGACCCCGTGATTATGAACTTGAATGTTGTGAGCATCTTCCACAGGAATCTAAAGTAAGATGGGAACATGTCAATCACAGGCCCTCCACAACCAGCTTCGATTTCAATGGTGTAGCCAAATTCAGCTCTGTTCCATCAATCATGGAATAATAATAACTAAGTGACTGTTTTTCTGGTCCATTTGGGAATAAATCAAAAGACGTCACCCTGAATGGAGCAAACCAGTGAGGTCCGTTTGTGACATGGTTGATTTATTCCAGAATCAACTGGTAAACACAGTCACCTTGTTATTTATTATCCTATCTTTTTGTTTCGATTTCATTCGTCAAATATTTTCAAGCCCAGCCATATGAAGACTTTTAAAGGAGCCAGTTCTTCAACCGACCAAGTGACATCAATTAACCAATCACAATTATGACTCTACAAGACTACATTGCAAGAATAATAATCTAATTTACTGAACATTGATATTAAATAGTTACCTTATCAAAACATTTGATACTTTTACCAACATGAGTATGTATAACTTTAGCAAAGGGAGACAACCATTGGATACAAGGAAAGAGTTCTTCAAATTTGTGTCCTGAACAAAACATAAAATTAATTAATGAAAAAATTTCCACAAAAAATTACATTAAGAAAAGGTAGTTTGTGTATTGTATATCACCCATTATCCATTTAAAAGACCCTTCTGCCATCGTTTAACAGGGATAGCATTCGGGTTAGTTTTTGGACCGTTCGTTTAAATAATATCACACAAAGTTGTTGTCCAAGAAAACTATGATTAAGATATTAAAAAATTCTCTATCTTTTTTGAAGTTGTTACGTTACATCATTCAGCTCCATGCTTACAATTGTTGTGTGTAAATATATCAACTGTTATTGAATAATTCTTATTTGAATTATTTTTTGTTTGTCCATTTACTTAATCAATTATAGCACCTTGGCTAATGGAGAATTTGAGAATGATAAGATTTGTGTAGAATTGTTACTTTAAAGGGAGAAAAACGTTTGTGAAAAGAACAACAACTAAACTGTTGAAATGGATTAAATGTTGAAATGGACTGGGTGTTTAACCTTAAAGCTGCATTCACATTTATGTATTTTTTTACATAAGAAACAAAAGTTCATTAATTCTTGTTTATGTTAAAAAATTACATTAATGTGACAAAAAACATGTATAATATAAGACATTATTTTCGATTTTATCAAGAGATAGAACATGTTGAATAAGACTGGGGGAGGGGTAAATGGGTGATTTTGTTTTTTCCTTACCAGTAATATCTGTCACATCTTTTCCCCATATATGGTAAAGTGCTGATGCAGCAATAATACTGTATGAGAACTGCAGATAACCGGTATCCAAGCAGCACAGATCTATTAGCTAAAAGGTTTTATGGTGAAGATATTAGGACATAAATTTAGAAATTGATTACATTGATTGAAACACTATAACAGGCTTTACAAACCTCAGAGACCCTGCACAAGTGTATTCCAGAAAATTGAGGAATTTCAAACGAATCATCTAATTTTCCTTTTGTTGTTAATTTTCGGTTTGCAATTTGGAGATATGAAGTAAGCCAGTACACTGGAGTAACTGGAGTGAGTCTCCAATTTAACGCCTATAAAATGATAAATTTTCAAGTTCACAAATCCTTTAAGAAATATTTCCATCACAAGAGAAAAGCACAGTTGAGCACAGCTATGTTACCTGAAGTAATAGAATTTCTTGCTGCAAAATTTCCTCGTCCGTGCAAGCACCATCTGTTACATACGCAAACTCAGATAATTTTGGTGGATAGATTTCCTATAAATTAAATGACTTGATTATATTATATTATTATATTAAATACGAAAAGAATTCAAAAACTGTTCCAGCAGAAAACTTGCCTCCATTTTTGCAGCAATAAACAATGATGTAATTCCAACAAGTTGAAGTCTGGTTTTAGGGATATTACGTTGTGTGGAAAGATAACGGTCAACATAGTCAACAGCTAAGTAAAACGTTTCACGATGCAACCTATAAACTTCACAAACCTAAATTTGAAGGAAAATAGGTTAAAGTAGGGAAATATAAATACAGTAGATTCTTTATTTGAACTAATTTCCAAAACACTGACTACCAATGCCATTTTCAATAACTTATAGTACACACAATCCTTTATTAAGAAAATCCGCCAAATATTAGCCTAGTATAATTAGCTTCTTGTTCTTCAGGAGGAATTTTATTAGGAGGATATGTAAATATCTAATAGTAGAATGAATAGGAGTTGGATATCCTGACTAGCCAAATATTTGATTTTTCTTCAAAACTCATGCATATTGTATACCAATACTTAAGGCTATGCAAGATATTTTATTGGACACAATATGTTGAATTTTAGTCTTAAAATATATAGAAAAAATATAACTTCAAAGATTTCATCAATTCTATGTGAATTTAAAGACCGATATTTTTTTGGATCTTCTGCCAAAGATAACGGAAAGATAACGGTCAACATAGTCGACAGCTAAGTAAAACGTTTCACGATGCAACCTATAAACTTCACAAACCTAAATTTGAAGGAAAATAGGTTAAAGTAGGGAAATATAAATACAGTAGATTCTTTATTTGAACCAATTTCCAAAACACTGACTACCAATGCCATTTTCAATAACTTATAGTACACACAATCATTTATTAAGAAAATCCGCCAAATATTAGCCTAGTATAATTAGCTTCTTGTTCTTCAGGAGGAATTTTATTAGGAGGATATGTAAATATCTAATAGTAGAATGAATAGGAGTTGGATATCCTGACTAGTCAAATATTTGATTTTTCTTCAAAACTCATGCATATTGTATACCAATACTTAAGGCTATGCAAGATATTTTATTGGACACAATATGTTGAATTTTAGTCTTAAAATATATAGAAAAAATATAACTTCAAAGATTTCATCAATTCTATGTGAATTATAAAGACCAATATTTTTTTGGATCTTCTGCCAAATTGATCTCACAGCATAAATACAAAAAAAATCTGTCATAAAACAACGTATTGAATGGACATTCAAATAACTTTTGATTGACAACTGTATATAATCCTACTAGCTTTAGGATATAAAATGAACGTAGATCACTGTAAGTCCATTAACCTGATCATCCTAATCTTTCAAGTACTATTTTTTCAGTTCCCATTTTTGTTTTAACTATTTTCATCTCCCTATAAAATGAATTGGTTTCTCACGCTCTCATAGAAAGTGCTTTTTGTAATAAATTTCAATGAATTTAAAAAATTATTGATTGATATTTTCCTTTAGATTCTCCTTTTACCTGAGCACATCTTGTTATGCCTTACACTATAGTCTTTCAGTGCCTGTTTGTCTCTTTTCTTTAGTTTACTTTATCAACTGTTAGTTTATATTAATATTCAATTTATCTTTTGTACCTTAAGTCGTTTTTATTTTAGTTTTTGTTTTGTTTTAACAATTTTATCGTGTTTATAGTGTTTATAATATATTTAGTATACAAGAGTTTTAATTTATATGATCACACAGGGCCTCTATTGATAGTAGTAGTATTTTAAAATTGATGGTAGCTACCCTGTATAAATATATTTAAAACAATAAAAAAAAAATTGATAAACAAACTTTTTATTTTCTAAGGAAATAGAAAGTAAAATTGAAACCTAATATTTCAATGACCTGCCTGAAGATTTGTAAGCAAGGGGAAACCCTGATTTTAATTTTTGACCTCACCAATTATAACGTCTTTATATAACTATTTGGTAAGAAAAGAGTTATATTTGACTTTTTTAAAGTTAGTCAGCAAACATTTATCTGAGTTACTTTTATGAAAATGGAGGGTGGTTTTATAACCATAACAAAAAAATGGATGTTAAATTTTAATTAACAGAACGAGGAAAACCCTTAGATCAGGGGAAAACCCAAAATGTTGTTAAGATAAGTTTTATTAATTGGAAATGACAGAAAAATATAGATTTCCTTTACTTTGTAAATTTCACTGACTTTTTAGAAAAAACAAAACAAAATTTCATTTTTTTAAAACAGAAAAATAATTATTTTAGTTATTTAAAGGCTTTAAATGGCTACCTCAAAAAAATAGAGTTCACAAAAAATCAGAAGATCAAATTCATTAGAAATTCCTAAACATTTCGAAAACAGTATTTGTGATCTCATTTAGGTATGAAATAGTGTTCAAAAACTTTTCTTTCCTACTCTCATTCTTCTAAAAAATATCAAATCCCAGTTCCATTTGGTCAGTATATATATTTAAAAAAATAATTCTAAAAAGATAAACTAAAGGAGAAAAGATAGAAATTAAACTGTTTTACACGAATGTTTGGCTTTTTGTATCAACATATTGTTGTATCAATCTGAATTAGGTTTTAATAGATTCTGTAAGTAGTATTTTTAGACATTTCAAAGAAATTTTTCGATTTCGCAATGTTTTGATTGTCAGTCAGTGAAGGTTTATATACAAGGCATAGAGAAAACCTTTATTATTCTAATTCTGCTTAGGATTTTTGTCTAATAGAGTCTAGAATGATTACAAATCTTTAGGAAATACTCACTTCTATTAGCCAGTCAAGCAAAACTGCCCTCATTCTTGGTTGTAATGATGGGTGTTTCCTAATATATAAGGAGTCTCGTTTATATTCTCTGTCCTTTTGCAACATTACTTCCCAGACCTCATTTGAATCAGCCCAAGACAATTGAGGTAACGGTGAACAGTCTTTTGATACAGGTGTGAAATAATTTGAAAATGTAAACTTAGTCATTCCATTTATAAGTTCTGTTGGTGTTTGTGGACACTGTAACTTTATTGAGCAATGTGAGCTAGGAGACTGAAGTTTGTTATTGTCACTCTTTTTCATGGCTTGTTGACGTAATGATCTACGGCGTTTTCCTTCAGGTAAATTGTTAATCGATAATAATGCTTGTTCATTTTCATTGTTATAAATAGTTGGTGTTTCTGGTGAGTCATCGAAAGTTTCATCTGATTCCAAAGTCATTTTCTGTAAAAGAAAACTTTGTTTAACCCTGTGTCAATGTATTTAACCACATATATGTACATTTTTTCATGAGATTGCAAATGAATGGTAAAATTTAATGACTCTGCTTCATTAAGACTGTCACAGAATGAAAAAGGTTAAATCACTCATCGGTAACTAGTTCTAGTTTTGTCCTACTTATCTTTATCCTTTGGCAACAAATATTTAAAATGGCATTTACTCACCTCACCACCATTCTAAGAGGCATCATCAGATTATGAAAAATATCAAACTTACACAAAAATATTCACAGACCATTTACCTGTTTGATGTTTTGTTGGCCAAAGCTTCTTCTTTTGGTATTTCTACAATCCTCCTCCTGAATGAATTAGGATTTAGAAGGTAGGTCAAAATGTACAGTTAACAATACATTGTGATATCAAAATTTAGTTTCAAGATGGCTTCCTCTTGATAAAAAAATTCATGATATACTTACGGTGGTTGATATACGAGCTTTTCGTTTCCTATCTGTTGCCTCTGAAACTGTGGATCCTTTTTTCCGAGCCCGCAGTGTAGGCCTAACGAAATATACAAAAAACAGTCTGTAAAATTTAAGCTGGTGAAAAAAGGGTGATGATATCAACCCCAGGAAGAAAACTTGAAGTTATCTTGAAGAAATCTTACTTTTGATTTATTTGACTCATTCCTTTTATATTTTTAATATATATTATGAGAAAGTTGGAGCTCTTCTCTCAGTATCAAACTGTAAATTATCACACAGAGATACTAGACAGACAACCATCCAACTTTCTCCACAAAGATAGAATGTTGGCGCTCAATCCCTTGTTCTTTTTTCTGGCAACGCATTCGCAAAGCATTATACACAAACCCGGGGACTTTATTCAAGTTACTTTAACCAATCATCAACAAGATATTTTTCAAACAACCAATCAGATCGATAAGGGGAATCGCAGCGAAAACCCGGTGAAATATTCCGCGAACATTCAAAAATGTAAACAAACCCATGTGCTTTTCAATTATGAAATATTGCAAAGTGTCCAAAGACAAGAGGTCGGTCAATCATTGTCCAGCGCTGGTTTTAAAAGGGGAATAACGCTCGTTCCTATCGAAGATCAGTTTCGTCAAAGTGATAAAATGTTGTTAATTTCAAATAATCAACTTTGTATTTAAGATGAAAGCTCACATCATGTTTTGATGAAAAAAGAAAAGAAAAAAGAAATCAACAAGCATTACAACATTAAAAAGAACCTCTGATTGAAGGTTTATTAACTATTTATTTTATACAAAATTGCAAGTTATGTAAAGATTTTATTTGTAATTTTAGGTTTTTGTGAATGTGTATAGGGGTAATTGTTTGGTATGCCATTGTTGTCTCTGTTTTTCTATTTCTGTTATTTAACGGTTTTACATAGCGATGTAAAATAAAGGAAATAAAAAAATATGAACGTAAGAATTTCACAAATTTTGTTTGGCTAAGCGAGGAAGGTAGGGCTAGGTTAGACCGTGTTCAGCAAATCACTTCACCAAGTATTCAAATTATCTGTTGAAAGTTGAAATCTTAAGGTTCACTTCAATATGAAAATCTGGAAAAGTTGATTGGATTATTTTATCTGTATTTTTTGGAATCATAACTATATTTGGATATAGGGAGTTTGTAAAGAGAAAACACACACACACACACACACACACACATATATATATATATATATATATATATACACATTTTTCCCTCTTTCTTTTTATTGTTCAGCAACCAAGCCAATTTACCATTAAACACGTGCTAAGCAAAACAGTCCACTTATGGAGTGGCCAGCAAGATTAATTTTAGTATTTCTGAAATTGCGTTATATTAAAAATGAGTCTGACATGATAAAAACTTTACACACTGTGATTCCCTTTGTGTTGACTAATGAAGGTATATAACTAATTAGCAATCAACTTGTCAATATCGTAATGAGACATAAGAGTGTTGGTAAATTAACGTGATGAAACGTTAAGATTATCATTCTTGAACTTATGTAATTAATAAAATATGGAACAAGTGGTCTTTTAAAATTGGATGCAAGTTCGCACCGATGTGTCAGATTGTTTTTTTCAGTTTTTCAATTCAGTTTATTATGATTCTTAATATTCTTAAAATTGTTTTCATCGATATGTTTATTACATTACTTGCACGATATAGGATTGATAATCTTAAAAAAAACTAAAGAATTCATCGAAAACAACTACTTGTATATTTTCTTGCAAAGTATTTTCTTTCCGTCAGTAGAAACCAGGCTTTATAATAAGGTAATGCCTCTCTATCAACCAACGAAGAAAGTTTATCCTATTTGGGTTTTTTTTTTTACATAAAAAATGTCTTCTGATGGTTAAAAAATTTCGAACGAAAATTCACAACCAATCAGAATACGATTCTTCTTTGTTTTTAACAAATTATAAACCTAGTGAGTGGAAACCCGTCGAGTAAGAACTGCATCATGTGGTTTCCCGTTCAATGATTTAAACGATGATGTCGTGGAACCAAGTCTTAAATCGGAATTTTTTATTATCGTACATAATCTGTTATTTCCTAGCGAACGTGTTGATTATTCTCGCGTACTTATTACGAAGAGGATAAATCTCTAACTGTGGACAAAATTATCACTTCGATATAATAAACACCATTACACACATTCAATAATGTGAAAATGTGTGGCAGAGGAAAACCATCACATGACAGAAGTTTGAAAAACACGAAGTAAGATATTTGTTAGCCTCAAACGCTAACATACCGTAGATGAGAGGGAGGATAGGAGAAGATACCGCCCAAATCAGCAATGCTACTGGCTGATATATTAAGATTGCGCCACAAAAATGACTTGCTTGCTTACTAAAAACTTTAAAAAGAAATATAACCTAAAAACTAAGACTTTATCGGACCAATCTTTTCGTCTGACAAAAGTGACCAAGTTTCGTCCAATAAAGAGGTATTCTTAAGCGGCGTTTACCTGGACCCCGATAGGAGATTTATCCGATATGAGATTGAGGTTTTTGATATGCAGAGGAAACAACATACCTATTTTGAGTTTCATATCGATCGTAATTTCATATCTCCGAAATATGCTTATGTAAGCAGAATCTGGCCATAACTAGTCTACAAGGAAAATTTCGTAATAGCACCTAACAGGGGTGGGGGTTGTGGCTACATGTACGCCGGATAAATTTTCTACTCTTTACTTGGCGAGATCTCGCCCCTCTTGAGAAATGCTATAAAAAATTACATTGCGTCCATACGAGAAAAAACATTTCCCCGGTAAGCGGGATGTCGAAAAGTTTTCCCGCTTACCGAGGTAATTTTTATCCATATGAACAGCCCCTTATCCGAATAAAAATAGACAAAAATTCCAAGATTCCTTCGTATTAAGACAACTAAGACCACAACGGTTCTTTCATTACAATTTTTCAAAAACGTCCAAAATCAATTTCAAGAAGCGACATCGATATTTTCGCCGATATTGTCGAAACATTTAAGGCCATTTTCCATTCAACAAAAATTCCGCGCGGACGTAGAAAAATTACGTCTAGTTACTTCACACGCATGCGCATTGCGTATTTTTTAGGATCGATCCCGGAGCCAAAATTAACGTTCACCGGGCAAAAGAAAGTTGAATAAGGCCAATTTCTATTCAAAAGTTTTGTCCGCGCGGACAATGTAATTCTCAATTGTGATTGGTCAATAACGTCAGTGGACGAAATAAGTTGAAAATTTTCAACTTTCACGAGCGTTAATTTTCCGCTCATGTCTGAATCAACCAATAAGAATTCAGAATAGCGCATTGTGGAATCTCTATAGAGCGCACACCCTATAAAGTGGACATCTTCGTATAACGGACACATAATCTATGTACGCGGATGAAGGAATTTACAGTAAAATTTTCATAGATGAAGCCTATATAAACCAGACACCTTTTTTATGGTGTTCCCTTTACAGAAATTCCACTGTAAATTTTCAGCAAAAAAGTTTCAAGTTTGAAAGGTATTTTATATGGCGTGTAAAAGTGAGACTTTTTAATTACCTTAAATTCTTTGTAAACAAGGTTTCGTAAAGAAATAAACTAAACATGGTCTTTTATGATCAGTTACAACTTGACACTGTTGGTTAAAGTGGTAAAGAGGTAATTTCAAAATGTTAAGTTAGGTTACCGTAAAAGTCTGGCTATAAGATCCTTTTTTGGACAAAATAGATGGAGAATTTACGTGCAAAGTAAACGCTTTATACCCATCTCGTGTCACAAGTCATCACAATGAAACCCAAATAGCCACGCAATATGACGATTGAAGAGCTTATAGTATGTTTATGTGTTTATATTTTTCGAATAGGAACGCACTTTAACTAGGTTTAACACCAAGTGGAAACCGACCATTAAAGAAATTCTGTTGTGGTACAGTCGACGTCATGACTAAAGCAACGTTTATTGCATTCATTTATAAGAAATACATCGTAAATCCCCTTGGTTATGTTAGTGATATTTTTAGCCATTAAAAAAAACTTGTTTGTTTTATCTCAAAAAAATAAAACAAAATGAATCTACATAATCCTTTTATGCACTTACCGATTTTACATGTTTTTTTACACAAGTTTATCAAGGGTATTAAATAACGTAAGCTGCAGAACGTTATCGAAATAAACAACACACCGTTCTACCGTTCTATGAAATTAACATAACAACATATCTTGTCACCAAACGCAATTCTTTATGATTCAGGGCATGAATTGGACGAAATTTATGAAAGAGTGAACACCGCTTATTCTTGCTGGCCAACTTTTACCATCTAGTGAAACCATTAGCCCTTTATCTTACTTGTACATTGCAACATTCTTATTGCGATAGAAACACAACGAAGCATCCTCGTATAAACGCAGAATTCGCTCGTCATTCTTTCCGTCCAGATTAGCAATTTCTGATGCTGGTGCGTGTAAATAATACTTCAAATCGTTCATTCGCGTCACTTCGGGTATGTTGTAACCATTTTGACCCCCTAAAAATATATTAAGTAAAATCCTTGAAAATCTGGATAGATATGCTCATAATATGCAAATAATCTAAATTTAAATTTAAGAATATTATCCTATTCGTTCGCAACATAAGTTCATTCGCAATTTCTCCTCACCTAAGTTTATGGTGCAAACCTTATAAATATTGTCTCAGTTGTATATGTGAGGGGTGAGTTATTCCTCGTTCTTTCAAACGCTTTTATTAGAATTTTCACCGTTAAATTTATAGTGAGTGAGGAGAAATGGTCCAGTAAAACATACTCGCAACTCGAAAATTTAATTTTTGATCAAATCGTTCAGATAAATCGTAAAAAGTAAAATGATAATGAGATGGAATGAGTGGTGTCAACCTAACAATTTTGAAAGCACTCCACATTCACAGTCAAAACTCTGTAAATAAAATTGAATGAACAAGACAACTCTCCAAACTTACCAAAGAACGAACGCTTTCAACTCGTCGGTTTTACCTGTGAAGTTAGTTGACGCTTCTTAAGCAACACAAAAGGCTCACTGTTGCTTAAGTTGTTTTTACAGCCTGATTTGTTACTTACTTGTTGCTTGTTGATACGCGAAAAGACCAAGGTAGGTCAGATGAGGTTTCTTTAAACCAATTTTATTTAAACTTATAACACATTTCTTTTTGCTCGTTCTATTTAGTGTTAAGATCTGTTCTCAGTTTTTTTCCTTGTTGGGCAAATCGAGTTAAGCCTAGGCTGTGGCTTAGCAGTTGCTTCGGTTATTATAGAAAAAATATCATAACAGACTCCCAGACCAGGGAATTTTTCTAATGACTTTGGTTCACTTAAGTACGTACCATGTCGGTCAGCCATACTGTCGAAAAATACCCATGTCTCATCCTCGCCACTTCCACATTTCGCAAAAGATACATAATGAGATGTCTTGATGCAGACCACAGCAAACAGTTCCATTAAAACACGCGGTTGAGCGGCAACAGGCTTACTGATTGAATCAAGTGACTGCGTGCCTCCATGTTGGTTCGTATAGATACTCGGGTATTTCATTTCTGATTGGGTGGAAGTATGTAAACTCTTGACCGCCTCATGATGGCGTCGCTTGTAATGCGAATGTACGGATTGACAACAAGTTCGGCATAGATAGACAAACACGTTACTCCATCCGAATGTACAAGCGCAATCGCGACAGTAAATAGTGGCTTCATTACTACATATAATACACGGGTGTGTAACTGAAAAAAGAAGACGTCATATGAAACCTGAACGGATCGGGAATACATCTATCCCGAATTTCTGTTTAAACGCCGTGTTTTGGTCTAGAGAATACATTTGGTCTTTTTTTCGATTTTAAAATTGCTTCTAATCATTCTACTGGAAGTTTAAGTAATAGAGATATTACTTAGTAAGTTAAAATATTATCGAAACAATAAATTTCATAAAAACGAGGTTGGGTGTAGTAACTAGCTCAAAACATGGTGTTTAAACAGAAGCCCTGGGCACCATGTTGGTGTAACGATCTCCGGAAACATTAAAAACTATGACATGACTTTTTTTGCACTCAGCCTCGTTTTCAATGCCAAAATTGCTGCTGACCATTCTTTTAAGTAATAAGGTCAGCAAATCAAAGAAACAAACAATTTGCGCAGAAACAAGGCTGATTGTAAGGACTAGGCAAAAACACGGGTGTTTATACAAAACTTTGGGGTATTCCCCCATTGGGTAATTCTTCTACCAGTTCCAATGGTGTTATCCTAAATTAAATACGGTTGACCCAACGGAAATGATTCCACTTATCGAAAGTCAACTGTAGAAGGTTGAAGAAACGTCATTAAATCTCCACGATATATAAAAAAAGGATGAAAGATCACCTGTTGATAAGACGGATGTAATATCCAGGGTTGGCTCGATCAAAATTCGTTTATGAAGTTTCTGCAAGCCAAACCGTGGCATCTGCAAAATCATGACCGATGGCTCCTTAATCATGAAAATTAAAAATGATAATTAGAAAGAATGAAAACAAGAGAAAAGTTCCTTTCTCAATAAAATAGAACAGCTTTTATCATTGACATTAAATTTAAGACATTATTACATAACTATACGATCACTTTTAAATTATTTGAACCTGATGATGTAAATAAAATCACAGCTTCGAAATGGTTTCTACTTCTCGTTCAATCTACATTAACCGCCGCGACATTTTCCGCCTAGTGAAGATTCGGCCTATGGGTATACGTTATTTTATAAGAACCACGAAAACTTGGTTCAGTCTTTTAAGTGCTTATAATTTTTCTGATTTTTCGTTGGTTTTTATCAGATGATAAACCAGATGACATTAAAATCAGCTGTTACATTGCAACACAAATTTTCATTTCCTCAATCTCTTTCTTCTCAACCACTAAGAAAAGATGATGAAAATCTTTAAAAAAAATTGAGAAGTATTAACAAAAACAATTTTTTTTTTTTAAAGTTGGAAAATGTTTGGCCTTTTTACGCCGTTCACAAAAATTAACGCCACTAATGGCTGGCGTGATGGGTCGATAAGGTAGTTTTTTTCAACTTGAGCGGTTGATGGGCGTTCCTCATACAATGAATAGGAAGTTAACTTTTGAAAAAAAAGTGATAAAAAACTGTGTGTTGTTAAAATATTTACACTCTTTTCTCTATGACAAAACACGTTATAAGGGATTGTTCTTAGTCCTTATTTAGCCATGAATTATTTTTGTTCTTAAGATTGGAAAAACTTCCACCCCTTAGCTTTTGGACTTAACCTTTCCTGGTCATTTTAAGCCCTGGTGTTCTCATAAAGTTGTTCTTATAACAAAACGTATAGCACAAAGAACAGGAAGAAGAATGGATGGGATTTGTAAATCAACGTAGGAAACAAAATGTCTATGTGTTAATGGAAATGAGAGATAGGAATTACCTCCAGTAGTTGAAGATTAGCAGTTAAAAATGACAAGTCGAATAAATACTGGACAGATGGTAAAGGGTTTTTCACATCTTTTTCGGCAAATATCTGATAGAGGTGCGACGCCTCTTCACGAACTCCACCTTGCCTATAATAATCGAAAAATGTCAATAAAACAAAAACTAACTTTTCATTTTGTTGTTCTGTACCTGAGGTTCGATTTTTGTTGGAATCGACTGGGTAAAGGTTTTTCATTAAAAAAATTATCCACTAAAGAATATTTAGAACTACTAGATAAATGTTACATGACATGAAATTAGGACATGACATGCTTACCTCAATCGTACGAAATGATCCACCTTCAACACTTTGTCGAAGAGCAAGTTGACAAATTCTTCAGGATCTAAATGAAATTTTAAAATTTAAATTATTGCAGGATCTTTTATAAGCAACCATCTGCTGAGTTGAAAGAAAATTGGCGCCAGATAAAAGCTGGCATTGCAAAATCTTAGCGTCATTTTAAGTATTGCAGAAAAGGTAAATGATTATCATCCTCAACACAAAAACAACACTACGATACAAAAAAGACAAAAAAATTGTCATTCTTTGGAAAAGATTTTGGTATCCAGGCATGTTTGATTATATTCACCTTTTTCTTCGTTCAAAAACCCACCGATATCTCCCAAATCGTTTAAATATTTCCTCAAATCCATCACGCTGTGGTGATTGACAAAGCCATTTCTATGTAGGTAAAAAACAATTGATAGACAAAAGCTGAAAAGCCTAATATTTTACATAACTTAACAATGAAAAAATTTAATCAAAATTATTCATGTCATAGGAAAACATCATCTAGAAACTGTCATTTAAGGAACAAACTGTATTAATGTCACTTTTACTTACACGAAGAACGCTATGAACTAGTGGACGTGTTTACATTCAAGACAATCATAAGAAATAAGAAATAGAAAAACCTTACTGTCGTAGAGGATTCACAATCTGCTCTTTCATAATGGACTGTACAATGTCGTATTCTTTAATATCATTTCTTCTCTTTTTTCTGTTCAACGCCATGTCAAAAACATGAGTAAATGCAAACATGGCAAACAGAGTTGTATCCATATAACAAGAGTTGTGATGTCCTTGTATCCCCTTATTACGTCCTATATATTTAAAATCAAGACTATCGGGTGGAACTACGCAACCTTTGATTACTTCAACATCCTTCAAACTATTACCTATATGTATGAAATAGAACATTTTAGTTACACAATATTTCTGAACTGAATTATTATTATGTGGTATTGAGGTTGCTGGAATGGATCGAATTGACTCGTTTATCATATGAATTGATTTTTCTAGGAAACATGAGTATGACAGTTAGTACTGTACCCACCCCACCCACCCTGTTTTAAACGTCACCGTGTAGAGTATAGAGGGCACATAATAGAGTGACAAGAAGGAAAGGAAAGGAAGCAACAACTGAACATGTTTTGTCGTTCTCACAAACCTTCCTTCAGGGAGTAAGATTGTCCAAATCTTTGATCAGCTTTGAGTTGGCTCATTTTACAAAAGAATCCACGACCAGTAGAACAGACGAAATAGCGTTTTCCCATGAACGTACCATCAGTGCCACCTTGAATAAAGTCTTCCTGGAAAAAGAGTGATACCAAAAATTATCTACAGTCAACATTCCATAATTTTTAGTGGTATCAAAAGGGAGAAAAATATTGAATGGCATAGTTTATGTACACCACTAAAATTTTAAATGCAACAAAATACTATTTTAGGACACTTTTGAGGACATTTCAATTTGACCTCACAAAACCCATACAAGCATCCATTTAATAGATAAACAAAACTGAGTCACAATGAGTGACACTAATCCCTGCTTCATTTCAGAAAGAGAATGATATAGCAATAAATACAATTTAATAATTTTTTTAATTTGGTTATCGGAGGTTCTGACAAGGGATTGTGTGTAATCGACATAATCTAGATATCTTATGCAACTAAAAATCCATCTTCATCAATTCTGAAGAGGAACTACCGTTTTATACATTAACTGTATACACGACTTACCATTTCAAGTCCAGCCATGTACGTTTGAGGGTAATTGTCACTACAACCTCTCCATTTTATAACTCCATAGTATGCTTCTCCTCGAATGACGAGTTCCACCATCGATCCAATCTGCAAAGACGATTCAGCAAACTCTTGCTTGAATTTATGAGAAGTAAACTTTTCATTGGTATCATCAGGTTTTGGATTTTCAGTTGTTGTTACAGAAGCTAAAAATATGATTATTCAATAGAACAGCAGCAAAACTACAAATCCGAAAAAAAAAAACTACCCCAAAAAACAGTTTAACTTAGACCTGGGCAATCCAACATTTTCATAAAATGACACCTGATTTATAAAAGAGCTTAATAAATGATTATTGGAAAATATCGTCATTTTTTGTTGAATCTCCTTTTTATAAAAGCATTGTTATTTTCTTTCCTAGCTCATGTTTACCAAAAACTGTGAAGAAAAAGAAAAAATAACAAAAATTTCAATTTTAACATGAAGACTTGAAATAACATTTATGTCAACATCCTAATCAAAAAATCAATTGATATTTTTTGAATCAGTTTAAGTTGACTTATAAAGTTCTTCCCAGTGGGCAAAATCTGAAAAAAGTTTATGAGGAGGAGTGTTTTCTAAAGGAATGACAAGCAATCGCCTGTTGTCTCAATAAAAAACACTCCTCCACAAAGACATTTCAAAGATTTTGCCCACTGAGTTAAGAATCAACAAAAACAAAAACAAAAGATTTTGATCACAACGTCAAAAACAAGTTCTAATACCTGTATACACTCCATCAGGCAAATCTGAAATATCAGACATAAAACTACTTCTTTGTTGTTGAGTGAAACTGGAAGCTCCTTGTGACTGATTTCCGTGACTATCAAGATTAACAGCTGGAGTTTCTAGCCTGTTTCCAATGGTGTCTGAGTGGTCACCCCTTACGTCAGTAGCTACAACAAAGTTGTTTTTTTTATCCGCGATATCTGGATCACGATCCAGATACTTAGTAGGATCATTACCATTTAACAGACGCAAACCGGTTGGCAAAGAGGTACTTGAATGGCCATCAATACCTCTTCGACAAAATTCATCAACCTGCTGTCTTTTCTCACTCCCGCTTTGGTTTTTCTTCTCCAATAAGTAACCAGAATCGCTTCGACTTTCATGACTGTAATGGAAAGATCTATTATCTATTCCAATATCTTTTTTCAGAGATTCTATGCTTTGACTATGATTTTCAATTTTGGCGGAACGCAACTTTGAGCTTTCTTCATCCATCGCATGTTCAGTTGCAATTCGATGTAAATTCTCATTACTGCGTCTACTATTTGGGGCACTATTGTATCGGTTGACTTGTTTTGATCCCAAACAATTGTCTCTCCTATTCATCTGTTGTGATATTGGTTCATCAACTAAACATTTGTCAGAAGAACCAAGTATATAATCATTTCCGAAAAACAGTCTTGGAAAGAAAAGATCAGGATAGATGTGACTAAAAAAAGAGACAAAATTACATACCATCTTCTTGAGTTAATATTTCATACGGTTCATAAATGTCACCATCTTCCGGTTTGAATTGGTCCTCCGGAAATAAGGTTTCAGGTTTGGTCAAAAAATATCTCTCATTATTGGAACAATTAAACAGTTTCTTTCCATGATACAAAGTTTGGAATCTTTCTCCAATGTTTTTGCAATTTTCATCCTTCACAAAGAAAGTTTATGGAACATTCAAGGAATTGAATTGGCGAAAGATGATTTGAATTTAGTAAACAAAAATTCTACTAATTCAAAAATCTTACCAGACAAAATAAATGAACAATTGCATGTTTTGCTTTAGCCCTGGCTTCATTTTCATTGAGAAAACATGCTTATCAATTTCAATTTACAAATCAGGTTGGTAAAAATATATATGGTAAACATTGTATTAAGTGACTTGAAATTCAAATATTATTCCAAGGATAAGTATTTAGTATATTATTAAGATTTCTACGAAGCAAGAAATACATTAACAACACCTTTGTTTTTTCCCTTTTTTCACTGCCAAGAAAAATACCAAGAAATATTCGGAAGTGTAAAAGCTTCTTTGTAACTTAAAAATGTACAAAATGTTTCTTGAAGTGTTGTTTAGTTTTCTTAATTTTTCCATTATCTATATCTTTCAGTATATATTTGAAGTTTTTGGCTTTTTTTTAAAAAAAGGTTTTTCTTGAATAAATGTGTATCTTTTCAACAAGTGTATGCAAGTATGTTCAAACTGAAAAGAATACAAAACAGACAGCCACGTACAAAATTTTTAATTGATTTGATTTTGATGAAAATATAAAAAATAACATTTTTTTTATCGGGAACATTTTTTCTTTCTTGACTGTTCAATAATGAATGCACGAAAAAGGTGAAATGAAAGACTGGTATCAGTTTCAATATCCACTTTGCATTTAATTATAATGGTTATACAATGTCCCTAAAATATTTAAATGAAGCTTTATTCTATGGCAATTCACAACATTATCCAATTGAAGTTTCTTTAGTTAGGTGCACTTCTACCCACTACCCACTATGGGCATCTAGTGTTTTGTTATCTAGTGTTTTGTTCTTCTGCTCGCCAACTTGCAACCAGCAAGTTGACTTACCACCAGAGATACGTATAGCATTGCTTTAACTTGCCCAAAGGTCAGTGTGCAGTCAGTCAATGGCTCCAAAGGGGCTGATACACTGCTTTTAAAGCGCATCGGAGTGAAGTATCAAGATACGTATATCAACTACTTTCTGCTGTTTTTAGGTATACACAAGAAATTTTTTTCATAATTGTTTATTAGTGTTTGTAGGTTTCTTCTTACTTACTTCTAAAATGTTTCTGTGTTAGTTAAAATCTAATTTTGAATTTTAATTAATTTTGCAATACTACAGGAACAAAAAATGCTTTTGTCAAAATCCAAGAACTCATTTTTGAAATTAACTTTAACATGTTGTATGACATGCTGTATTTCACCAAAAAAAACTAGTTTCCCTTCAGGCTGTGATGGTAGTGTAAACAACATATGACATACATTTTAGCAGAGAACAGTGTATGTCTAAAAGTACCAATAACGATTGCGATAGTTACATTAGTTAAAAGGCTGCAACATATATTGTATGTTAAAGTCCATCTAGACATTACTTTTGTACGTCTTATTCAAACCCTGGATTCTTATTGCCACACCTGACTTAAAAAAATTTACCAATAAAAGACTTTTAAGCTAAGTTCCCACTACGCGTCTAAATGGCGTCTAATAGGAAAACTCTTGTTGTGTATGATTGGTACCTGTTTGGCACTTGTTAAACGCCTATTAAACGCGGCTTTTGATATCAAAAAGTTTTGATAAATAAAATAAAAAGGGTTAAAGAAGGAATTAATGAAGAAGTCAAGGTTTCCCTTGTATTTATGCAAGGGTAGAAAAGATATAGAGACACAGGTAAAAATATGTGGGGAGCAGTTGATTTAGTGTTAGATTTAGCTAAAACTGGTAAGAAAAGATTTTTAAAAATCGTCACAAGAACAAATGTAAGGGCATATTCCCAATCTGAAATGTGGCAATGGTAGTTTCCGAGATCTTCATATTGCTGAAATATTAGCCTAATCCAGCATTCTCCATTTTGGCTCATGTTCATCTTCTTCTAACAATTCCAGTAGAAGTATTTTTTTTCTTTTTTCTTATCATGTTTGTCATGACAACGCATTCCTCCAAAACCTTATTCTGTTTTCGTTGATGTTTTCTCTATATCTCTCCTTCAACGCCAATAAACAGGTACTTCTATAGCGTGGCGCTTTAAATCATGCTCATAAAGATTAGCGCATGTAAGATGCCAGTTAGACACCTAGTGGGAACCAAGCTTTGTGATCTTTTAAGACAATTTTAGGTCGCTGAATCAACACTTAATTCACCATACTAAATAGATTTTGAAACAAATAAGAAAATACTATTTTACCAACTCAATTCCAGCAACGACCTCATCATGCTTATTCGGTTTTCCAATGTATCGTAGTGTACCTTTGACTGGTTTTGCAATATTTTTACTTCCCTTTTCAATAAAAGCAGTCACACGTGCCCCTATCTGCAGATGATGAAACTGTTCTTGAATGTTTGGTTCTTGTGTAGATTTTCGAACTTTTGCTTTCCCACTTTTCAATGGTTGTGGCAATGATACACCAGGAAAGTCTATGATTTTATTTATCGATAGAAACATTCCATGATCCTTTTTACATGAAAAATGAGAAATTCCATCATAACTGCCATTTGAATCACCAATAGGTTTCTAAAATAAAGTCGTTATAGTAACAATTTCATTTAACAACACACAACAGCAACTCAAAATTTAGGTACATAACTTCAACTTACATCAACTTCCACTCCAAAATAGGTACCAAGTTTTTTGTGCAACCGCCCTTTGTATTTTAGTGTACCAATACAATTACCTTTAGCTGTTTCAACTTGTACCTTATTTGATGGTTTTGCAATTGTGGCTTTCTCAAGTAAACCTTCTGTCTTAAATACCTCAAATCTATAATTCCATGATGGAACTGCTTGTAATATTTCTAAATATTCATTGGAAATAAGTGTAAGGTGGTCTGACGTAGTGTAAAGGAATTTCACTGGATCATCAATTGATTGCAATGCAATAGACTTGTCATTACATTCGCAATCGAGTCTTTTAAACATCATTCCCTTTAAGGCTTGATAACTCTGAACTTCCGTCGATTTCGATGACTGCCTCTTGGTTGAAAGCTTAACATTACCAACAGTATCATGAACAAGCATGTATACTTGTGACTTTTCTCTGGAGCATTCCATTTTCAATAAAAACTAATAATTCTTGTTGGAAAACAATCATTCACAATCCTCCTTTTTCTGCACAACCGAAGATTAAAGTTTTTAATAATTTGCATTTGATTCTTTCAAGTTTTTAAGAAAAAATTCTTCCAAACTAGTATTATCATAATCGGAGATGCAGATTCTTTAAATGAGGTTAATATCTCTTCAGTATGACAGTGTTCTATAATGACAGTATATATAATAATTATTAAACTGGTCTCTCTACTATGTTCATTGTTATGAATTTCTCATTTACAACAAAGCAATAAGGAGATAAAAATTTCCTAAATTTGAGTTCTTCTCCACTGTCTAAACTTTTCTTATCAAATTGTTGTTGTTGTTATTATTTATTTATTTGGTAAAGAAGGTCATAATTGTGTGTGAGACACTGATGGGGATCTATTAAAATAAATTAAATAAAAAACTAGATGCAGATAAAATGCATAGAAGTATATCTCGGACTTGTGGTTTCACAATTGAGGAGTGGCATTTGTTTAGACTGTAAATAAGGATAAGTTGGAACTAGACTTCTAATGTAACTCCCGTGTGAGTTATGTACATGGGAACACGCACAAAAATCTCTTATTTATAGTATGTGTTGTGCGTAACACTCTCTAGTATAACATTAGAAGCTAATATACAACCTGTATAGCTACAAAACAACATTATATTATCTAATAAAACAATGGACCTCGTTTCCCTTCAATCGTTGTTTTAGCACCAAAAGAGTACTCATACAAATGTAAGAAACCATGTATCGTTATTACTCAAATATAAGAAGTCTCATTAGTTAAAAACTAATTTAAGATGATGTATTTAAATCTTTCTTTCTCTAAGATTCTTTAACGAACTTGAACAGAGACAAAAAAAGAGTTTCTCCTTCATTCCTGCTGGTCATGGATTTAGTAAGGAGGTAAGTATAGAAAATAGTAGAAGTCTGATTAATGAATATTTTTGGTGCCCAAGATTTCATTGAAAAAGATCTTTTGCTAAATGTTGTCAAATTCATCTATTTCTTTTTAGGGAAAAGGTCTACATCTTCATTAGTTTTTTTCTGAGATTTCTTAGTTTTGTTTGGAGATGCTCCAGGCAACCCTCCCAACTTCTTTCATCGCATTTGTGGGTTGCCATCACTTGTGCCTTGATTATCCCCATTTGAACAGGGTCCAGCTTACTGCAGCCACATTTCCCTGAAATACTATGTGTTTTCAACATTTCAGGTGGAAACATGGCTAACATAAGCTAAGAGGCACATTCAGCTACGATCACGGGTATTGCCGGAGCAACAGGTGGCTCAGGAAGAATAATTTGTGTGGCCTCATGAACTAGGGAACGTGAATTGGCTGTTTTGGAATCCACAATTTTGACAATATCCTTTATAATAATAAACATTTGAATGAAATTAGCTTTTAAGAAGTTCTGTGAGCAATCTTGCAACAGCTGTAGGGTAGCATTTCATCATCTTTTCCCATTCTGGATTATTTAAGATTGTTCTTTTATGAATAGATAGAATCTGTTTGCATTTCTCATGCCACTTGTCACTCCCAAGTAAGCCCATGATGGATATTGCTACATAAATGTTGTCTTTATTAATTTGCATCTCTCCTATATCGAACAGAAGTGCGAGCACAATATCACAAGAGTAAAAATGTGCAAATTTTATCAAACTTAATAACTCTGACCACGATAAAGCTTTAATCTCTGGATCCATGAAATCTGTGTAATTGGTAAGAATGCTAACAAATTTTCTAGTAATGTTTTCATCAAACTCAGTAATACTTATTACTTGTTGACTGTCAAGTACACAAGTATACACTGAGTTACCAACCATTGTTGACAAAGCTTTACTCATCACTGGAATAAAACGATTGATGAGTGAAAGTTTCAAAGGTATCTCAAAAACTTCACCCTTCAAAATCACTTCTTTATCATTTTGCAGGAAATATTGCAGCAAGTCTTCTGACGTAGAAGATGAAAATTTTGAAAGAATATCTACAAAAAAAATACAAGATGGTTCACACATTTATAATAATTCTTTTATAAATTGAGAGTGCAAAGAAAAACATTGAAACCTTCCGATTTCTTTGAGTTGAACAAGTTCATATTTCCATCACCTGAATCAACAATAACAAATAATTTTTCACTGTTATAATGTAATATTTAATAGCAGATAGGAACATTGTGTAGTTAATGACAGTTAATGAAGAATGGAAAGAAATTCTTTTTGTTTCCATATTATAAGGAATTTAAATCTGCAAAAATTATTTAAATTAACCCTATTTAGGCCCGGGATTTTTGGCCATTCCTCAACTCGGTGGGGGTAGGGGTGTTCGGGGTGGGGCTAGTAATTTGGTAGGTCCAAAGTCAGCAAATTATTTTATCATTGAAAGACACAATTTGTTATGGTCTGTTATCAAAGTTCTTATAGACAAGTGTCCTCAGAAAGAAGCCTATAATTGAATGGGCATTCCATGAAAATATATATTATCCTCATTAGAAGAACATAACTTTTTGCGCATTATAAAATTTTGAATCTATCCGATCACTATGAAAGTAAATCAAAGCTGAAGCAGATAAAGTTCTTCCTCTCAAGTTGTCATGAAATCCTATTATGTATACTGTTTTTATACTATTATACTCTACTATGACATATGTTAACTTATATATATAATGTAAAAGTAATTATATAAAAGAGACCCTAAAAATTACATACCCTCTTTGTGAGTTAATATTTCATACGGTTCATAAATGTCACCATCTTCTGGTTTGAATTCATCCTCCGGAAATAAGGTTTCAGGTTTGGTCAAAAAATATCTCTCATTATTGGAACAATAAAACAGTTTCTTTCCACGATACGAAGTTTGGAAGCTTTCTCCAATCTTTTTGCAATTTTCATCCTTCACAAAGAAAGTTTATGGAACATTCAAGGAATTGAATTGGCGAAAGATGATTTGAATTCAGTAAATAAAAATTCTACTAATTCAAAAATCTTACCAGACAAAATAAATGAACAATTGCATGTTTTGCTTTAGCCCTGGCTTCATTTTCATTGAGAAAACATGCTTATCAATTTCAATTTACAAATCAGGTTGGTAAAAATATATATGGTAAACATTGTATTAAGTGACTTGAAATCCAAATATTATTCCAAGGATAAGTATTTAGTATATTATTAAGATTTCTACGAAGCAAGAAATACATTAACAAAACCTTTGTTTTTTCCCTTTTTTCACTGCCAAGAAAAATACCAAGAAATATTCGGAAGTGTAAAAGCTTCTTTGTAACTTAAAAATGTACAAAATGTTTCTTGAAGTGTTGTTTAGTTTTCTTAATTTCTCCATTATCTATATCTTTCAGTATATATTTGAAGTTTTTGGCTTTTTTTTAATAAAAGGTTTTTCTTGAATAAATGTGTATCTTTTCAACAAGTGTATGCAAGTATGTTCAAACTGAAAAGAATACAAAACAGACAGCCACGTACAAAATTTTTAATTGATTTGATTTTGATGAAAATATAAAAAATAACATTTTTTTTATCGGGAACATTTTTTCTTTCTTGACTGTTCAATAATGAATGCACGAAAAAGGTGAAATGAAAGACTGGTATCAGTTTCAATATCCACTTTGCATTTAATTATAATGGTTATACAATGTCCCTAAATATTTAAATGAACCTTTATTCTATGGCAATTCACAACATTATCCAATTGAAGTTTCTTTAGTTAGGTGCACTTCTACCCACTACCCACTATGGGCATCTAGTGTTTTGTTATAGCATATTTTGTTATCAAAATAAGAAAAGAAAAAAAGAACCTAAATACATTAGATATCTTGAATGCTTAAGAAATTACTGAATGTACGTAAAACTGGCTGTTTAACATGACAGCATATTTTTATCGAACTCTTGTTCTTGGAAAATTCTTGTTTTGATAGTACTCAAAGTGCAGTCTGAAACCTATGCCAAACACACATCAATATGGTTTCTCAGACGAAGCAACATGCTTATTGAAGTTCTACAAAACATGGCAGCGAGTATAACTAACAAAAATCGAAATTAGTGTAACCAATTTGAAATAATCCAAACAAAAAAAATGTTTCGTTTTTTTTTCCGGGAAAAAACTCAATTTGTTTGTATATCTAATGGTGATTTTGACGTGGTTTCAAATGATATCAACCTTAAAACAGAGTTTTCGATTTTCTAACGAAAAATGTATGTTTCTAACGGTTTTGACAGACAGGGTTTCTCAATGAGTGACTTTTAGTAAGTAAGTAACCAGGAGTTGTGAGCCCTTGGGCTTCAATCCATACCGGTTGGTTCTTCTGCTCGCCAACTTGCAACCAGGAAGTTGACTTACCACCAGAGATACGTATAGCATTGCTTTAACTTGCCCAAAGGTCAGTGTGCAGTCAGTCAATGGCTCCAAAGGGCCTGATACACTGCTTTTAAAGCGCATCGGAGTGAAGTATCAAGATACGTATATCAACTACTTTCTGCTGTTTTTAGGTATACACAAGAAATTTTTTTCATAATTGTTTATTAGTGTTTGTAGGTTTCTTCTTACTTACTTCTAAAATGTTTCTGTGTTAGTTAAAATCTAATTTTGAATTTTAATTAATTTTGCAATACCACAGGAACAAAAAATGCTTTTGTCAAAATCCAAGAACTCATTTTTGAAATTAACTTTAACATGTTGTATGACATGCTGTATTTCACCAAAAAAAACTAGTTTCCCTTCAGGCTGTGATGGTAGTGTAAACAACATATGACATACATTTTAGCAGAGAACAGTGTATGTCTAAAAGTACCAATAACTATTGCGATAGTTACATTAGTTAAAAGGCTGCAACATATATTGTATGTTAAAGTCCATCTAGACATTACTTTTGTACGTCTTTATCAAACCCTGGATTCTTATTGCCACACCTGACTTAAAAAAATTTACCAATAAAAGACTTTTAAGCTAAGTTCCCACTACGCGTCTAAATGGCGTCTAATAGGAAAACTCTTGTTGTGTATGATTGGTACCTGTTTGGCACTTGTTAAACGCCTATTAAACGTGGCTTTTGATATCAAAAAGTTTTGATAAATAAAATAAAAAGGGTTAAAGAAGGAATTAATGAAGAAGTCAAGGTTTCCCTTATATTTATGCAAGGGTAGAAAAGATATAGAGACACGGGTAAAAATATGTATGGAGCAGTTGATTTAGTGTTAGATTTAGCTAAAACTGGTAAGAAAAGATTTTTAAAAATTGTCACAAGAACAAATGTAAGGGCATATTCCCAATCTGAAATGTGGCAATGGTAGTTTCCGAGATCTTCATATTGCTGAAATATTAGCCTAATCCAGCATTCTCCATTTTGGCTCATGTTCATCTTCTTCTAACAATTCCAGTAGAAGTATTTTTTTTCTTTTTTCTTATCATGTTTGTCATGATAACGCATTCCTTCAAAACTTTATTCTGTTTTCATTGATGTTTTCTCTATATTTCTCCTTCAACGCCAATAATACTTCTATAGCGTGGCGCTATAAATCATGCTCATAAAGATTAGCGCATGTAAGATGCCAGTTAGACACCTAGTAAGAACCAAGCTTTGTGATTTTTAAGACAATTTTAGGTCGCTGAATCAACACTTAATTCACCATACTAAATAGATTTTGAAACAAATAAGAAAATACTATTTTACCAACTCAATTCCAGCAATGACCTCATCATCCTTATTCGGTTTTCCAATGTATCGTAGTGTACCTTTGACTGGTTTTGCAATATTTTTACTTCCCTTTTCAATAAAAGCAGTCACACGTGCCCCTATCTGCAGATGATGAAACTGTTCTTGAATGTTTGGTTCTTGTGTAGATTTTCGAACTTTCGCTTTCCCACTTTTCAATGGTTGTGGCAATGATACACCAGGAAAGTCTATGATTTTATCTATTGATATAAACATTCCATGATCCTTTTTACATGAAAAATGAGAAATTCTATCATAAGTGCCATTTGAATCACCAATAGGTTTCTAAAATAAAGTCGTTATAGTAACAATTTCATTTAACAACACACAACAGCAACTCAAAATTTAGGTACATAATTTCAACTTACATCAACTTCCACTCCAAAATAGGTACCAGGTTTTTTGTGCAACCGCCCTTTGTATTTTAGTGTACCAATACAATTACCTTTAGCTGTTTCAACTTGTACCTTATTTGATGGTTTTGCAATTGTGGCTTTCTCAAGTAAACCTTCTGTCTTAAATACCTCAAATCTACGAATCCATGATGGAACTGCTTGTAATATTTCTAAATATTCATTGGAAATAAGTGCAAGGTGGTCTGATGTAGTGTAAAGGAATTTCACTGGATCATCAATTGATTGCAATGCAATAGACTTGTCATTACATTTGCAATCGAGTCTTTTAAACATCATTCCCTTTAAAGCTGGATAAATCAGAACTTCCGTCGATTTCGATGACTGCCTCTTGGTTGAAAGCTTAACATCACCAACAGTATCATGAACAAGCATGTATATGTATACTTGTGACTTTTCTCTGGAGCATTCCATTTTCAATAAAAACTAATAATTCTTGTTGGAAAACAATCATTCACAATCCTCCTTTTTCTGCACAACCGAAGATTAAAGTTTTTAATAATTTGCATTTGATTCTTTCAAGTTTTTAAGAAAAAATTCTTCCAAACTAGTATTATCATAATTGGAGATGCAGATTCTTTAAATGAGGTTAATATCTCTTCAGTATGACAGTGTTCTATAATGACAGTATATATAATAATTATTAAACTGGTCTCTCTACTATGTTCATTGCTATGAATTTCTCATTTACAACAAAGCAATAAGGAGATAAAAATTTCCTAAATTTGAGTTCTTCTCCACTGTCTAAACTTTTCTTATCAAATTGTTGTTGTTGTTATTATTTATTTATTTGGTAAAGAAGGTCATAATTGTGTGTGAGACACTGATGGGGATCTACTAAAGTATATTAAATAAAAAACTAGATGCAGATAAAATGCATAGAAGTATATCTCGGACTTGTGGTTTCACAATTGAGGAGTTGCATTTGTTTAGACTGTAAATAACGATAAGTTGGAACTCGACTTCTAATGTAACTCCCGTGTGAGTTATGTACACGGGAACACGCACAAAAATCTCTTATTTATAATATGTGTTGTGCATAACACTCTCTAGTATAACATTAGAAGCTAATATACAATCTCCATAGCTACAAAACAACATTATATTATCTAATAAAACAATGGACCTCGTTTCCCTTCAATCGTTGTTTTAGCACCAAAAGAGTACTCATACAAATGTAAGAAACCATGTATCGTTATTACTCAAATATAAGAAGTCTCATTAGTTAAAAACTAATTTAAGATGATGTATTTAAATCTTTCTTTCTCTAAGATTCTTTAACAAACTTGAACAGAGACAAAAAAAGAGTTTCTCCTTCATTCTTGCTGGTCATGGATTTAGTAAGGAGGTAAGTATAGAAAATAGTAGAAGTCTGATTAATGAATATTTTTGGTGCCCAAGATTTCATTGAAAAAGTTCTTTTGCTAAATGTTGTCAAATTCATCTATTTCTTTTTAGGGAAAAGGTGTACGTCTTCATTAGTTTTTTCTGAGATTTCTTAGTTTTGTTTGGAGATGCTCAAGGCAACCCTCCCAACTTCTTTCATCGCATTCGTGGGTTGCCATCACTTGTGCCTTGATTATCCCCATTTGAACAGGGTCCAGCTTACTGCAGCCACATTTCCCTGAAATATTATGTGTTTTCAACATTTCAGGTGGAAACATGGCTAACATAAGCTAAGAGGCACATTCAGCTACGATCACGGGTATTGCTGGAGCAACAGGTGGCTCAGGAAGAAGAATTTGTGTGGCCTCATGAACAAGGGAACGTGAATTGGCTGTGCAGGTGCCTCTGACTAGAACAGTTTTTCCTCTCTTTTCGATAAAAGCAATCACACACATCCCTATCTGTAGATGATGAAATTTTTCTTGAATGTTCCATTCTTTTGTAGACTTTCGATTTTTTGATTTCCCACCTTCCAATGGTGGTGACAATGATACATCAGTAAAGTCTATGATTTTATGTAGCGGTAAAAACATTGCATGATCCTTTTTACATGAAAAATGTGTAACATCGTTATAAGTGCCATTTGAATCACCGATTGGTTTCTAAATAACAATTTCATTTCTTACATAAAATCACTAATTACAATGGCAACTCAAAATTAAGGTGGATAATTTGAACTTACATCAAACTCCACTCCAAAATAGGTACCAAGTCTTTTGCGCAACAGGCCTTTGTATTTTAGTGTACCAACATATTTACCTTTAGGTGTCTCAACTGGCACTTTATAAAGTATTTTTGCAATTGTGGCTTTCTCAAGTAAACCTTTGTTATTAAATATTTCCAATCTATCATTATATGCTGGAACTGGTTGTAATAGGCTTAACCTCACCAATAGTATCACAAACAAGCATGTATACTTGTGACATTTCTCTGGAGTGCTCCATTTTCAATAAAAACTAAATAACTCTTTTGAGGCTATGAAAGTTCTTATCCACTGTTTAAACTTTCTTTATCGAATTGGATAAATATATATCATCTTCTTATACTATTACTAAATCTTGCTTTTTTCTAACCTAATTTAGATAAAATTTCTTGGGAAGTTCGTCAATAGATATCTGTTTTAGGGGGAATCTCCTATCAGAATAGGGGAATCTCTAGCTCTATCTTACTTGCTTTTAGTTTAACTGTACAACTTCTGAAATCTCTAAATAGGCCAAATAGCACTGAAAATTAGGGATAATAGCGTTCTTTAAATGATCGATCTAAAATAATATTTATTATAATAACTATTTTGTGTTAAATATGATATAATTCCAAAATGGAGAAACGCAACATTTTTGTGTTATATAGACTTACCATATGGCAATATAAAGCAGTAAAATGTTTTTACACGCTACACAAGTATTTGTTGTATTTGAATATATGACTTGATATCTGAAATTAACATTATTACATCTGATTGAAAAATAGATGAATAACTGATGTTTTTATCAGGTTTATTACAAGTTTATACCCTGTGTATATCAAAACAAAATGCATGAAAATACTTTATAGAAAGTGCTATATTTTACAGTACAGCCTGAATGAAACTTTATTTATCTGTGTGATAATATGTCTTCGTGATAATTAACTTTCACAAAGAGTCTGTGTCTTTGGAAGTTAACTAGTATTTTGCTAATTTAACATGCATATTCTTGTTCAGTTCAATCGCAGGTCTAAACAAACTGCATAGAATACAGCAGTATTTTAATAATGACTTCTAACATAAAATTGAAAAGTAAAGTTTCTTTCGGGCTGTATATACTGCATGTTTGAAATTTTTAAAAATCCATCCACTAAATCCATCTACTAAAACCAAAACAAATCCAAAATACTCCCTTATGAAGTTTCACCCATTTAAAAATGACACTGTGATAGAGTTTCTATTGAATTTCTTCATAGCAAATTGATGAAAGAAAATATAAATACGTATATTATAACATCTTCCTTTATTCTCATTATGGCCCCTTTAAGAACCAAATACAGAAAATTTTGCATAAAGAGCTTAGTAAGTAACCAGATAACCAGAATTATATTATAACATAAATAACCAGAAGTTTTAATTCCTTGGGTTTCCATTATTTTTCCTGCAAACTTGCAATGGGTTGCTGAACACCAGTGATGTTTATAGCTGCTCTAATTTGCTAGTGTGCCAGTGGCTAGTGTGCAGTCAGTCAAATGATGGCCCCAACAGGTTGATATGCTGCTTTAAAGCACATCAAAATGAATCACTGAGAATACCAACCGCAACGATTGCACTCTAAGATACTATCCACTACAGCAAAACAAAGATCATGCTAATGTTTGTAGTCAAAAGCAAGGAACTCGCAAAATTTGGAAAAGACGTCACTTAAGTCATCTATAGGATCAACGTTTCAATGTTGAATCAAAACCATCAAATTTATTATTCCCACATACACATTTTTTTATAAGAATGTCTAAATTTCTGGATTTTTTTCATACTTTTTCAGCCTCAACTTTACTTTTTCAGTGTCAACTGAAATCTTTTGTTGTTATTTAAAAAGAAATGGAATAAGAATTTCGAAAAGCTTTTGTTCATATTCTTAATAAACTTGTTGTTTTTTAGTAATTAGTAATTATAGCAACTCTCTTCATTTTCTTCTTGAAGGATAATTAAATTCAGGCTGAGCATGTTCTTAGATGTTCTAATAAAAAAAACATTTAGAAAAAGCTCAGACATTCACTAAAAAGCATGACAAAGTTGAATTTTTCACCACCACAGCCCTCCTCAAACTTTATCTCACTGATATATCTTATTTAATTATCATTTCTCGGAAAATGTTTGGGCATAATCACGGAGAGGGAAGAATTACAGTCAATGCAAGCACTGATGATGGACCCTCACTTCCAAAACTGGTACGTACTTTTTGAACAATCCCTTAAAGAAAGAGGAGGAAACCTGTGTACAAAAATGTTAACAAGAAAAAATACCTTTACATTATGTAAACAACCTGTTCACATCTATTTGTAAATTTGAGAGAAAGAGGAAGAACCTCTCGTACAGAAAATGTTGTTCTATCATAAAATAGCTCGCTAAAAAGGAACAATGCTTCAACTTGATGTGAACAAAGATTTCATAGTAAAGTAAACTGCATACAACCTGTTCACATCTATTAGTCATCACTATAAATATAAGTAAATACAATAATGTTTCTTACTAAACACTCTCCCCAACATATATAGTGGCTCATTTGTTCGTTTTTTTAACAACTATCATTATGAAGTGAAAGTGAAGTAATACCATGTTTATATTTACGCGCAAAGGATGCTGGGATGACGTAATTTCTCGGAAAATTTTATTGTCTCTCTCTCTCTCTCTTCTCCTCAAGCCTTTGTGTAAAGACTGCAACTAAACACTGCACTACCTTATTAGGGAAAAGTGACTCCGACTTCTTATTACCTAGATTTTTTCCCCGATAAAAAGGTATGCGATTTTTTATGCGCATAAAAAAGTCCAATACATCTATTGAGCTTTATGGCAACCTCGAACCCAGGGCCTCTTGCATTTTCGATAATCGGACGGCGGCAAATTGTGATGTAATTACATGAAAAACTGGATCCAAATTAGGGGTCAAGTTGGTAAACGATAATGGCAGATGCTTAAGCTCAATTGGTGCGTATTTCTATTTGATTGGTGTATACAGTCGTTATCTCAAATATCTCGAACTTTTTCATCTCAACAAAAAATAATTCCTATAATACATCAGAGTGGTCATAATAGAACTCAATGTGACGTCAGTATGAATGCCGTTGGTTTACTACATAATTTGCCCTTAAATGTCATGTTCTTTTTGGATATATACGCAATGAAATGCTGACGTTGTTGAGCCTAATAATTATCTCGTGATTTTTGTGCCTTAAGCTGAATCTCCACTAGGCAGAAAATGTCGCGCAGGGAAATGAAATTTTCATCGCCAATTAGAAAAGCTAATAAAATCATTTCGAGACCCATGAAAATCGTCAGAGTTAAGGGCCGACTATAGTGACCTAGTTGTAGATAGCTTGCCTCCAAAGCAGAAAGTCAGGGTTCAAAACATGGCCGACTACTGACAGCGACTATAACAGTTCGAATTGATCCACTCGACTTAGCACTCAGATTGACAACTGAATTGATATCTCACAATGTGGAAGCAGAAAGGCAGTTTCCGTAGCCCAATTGAGGGCTTAAGGATCTATCAAAACTGACGAGGCTAGCATCCTGCTGTGTAAACATTAATAAATAATAAATAGTAATGATAGTCTGTGTTTTTGATTCAGACGGAGTCACAGAGAGAAAGGGGATCTATAATTCCAATAATCTACAGTTTTCAGATCTTTTTGAAAACATTCCCGTTACATAAAGCGTAGTATCGATGCGAATATAACTGCTGATTATGGCAGAATTCCATCATGGGGTTGAAATACATTCCATTGCATTTCAGAACTTTGTTTTTTGGTTGACCGTTCACACAATCTTGAGTAAGGATATTGTACGTTCCACTCCTATGAAAGAAGAAGTATTGTATATGTGCAAGTGAAAATTATACATACATGATCAATAAGGAAACCTTAAAAAATTAGTCCAGTTACCAGATTTGCTAGTTTTTATAAAAAGACTTCTCTGTCTAATAGAACAATAAAAAGTAGTAATCAGTTTTAACGCACAACGTACGTTCCATCATATCTCGACCAGTTTGCGGAGAACCCTTGCGGAGATTGGAAAGTACAGTGTGTATAGAACTGATTACAAGTAATATCCTATAGTTGGCACAAGGCTCTATGCACTGTTTCGATTGCAAATATATCAATGATTCAATATTACTCTGTTATTAGATAGTCAAAAGGGCTCTCTTTCAAATTTAATTTTTTTATAATTTGGTCATCCAAAGTTCATAGAGTACATAACTTGTTAGGAAATTATTTCAATCAGCTGTTGATATTTTTGTTCACATTTTCGGTACACATCATCAGCTGAATCTTTTGAAATCTTTTATATTTTATCGGCCGAGGAGACAAAAGCCAATCTAAAGGACTCCCGAAAGAATCCCGGTATAACGGTTTCATGATTGAAGGACAATAGTTAATGGCAGTCACGTGTCAAAATATCGGTTCCAAAAAACTGAGAAAAAGATTAAATTAAACTGATTTAATTTGTAACCTCGAACCCTATATCTTTTGCCTTTTCGTCCATATAACCCTGGGTTCGAGGTCGGTTCGATTTCGTAACAAATTATTTATGTTAATTTCTTACCCGCAGCATCTGTAAAACTGTCTCTTCTGATGTAATTTCCCTGCACAACACCACTCCGATTCAGGATCAAACATGGAACCACTACCTATATGAGATATAGAGATGAGGATATCAGGATTGCGTTAAGACATTTTGAAGTCCAATAAAACTCCGTGTACGTGTTTTTTATATCAGAAACATTTTATAAACAAGAAGAGGCTCAAATCTGTCAAAAACGAAGCTGTTAAACAACATGCCAGGCTAAACTGGATTTACCCAACAAGGAAAAATACAAACAAAGTGAGAACAAAACTTAGCACTAAAATAAAAAGATCAAAAAGGACATATTAAAACAACCAGCGCTGTTCTACGTAAATAGACAAACACGCAAATTTGGTCGTCTCACGTAGATAGTCAACAAGTAACAAGTGTGCAACAAATCAGCCTGTAAAAGAGACTAGTTAAGCAATTTTGAGCCTCAGACAAAATCTTGTGTTGCTTATAAAAAAAGCGCGTAAATCGAACCAAATTTCCAGTCCAATCGTAAAGAGGGGTCGTATTACATCATTTCCAGAACAACTAACCCTAAACATCACTGCCCCAAACGAATTTTACAAAGTTGATAACACGAATTTTGGTGGTCAGATACAATAATTCGAAAATTCTTAATTAGGAAAAATGTAATTCAAAATTGATATTTTGAAGCCCAAAGAACTCGATTAAGGGTGGTCTCCACAGGGAGATTAAGTGCGGACAGCTGTGAACCCCATTATTGGGCAAATATGCGCGAAGCGAAAACTGAATCAGTCCCCATCATAACAAAAATGTTGAGTGTCGAGGAAGGAGATATGCAAGATGTTTTGTGTAAACGGATCACAGTAAAAGACAAAAATACGAGTGCAAACAACAGAGCATGAAAAATAGAAGAAAATAAAGTTTTGTGTTCGGGACATATGACGTTTTGTGACTTTTATAATTTTACAATATTTTGGGGTACTATCTTATAGCTTATAGATCTTATAGTTTTAGTTATATTTTCTTCTTCTCTTAAACTTAAATGTTTTTTAGCTGCCATTTTCATTGATAAAACAACACACAAAATTTCAAAAATAAACAGCAACTGAAAGAAAAATCAACAACACGTCAGATAGTAACTCACTTAGTGAATTGATAACTGTCGGAATTCTTCCCCGATCCTGATCAAAAATGGCAATTCGTTTTTTTGGCGAACACTGACGAACACAACGGCGAAAAAGTGCGAAGTATCTATGTCCCCATTAGGCGACTAAATGCGACAAAATCTTCAAAAGGTCTACGAGGCGGAGTGTTTTCTAAATGAATGGCAAGCAATATCGCCTGCTGTTTCAATAAAACCACAGAGACATTTTGAAGATTTTGCCCACTGGGCAAGATGTTCGTACTAAATCGCCTACCGGAGACCACGCTTCAGTTATCTCTGTAATACATCATACAACTACCACAATGCATTGCGAAAAAAGCATTTAAAATGACCCAATTGAATAATAAAATAGTTTCACTACTAAAAACAAAACTACAGTGGACTCTCTCTATCTCGACTACCTTCTCTCTTGAATATCTCTCTCTCGAAAAAAGGTTCGGTCCCTTGAAATTTTCCCCAAGAACACTGCATAGCCTTTCTCTATTTCGAACTTCTCTATCTCGAACTTTTCCCTATATCGAACAAATTTTCCGGTCCCTTGAACCATTTTCTCTCTCTATCTCGAACATTTACATATTCGAATTTCATTTTCGAATTCCCGAATAAATTCGAATTTGAATCAAAACAAAAATTTCGACCGTAAATAAAAAAAAATCTGTTTTTGTTCTCAGTGTCGTAAAAACAAAAATGTCTGTCAAACGTAAACTGAATACGAAAAATTTGAAGGAAAAGTGTGACATTATGTCAAACATAGAGAAAGACATGACAAATAAAGAGGCAGCCGATAAATTTGGTGTGCCTAAAAACACCATTTCAACTTGGATTAAAAACAAAGAAAAAAATTGAAGGTCATTCAGTAAAATAGAGTCAGTTAAATACTTTCCAGGTGTTGTGTTAAAGTCTTCTGAAAACTGCTCATTTTGTAAGATTTTCTATATCTCGAACTTTCTCTATCTCGAACAAATCTCCCGGTCCCTTGAAAGTTCGAGATAGAGAGAGTCTACTGTAATATTTTCATTGGCGTAGAACAAGTACACAGTAAAACAAACCCACGAGCGAATAATTATAGCATTGGATTGTGGTAGTTGAATGGTATTAATTACAGAGAAAACTTTCAATTCGACGGCAAACGAGAAATGACTATACATAACTTACAATAGTCCCATAAACCATCTGAAAGTCTCTTCCAAACACAGTAACCATTCTTGTTGTTGTTGTTGTTATTGTTATTATTATTGTTGTTGTTGTTATTGTTATTATTGTTGTTATTATTGTTGTTATTAGCAGCAAATGCGCCAAAAACAAGGCATAAAAGAACGCAGACAGTAACGGTTTTCATCTTGTTTAGCGAAGTGAAATGAGCACAGGCTATCCTGAACTTTTATCATTGAAATGGCTTGTGTACATTTCTGTCCACCTGTACAAACTAAGAAATGACGTGACGTGGCAAACAAAACTTATATTTTCACTTGTTTTTGCTGAAGCTATTACTAAACAAAATTAATTTTCTTCATCCAAAACGAGGATTTAAAAACTGATAGATCCATTTCTTTAAGAAGATGCTTAGTAGGTGACGATATGCTAAACGCGTCAAGGACATATTCTTGCAAATGGGGCATCGACCACACATTTCTATAATGACTATGATAAAATATAATATCTATAATTGGGAAATAAATGACATTCTGAAAAAAAAGATATTCACAATAAAATTATAAAAGCAAGGTTTATTTTTCTAAAACCTCATGCTAAACAGTAAAACCTTTATCCATGGCAAATTAATATTGATTAATAGACTCCATTAATAAAAGAGAGTAAAGATATGCATTTTCTCCTTTACGGCTTATTGTATATTTATACAATCAAAAGATTATGTGTACTATTTATTCCTAAATGCTATATATGAAATTGATAACAACAACATGTAGGAAATATTGGTTTCAAAGCTAATCGTAGGTACAAAATCAATTTCATATGAAGTAAAAAAAATATCAATGCTTGAAAAAAAGAAGTTATGAACAAGATATATTTCAATGTTCTTGTGCATTTTGGATTGATAAGCATGGTTTACTGTGGTGAGCGGTTTATGTAATTTAGAAATTATGGGTGAAAGTTGTTAGAAAAGTAGAAATCAAATTTTATTCCATTTTCTTACACCTTAATTCCTAATAAGAAATCCTGCAATCCTGGCCAAAAATAGTTGAGATATTCCTGTTAGTGTGAAACAATTGGTAAATGTTGGCGAATGAAGAACGGAAAACAGAACAAAACCTCTTCCCCTGATAGAATGTTATTGCTGGAAGACGTGGCAGACGTTCTGTGAACTTCGGGACGTCCATTAGACCCTTACAACATTGTTAATTTGCTAAGATTTTTAATTTGCTAAGTTTTTGCTAAGATCGATGTTCTTAAGAGTTTTTGTCTCAACAGTTTTTGCTAAGATTGTGGGCTCGGTTAGTTAAAAACATAAGAAACTCAAATAGTTGACTAAGAAACTCCCCTATTTTCATTGTCTCTTCAGGTCCCAAATATGAAAGATTATAATGGATTTACTACTTCTTTAGTTTTTTATTGATATCCAGTGTTATTCGTTACAAAGCTGACTTAGATAGATTAAGATTTTAAAGGTTTCTTGAAATAAAACAAAGCTGTTCTCAATAATACACATACTCCCGAAACCATTAAACTTCCTTTTATTTATTAATCTCTTTACTTTAGTGAATGTGACTTGGGATAATGTGATGCTAGTCCATGGTGTTACAGAAGACACCGAAGCTCAAATAAGATACACAGAAGAGGATATAACACAACTTCTTCTCAATGGTACAGACTATGAACAATTGAAGTTGAAATTCCAGGAAGCAGTAAGTGACACCATTTTCAGCCTTCAGACCATTCTCTCCTTCTATCTTTTTTTTGAAACTAAGTTCGTTTTTCCATTTCTGTTAAGCTACTCGACACACTCAAAGAAATGCCAAATGTTACTCTTAATAGAGTTACTGTATATAAATTAGAGTAAGTACAACCACTTATTGCTATCACGTTAGTTGTAAGGCACTCATTTTTCTGTTCAGTTCACTGTTAATTTCCCTCAATACGTAATAGTATTATTGCAGTAATAGCACCGTCCGAAAGATCATATACATGTCCGCGTAAGATAATTAACTTTCGCGAAGAGTCGCCATCTTTGGAAGTTAACGGTCTTTTGTTTATCTTACCAGAGTTTTTATAATAATCGTGTTGAAAACATAATGACTTCATGTAACAGAGAAAAATCCTACACGAAAACATTTTGTGTTTTCATGTAAAAATCCATTACTTCGCGAACGCGTAAAGTTTCTTTCAAGCTGTATTGTACTGCTCTTACCTGTCCGACTGTGAAGAGAAATAGCTGCTTAGGGGTGTTGAAATATAATATATTTTGAAAAAATAGTTGTAATTTGTATATTTAAGGGAATCTTAGTTGAAAGACGTTCCGATTCTGACTGTATTAATAATAAGAATTGAAAAACAACTGTTGTAATTTATGTTCTTCCTTCATGTAGAACTCCGAGTATACGTAGCTTCTTTGCTTTGGAGTTACAGACTTCCATAACTGATATAGAGGTGTTATTTCAAGAATTCAACAAATTCCTCAATGGAAAGAAAGCCATCAGAACTGCTAACGGACAGTTCTACTCTCAAGTATATTTCGATACCTTCACTTTGAAAAGTAAGATGTTATTTTCATCAGCTTTACACAGCAACCTTGTCACCAGACCCAAAAACCTAGTTACTTTTGTTTCTAGTTAGAAAATTTCTCTGCGGAGGAGTGTGTATTTATTGAAACAGCAGGCGATATTGTTTGCCATTCCTATAGAAAACACTCCTCCTCATAGACTTTTGGAAGTTTTTGCCCACTGGATTTCTTCTAGATGTGTTAGGGTTTTCGCTTACTTTCATTTTAAATCCGAAAAGCGGAGGCAGATATTTGGGAATTTCTTTTAAGCGTTGATTAGGTTATTTCCACGTTATTCTTTTCTTCTGCAGATTACTTAACTCTCCTCCTTAGATTTTGCTTAAGTTCTGGATCCGCCTTAGTTAGTTACGTCACAGTGGCTTATATTCTTTCCCACTCTTTCATCTTGAAACCTACCACCATAGTGATTAGAAAATTTCCTGGTTATGATAACAATGAAACCTATGATAACAACTTATGCTTCATTTTTTCTCATGCACTCACTTTGGTCACATGATATATTACAACCAATGCACAGTAACTAACCATCACGTGATCAAAGTGAATGCACTATAAACTACAGTTAGTAGATGGTTTCAGTTAAAAAATACCGACAATAGAACTTAACAATAGACTTCCAGATCAAGGAATGACTATAAATCCGCTAATTTCAACATCGAAACCATGGCCTCTCTATACAGACATAAGGAAAAGTGAGATAACCTGGGTTCGAAGTTGTCACCAATTTCGAAGTAATTCATGACCTTTCTATGAGAGGATTGATTCAGGGGTTGATTCAACTGTTTTGATTTTTCATTAAAAAATCCCCCAAAATTTCCAATTTAGCTGATCTAAGTTGTTACAATGTGGATTTGTCGCTATGTGAATGTTACACTGTGTTCATGAAAAAGTATGATTGTTCGTGGCTTTCTACAACGACAAGTCGTACAACGCCGGAAGAACTTACCACAACCGCACATACAACTACAACAACAACAACAACAACAGAAACAACAACACAATCGACAACAACCCCATCATCAACAGAAACAACGACGACAGGAACGTCAACAGTGACATCCACGCCCAATACAATGACAACGGAAAAACCAACAACACAATCAGAAACAAGAACGGCGGAACAAACAACGACAACACTGGCACAAACGACAACGACCAAGCCGACAACACAAACAGAAACGACAGAACAACCGACCACAACACTGATACAAACTACAGCAAAAGGATCGTCAAATGCGACGACAAGGTCTAACCAATCAACAACAACAACAACAAAAAGGACAAGTACTTACAGTAGGAATGCAACGACGAACAACACATCGTCAACGTCAAATCTACCAGGAACGATCAACACAACTACAACACTACAATCAAGAACATCCACAGCTACAACGAGGGAACGTGATCTAACGACAGCAGCTGTAATTTCTGAGGAGGAGGGTGATGATGACGGTCAGTGTTTCCATTTTTGTTAGCCTCTTTCAAACTGGTTCAAAGAAGAGCTCTATTCATTTTTCACTTGCCAATTACTAACTCACATATTTCGAGCGGGAAAAATATTGTGACTTAAATAGAACTCAGAAAAAATGACAAATATTACTCCAATTCGCGGTGAAGAAAAATAATAATTCTTAAAGACACGGGATAAAACAAGCAAACAAACAAACAAACAAACAAACAAACAAACAAACAAACAAACAAACAAACAAACTTTAATGCTGTTATTTACGTTGTTTCTTTAGATTATTTGGTATATATCATCGTCCCTATCATACTGTTACTCCTTTTACTGCTCGTCTATATCCTTTTCGTTTGCCGCCTAAAAAAGAAGAAAAAGGATAAACAAAAGTACTTGATGAAATACAACAGATCTGAAGAAGAACACTTGAGTATTGACAAGGAGAACAGAAAGAAGACCATCACCTCGTTCGATCCTTTTACGTATAACTTTCAAACCCCAGCTAGGCCAGATTATTTCAGTAAAGTGAAGGAGAATGGGAACGAATCTGATTCATCGACACAGGCAATGAGCACACGTATCATTGCAAATCCGATATTTGCCAGAAACGGAGACGGGGTGACAGTGGCATCAAATGGTGCACCAGTTGACGAAATAACATTTAAAAGCTTCCGGAATCCATTTCCCGGTGAAGTAGATCGCACAGCCATAAGGCCGGCTGATGTTGACTTCCACGAGAGCTTCGAAGAGGAGAATATTGGATTGGTCAAAGGAGTGCCAAATGAGGGCTTCGAAGGTCATCATGTTGAGTCTGATAATGAAACCCCAAAATATCTATCAACAGAAAATATGTTGCAGGAGAAAATTAACTTGGAACATGAAAAATCGTCCGATGTATCTGAAGAAATGGCAGATGTAACAGCTGGCATAGAGAGTAGACAGGGGGACATTCAGATGGAGGTAGACAGTTCCCTCGAAGAAAATACTAACTGTTTAATGGAGGACGAGGATAAAGTTTCGTACATGATTCCTTCTGATACTACCGAAACTGATGCCTCTCCATCGCCAGTTACTATAGATACGGAAGAAAATGAAGAGGATGATGATGTTCTCGAAAGTTCTGCTCCTGCGAAAACAGCGAAACATGAAGGCAGCGGTGAAAATCTTTCTCGGGATGGAAACACAACCGATGATAATGAAGTAGGCTCCCCCAGCACAGAAGAAAAGTTAACAAATAAACAAACACCGAACAGTCTAGTCATGAAAGAGTTAACGACTGAAGAACCGCTGGTGAAAAATACATCTGTATCTGAACTCGTGAATGCATTCGGAAACATCGAAAAGAGGAATCAACACGGGACTAAGACGGCGCCGAAAAAACCGCCAAAAACGATGTCGTTGAAAGAAAAAACAATTGAAAAAGGAGCGGATCATCGACCTGTACCTGCGAAAAGGCCACGCTCATTTAAATTAATATAACTGACAGTAAACATATTGTACCATAAAGTATTCCGTAAACTAATCTATTTTAAGTAAGTTTTGAGCATATTTTATAGTTTAGTTTACCGTCTATAACAGTCTATAACAGGACCTTTACATTGTTAAATGGCAAGATTTCTTTATTAAGCTTTTCCTGTAAGGGAGAAATCTTATTTATTTCGGCCTTCTGTCTATCGTCTAAGAGTTCTGCCACCGTGTTTCTGCCCATTCCGAATTTAAAACGGTAGTTGTGTCTATATTTTATGTCGTATATATTTTTTTTTAATAATGCTTTTTTATCTTTCAATATCGTTTCAATGGTGATGCAATGAAAATACTAAAAAAACCCAGCATTTTCATGTATTAAATGGGTTTATTTACGATTTCGTATATTTTTCGGTGCCGGTGTAAGTGAATTAAGCATGACGTGGCATAGTTTATAAAAGGGCGGGTCTCTGAAGTCAAAAATCACATGTCGTTCAGATACTTTCGTGACTAGAAGTTTGAATATTTCAACAATGCATCGCTTACGAAATATTTTGGGAAGGAAACGCCCTGAACCTGCCGAGGAGGATGACGACTTCCAGTTCTTCTTCTTCTACAATCACATCTGCAGATAAGAAGATTAACAATATCTCAACTGAAACTCCAATACCAATTATTACAACGTCAGATGACCCAATCGTTATTTCAAAACCATCTGTTCCAAAGAAGACTAAAGTCAGGGACATTCCTGCACAACAGGAGGAGGTATACCCTATAAATAATTTTATTGAATTTCAAGAAAACATGAAGGTTTTCTTTGGACAAAAGTCTGAAAGACAAAAAACTTCTTCTAAATTTTTCTGCTAAAGTATCGTGGTGGCTTCTCTGCGAAAAAAATCGGTCCGCCATTCTTTTAACTGGTGCATGGTTTTTATTTTGCTGAATCAATTTATAAAGATTTTTAAAGAATGGAATGTCAAGTATTCAGTTTAAAACACTACAAATATGAAAACAAATATGAAAATAACTTTATGTTAATGAAAAATGTTTTTAAAACGAGTTTTTGAAAATATAGTTTAACGGACAAAGTATATTTTTAGGTCTGCTGTATATTACTACATGTAACCATACGACCCGAACTCCTAAATCTTGTATCCGATTGATATCCGAAAACGGCGAAAAACTGTTAGATAGATAGATTGAAAGATAAATAGATAGAATTTGTTTATTAAACAATTTCCTTCGTTGACGCGCGCGGAAATTGAATAATTTTAACCCCCTAGTAACAAACAGGGAGCGCTGCGCTTTTTCGAAGAGGTTAAAAACATAAACATATACATGACAAATGCGCATTGTATATTTTGCAAACCAGAATTGCATTACAATCTTTGTATTTTTCGGTCAAAGGTTTCACGTTGGATTACCATAACTGTTGAGACACAGTATATGGATGGATTATACTTTGTTTCTTTGTTAAACCGATCTAAATACAAGAAAGTAGACATTGCCTGCTGCTTGTCTCAACTGAGAAATTTTTTAACTATGTTTGTGATATTTGGATGTTCAAAATGATATCTGGATGTTCAAAATGGCGGTGAAGTGGCCGGTCGTGTCTCAGTTGTTGTCGCTTATAATCTTTTCTGTGCTGATTTCTGTGGTTTTCCTCCAAGTACACAAGAAGAGTTTCTGTACAAACGATGGCATAAGTCTCACGCTACAAGCTGAAGATCTGTATGAATGCGAGGGCTATACTTATTCATCGTTATTTGTACATAAGAGGAGGTACAGAAATTTCCAACCTAAGTCTTTGTTGTGTTTACTGCTGATAATCTGTGGAGATGTGGAATCTTGCCCTGGCCCGCAGAATACAATGGAGTTTTTATCAAGCAAGACTGGTATGCATATTTATCATCAGAATATTAGAGGTTTGCTACCTAACTTTGGAAAAATTCAGACGTTTTTTGCGAGAAATAAAAATATTGGAATATTAACATTATCAGAAACACATATACTTTCTCATGGCTACAATGATAACACTGAGTTGTATAATATTCCGGGGTACATGTTTATAAATCGTGGCAGAGTTAAAGGAACGCATGGTGGAGTCGCGATGTATATTTCAGAGAAAATTAAGTGGAGGCGACGAGAAGATCTGGAGAGGTCAGAAGTTGAGGGTATATTTATAGAAGTACTTCAATTAAAGGGGAAAAGTTTTCTAGTTGGCAGCTTTTATCGACCCCCGGAAGGATCAGAATATCTTCATAAAAATTTCAGCAAAATATTTGATGAGATGTTAACTGCCATTAACGGAACATCTTTGGAAACAATAATCCTTGGAGACTTAAACGCTAACTATTTGAAAAGAACTTGTTGCAAAAACTTAAAAGATATCATACGTCTTCATGGATTTGATCAATTGATTAAGTCACCAACGAGAGTAACAAAAGATACGAGTACGTTAATCGACGTTATATTAAGTAACAACAAACATGTAATTTCAGCTGCTGATGTCGCTCCGCAAAGTCTTAGTGATCACGATTTAGTAGGATGTGTCAGAAAGATAAACCATCAAACTTTCACGTATAGAACCATTATTTGTCGAAATTTTTCCAAATATCAACCCAAAGCATTAAAAGACGAGTTGATGTTACAAAATTGGGACATTATTTATACCAGGAGTGACGTAAATCAAGCATGGACTTTATTTAAGGACATTCTTACTCACGTTTTTAACAATCAGGCACCTAAAATTGCGAAACGAGTTAAGGGAAGATTTTGTCCTTGGCTAACCGCTGACCTTAAGAGTCGTATAAACAAGAAAGATCAGTTACTACGTAAAGCTCGGAAATCAAATAAGAATGAGGATTGGAACGTGTTTAAAAATGCCAAAAACCAATGTAACAATTTGGTTCGAAAAGCTAAAAGGATTTACCATCACAACCTTTTAAATGAAAATCGTAGTAACCCTCGAAAATTCTGGAAGTCTATCAAAGCCGTTTATCCTACGAATAAAACGAACACGGAGCCACTGTTTAATGTCTCAGATACGGAACATGTTAACAAAGCTAACACATTTTGTAGCTTCTTCAGTAATGTTGCTAGTTATTTGAAATCTCGTTCCCTACCGCTGTTAGACTTTACTTGGCGATTATCATCTAATAAGCTCCCTAAAACACTCAAGACTTTCGATTTTAGTTACGTCAGTAAAATCTTTGTTTTAAAAGAATTAAAGTCTTTAAAGCGGCACAAGGCGACAGGATTTGATGACTTACCTGCAAATTTGATAAAGGATGGCGCAGAAGAAATTGCTGGACCGCTAACATACATTATAAATATTTCTTTGAAATCTGGTGTTGTCCCTAGTGATTGGAAGACAGCTTTGATAAAACCTTTGCATAAGTCTGGTGATAAGGACAGTGCTGATAATTACAGGCCAATTTCTATCTTGCCTGTTATATCTAAAATCCTTGAAAAGGCCGTACATGGGCAATTAATCGACTACCTGGAAACAAACGATTTACTCAACGACAAACAGTTTGGATATCGCAAAGGGAGATCAACCGAGCTCGCTACAACGTTGCTTCTCGACGATATAAGAATAGCCGGGGATAAAGGAAAGTTAACTGGTGCTGTTTTTATTGATTTATCGAAGGCATTTGATACCTTAGGCCATGCCACTATCCTGACGAAACTTCAAAGTTACGGTATCAAAGACATCACTCTGGAATGGTTTTCTGATTATTTATTTGGTCGAACGCAAGCAGTATGCATGGACAGCAAGTTATCAGAACGCTTCCCTGTAAATTGTGGTGTCCCCCAGGGGTCTATTCTGGGGCCTCTCCTCTTTTTAATTTTCTTTAATGATTTTCCGGATATTTTAAAACATGCAAGTGCAGTTCAATTTGCTGATGACACGGTGATCTATGTTTCAAGCAGTGATATTTGCGAAATTGAAAGATGGCTAAATGACGATTTAAAACGTGTCTCAATGTACCTCAGGACAAATGAACTTGTCATCAACTTAAAAATTGGGAAGACCGAATGCATGTTATTTGGAACGGCGAAACGACTAAATAAAGCGTCAAAACCACTTGAATTGTTTTACGATCATCTTCAAATTCCAGTCACTACTTCGTATAAATACCTTGGTACATTACTTGATCCATCTCTGACATTAAACAGTCAGTTCGATAAAATGTACAAGAGTGCGTCATCTAAATTAAAATTGCTGTCGAAATTGAAGTATTACCTTACTGAGGAAGCAACGAAGTGTGTTTTCCGATCTATTATACAACCTGGTATGCGATACAACAGTCTCTGTTACTTGTGCTTATCTAAAACCCAGATGGAAAAGCTAAAATCGTTCGATCTACGAGTTAAATCTTTGGTGGGTCTGGATGTAAATTCAGCCAACTTATTTTACAGGCACGCAGTCAAGTTGGTTAAAAAATGCGTCGACGGAACTGTATGTTCAAATTTTAAAGAGTATTTTAATTTTAATATACATACGAAAGAAACAAGGAATCAAAATTGCTTCCTTAAGGTTCCTAGGGTGAAACTTGAGTTCGCTAAGTCGGGTTTCTTCTTCCAGGGAGTTAGACTTTTTAACTCCTTACCAGTGGAAATACGGCAGAGTGGACCTGATTTTACTAGGAAATTGAATTTATATGAGTTTGAATAGATGTTTTTTCTTTCTTCTGTGTACGCAGCTTTCCTTTTGTGCTCTCTGCTTATCCAGTCCACTTGTTTTTATCTTTATTTAATTTATTGTATATATTTACTAATTTTTAGATTGTATATTTTAAATTGTGTGATTATTTATACACAGGACGTATGTTAATAGCAGTCTTTATGACTGAAGTACTTTATCCTGTATAAACATTCAGAATAAATAAATAAATAAATAAATAAATTTTGTTTCTCAGTTTCTCAGTTTCTTTAGCAGACTCGACGAGATTTAGCAGACTATCTGCAGCGCTACATCTGTAATGCAGTTAGTTTTTCACATAATTCTACATGCACACGAAAATAATTCCTTTGACGCCATCAACCCTTGAATATAAATTTCCGGTAACTCTCGATGACTCATAAAATTTTTCAAAATTTCTGATAAATTGTTTTCCCTTATGATATGTAACGTCATCAAAACTTTAAATGACCTGGAACTAGCGCAAAGGTGACTTCACGATATCCAGTTCAGTGATTTGAAATCCTGATATTACCATAATGCAATCCCAATAGTTATTTAAATCTGGAAAAAGTTTCCCTTTGGCTTCCTGGCTAATAATTGGTCAATTTTGGGAAGATTTGACGACTCACCAGGCGGCTGGATAATCGAGCCTAACAAAACCATTCCATTCATTGTATAGCGGCAACTGCTAATAAAATATCTTCAAAGTAGCAACAAAGTAACAACCTTTCACGCTCCCGCGTCAAAAAACTTTGAAGCTGAATTTTAAAATTGGGGAGTTTTTAATTACTTTGTCCAACTCACAAAGTATAATTTTTTAGTTATGCGGCTCGATGGTCGTAAGAAAGATACACCTTATTTTTGGTACTGAAATTTCACTGGTGCACGAGTGCACCAACTCTAAATCCACCGGTGACTGAAGAGCTATCAGAACTGAAAAGGCTCTCCTGGGTAAATTTTAGGGTAATATTTGGGTCACCAGAATTAGAAGGATCAACTGGTGCTACCTTTTTCTCTTATGAAAAAACTTGAATTGGGCGGCTGATGTAATTGGTCGGAAAAAATATGTCTAAAATGAAAAATTGGTCGGGGTAAATTGACTAAATTTGAAAAAGTGACTAAATTATTCCCCGACTTTTTTATCCCCGATGTAGTGAATGTTCTAGAGACGGGTATGCATATTCATGTCCCAGTATCAACATAGACGTCAACAATTACTGCTCCTTCATAATCCTGTACTTCATACTTGTGGTATAATGATGATGTCAAACCAGTTACAAATTTTACCGAAAGTAAAAAAGAATAATTCTCATATGCGAACCATTTATCTCAATTAAGGTAGAAACCCCCTCAAAAAATGTCAACAAATGAGATGTGAGCTTTTACGTTTAAAAGACGCTACAAAGTTTTGAGAAAGTTTTCGACATGACATCTTCGTAGCCCTCTGTTCACCACAAGCGTAAATATAAGCAGGTTTTAATACGCGTTGATCGCGTGCGTTAATCGTTTTTTTCGTTTCATAAGTGGTGGCTATTTTAAAGTTTTTAGGGGGTTTCCACCTTAAACATTTGAGCTCCTTTTCTCCTACCTCCTTTCCGGAGCTTCTTGGCTTGTGACTGCCGACATTTGCAAGAAGATCTAGGGATGAGGTTGTACCAATACTAAATACGCAAGAACAGGTGAATAAGTCGTACCTACTGTTTTTCAAGAATACTCGTTTTAAAATTTTGATAAAGTGAAATAAAAGTTGAAGTTTTTAAGCATTTTATCGAGGCCAGATATTCTTAGTAAACAAAAGGCGGATCTAAAGGGTATGCAGAAATTTGTGGTGGAGAATGTTAGCTAAAGCATAAATCTCTGGATCCACCACTGGCGAACTCGAATTCTATCAATTCTATTGAAAAAGGCTGTTGAAGTGACCAAGATGTTTAATTGATATCTTAGAGATTCTTCTGGTGTGAGGTAAAAGCTTTTAGTTTGAGGAAATATTTTGAAAATTACAATTAACTCTCGAGAACTGTCAAGGGATCGAGAAAAATGTTCGAGATAGCGAATAAATATATCTTTAATGTTTCAATTTTTTTCCTTTTCAATATCTCTTATTCCATTGCATTTATCTAGCAAAGTTTTGATGGTAAATTTTCTTTTCGACATCCTCTCTGGCTGCTTTTCAAACGTGATTGATCACACAACAACAACATTCCATAACTCAAAACAATGTTCTCCATAATCTTCAACACACAATCTCTATCTTCTACATGTTTTTGTATAACCGTTTATACGATGCCTCTAAAGGCTCACTGTTCTCTACCATATCTATTTATGTCAAATTGTTCTCTTCTGCAATATATTTCGTGGCAAAGTGTTCTCGCAAGCGAATACTAGCTAAAATTGTGAAAATTGTGCTTCCAAATTTTAATTTTAATTTTGTGTTTTGTGTGGTGTAAGAGCATTTGATGATTTTGTATAAGACGTTGTCGACACGTTGCGGATACATTTCATTCAGGAATGGTTTAATTTCGGAACGTGCTGTTCACATATTCTGTCTGTTGTATCGGATTGCATCGTTCAGACGTATCCGAAATCTATTTTCTTCTTGACTTGTTTACTCAAAACAAAGACAAACATAATTCTGTAATTTATGTTTCGGTTATCACGAAGAATGTAATGAAGAATGTGAACATTTAAACGATACATCTGTTCACATGTTGCGGATAGGACTATCGGAACGGAATCATTTCGCTTCTCTCCCATTCACACTTTGCGGTTAATCCTATCGGAGCGGAATCATTTCAGTTTTGGCCTCGGAGCGGAATCATTCCGTTTCGCATATCGGATAGGCTGGTCCTCATATGGATGGAAGGCCTATCCGATATGAAAACCGTTCCGGAACGAGATCTATCCGCAACGTGTTTTTTTTGTTTTGTTTTGTTTTTTTGATTTTTCCGATATGTAATATTTCAATACTTTTGTTTTTACTCTGTACATCTTTCCTCAAAAACTGAATTTCATTCTGCATTGACGATATCAGTCGTTCTTTTGGATCAACTGTTATGTCTCTGCAAACAAAATCCTTTAACTTTCGAGGCAACCTGAAGAAAGTATGTATTTATGGTTGATAAATGTCACAGCACACTTTTCAAAGATGTCACTTTGAGACCAGATCGGAGTCTTGCTTCTTTTGGGAATGTTTAAAATGGAAATCCTTCTGGAATAGGAATAGTGTTGGGGTAATACTAATGACAGTTCCAGTAAACGGATCTTCCTTCTGGTATGAAATAAATATCGAACCTTGATAACTCACAGGGTAAGTGGGCAAACGTGATATCATGAACTCTATCAACTCTTTCAATCGTAAAAATAACGATCAGTAAGGGTCAACATCGATCGATGCTTCATTTGTGTATTTCGTGATCTTTACTTGCTGATGCAAGGAAAATATTGTTTCTAGGATGTTTCTCTGTATACATGATATCCTCTGCACCTCTATTCCATTTTTTTTATTTCTCGCGTTCCCGCCACCATACATCTACATTTTTGCAATTATAGTGGGTATATACCTGTACATGTGGCCACACAAAACGCTTCCCAATCTTTAACGGACTTTTTTTTATGTTCAGGCCTTGAATCACCAATCCCCTACCAGGTTTGAAAATAACGCCGAATTTTGATTTCTATGTTTGGATATAAAACAAGAGACCTGCGGCTTGAAGGCCAGCGCGCTGGTCACAGTTTGGGCGACGTCCATTACTAATCCTCGGGGATATCATGTGTACAAAGAAACGTCTCAGAGTTGGTTTCAGTCATCTGGGTGAGCATAAATTCAGACATAGTGTTTGGACATTTGCTCTTGTTGTACTAACTCCATTGAAAGCACTAAACATTACCTATTGCATTGCCCTAACTACTTTCTAGAACGTTCATTGTTATTTAATGATCTTCGCAACCATTCTTTTTCAGTCCTACCTTATTTCAAGTACGATAACCTGAAAAATGACGTTTTGCTATGGACGATGTCAGCGAAAATTAACATTAAGCGTGGAAACAATGCAAATTATGTACCTGACCTATTTTCCGAACAGTTTATTGATGAATAAGATGCCGGGTACAATTAAAACATGCCTAAAGCCGAGGTTTAATGTCCCACCACACTTGATACGCCGCTGTCGAAACAGTGACCTACCCTTTGACTTTCAGGCCTCAGATCTCAAGGTTCACAGCTCAGCTCAGTCGAACAGGCTAGAAATTTTATAAGCTGTTGGATGTTATGTTTCAATACATTCGAGGCCGAAGTGACAAAAATTATCTCCATTTAGCGATTTTGAAGCGCGATCACCAACGATTGTGCGCTAAATAATGGCGCTCAATCTCCATTCATTTAAATTTTGGTGGGCGATTGAAAAACAAACAAATATTTTCAAAATAGTGATATCGGTATAACAAGAAATATTGCATTTGCTGCATGGAGAATGTCGTAAATGCTGCATAGATACGAGAAATTTGATTGGCTGAAAATGATGATTGACGTAATTGGCCGTTAGCAAACAGAAAAAGTAGAAATGATTTTTACTTTCTCAGCGACCAGAGAGACCGAAGTTTATAGCTTGGGCGCTCAAAAATCGCTAAATGGAGATCCGGCTTTATACATCTTTCAGTGCACTACTCACGGGTGATGGAAAGCCTCTAATCTAACGTAAGAGGAATCCAGGCTAGAACTGTGGACAAAAAACTCTAAAATAACGGACGGACAAACGCTAATGAAAGATCAGCTGCTTTCCGCGCTGACCAAAAACTTTTCGTAATGGTAAGAACAAACTATGCAATTTTTTCATGGGCATGAATTTTTTCGATTTGATATTTTTTCTTTTGCGAAATTCAGCACGTTGCACAGGGGGGTTCTTATGTAAATAAAATATGACTTATCAAGAGTTTTAATGGGTAAAATAACTTTCTATCATGTACCCTTGGCCAGTGGTTAAATTTTTAAGTACCCAGTTTGCCTCCATGACCTCGATACACTGTCTAAATACTGTCTAGTTTAAAAACTACGAATTAATTCCTAGATTTAAACATCTATCTTCTAACTGCCTATCTCATTATGTATTTACCTATTGATATATTTTAAAAGATTTACCCCTTTCTTTATCTAACATATTCTTTGTTTATTTTATTTTACCCGACACCAAATTGCCAGATAACTGAATAACGATGACAGAGTCTGCCTTATTAACTGAAATAATTAATTCTAAAAATCACCTTTTAACCATTTTAAGTTCATTGATCAATAAAACGAACCAGGAAAACATTTTTTCCAACAGTTCTGAATCTTTTTCATTAACAATTTTTCATTAACAAATGACCTTCCGACATATCCTTCCGACACCTGTTACTGGGGTGCTATTGACTCAAATAACTTAACAATTCCAAGAAGTTTAACAGTGTAACATGTCTGTATTTGCTTCTCGAAGAGTGCTTCGTGCTAAATTAAATAAAAGAGTTTGTTGTTATTTAAATTTGAGATAGAATAAAGTTAAGAAGATGATTTTTAATTTTTCTTATTTCTATCCTGTCTTTCCGACACCAATATGATTTGTCATACACTGAGAGATTGGTAACATCAACAACTTTGAAATTATCTAAAATAAATTCATACGATAAGAGGTTTTCGAATACAACTAGGTTTTTCCTAAAACATAAACCATTCTTAAGATCTAATATAGCTCAATTTAGGAATCTAGTGAAACAGGCACTTTTAATGATGTTATGCAATACTTAGCTGTTAGATGTTTGCATAATATTTTGGGTTTTCTTTCTCTTTATATTTCTTGTGCATCCATGATTTTTTTTTCTCCACGCATCCAAGTTTTTCATGCCACTTGTCCAGTTATGTCTCGTATCGTGCTAGTGGTTTTTACCGTGAGTCCTCTCTGCTTTACTCATATCTTAACTTTTTTGTTAGAAATATATTTTTACTTTTTTTTATATTTTTAATTGTTTAATATATTTATATGTATTTATTCATCTACTATTTATAATAATAATAATAATAATAATAATAATAATAATAATAATAATAATAATAATAATAATAATAATAATAATAATAATAATAATAATAATAATAATAATAATAATAATAATAATAATAATAATAATAATAATAATAATAATAATAATAATAATAATAATAATAATAATAATAATAATAATAACAATAGCAACAACAACAACAACAACAACAACAACAACAACAACAACAACAACAACAACAACGTGAATAGGGCCAATAAGGTAGGTGCAGGATTAGTTAAAGAAATTCTTGACTTCTTTCTTCATCCACCCACGACTGCATATGGCCGAATCGCTAAAAAAAACCCCACGAAGAATATAAGGATATGAGAATATGTTTTAAATTTGTAATAGAAACCGCTTTCCAAACTGAATATAAAGCAAAAAGACCTCTCTAACAGGAAACTTCAAAAGAAACGAATGTGAAAACAAATCCTGGTTCCCAATTAATTAAAAAGGTATTTCGTTTATTGTATTTCATGTAACCATGACTTCCTCTACTTACCGGTGTAACCGTTAATAAATACTCCCCGTCAAAAAGTACTCCCGAGTACTTATTTACTGATAAATAAAACAAAAGTACTCCCCGTGAAGCTTACCCATAGAATGTTTTACCTATACGAAATTGCCTGAAAGCATTGTTAGTTGAGAAAGTCAACAGACAGGCTGACTGAAATCAACTTTGAAAGAATAGAAAGACAAACAGATTTGAGAAGCATTGAAATAAGACTTATCCAGAGAATACTTTGAAAGAGAAAAGGACGGAAAACTAATTTTCGAAAAGTATGTAAAAATTTCTAGTGAAAAGAATGATTTTTGGAAATTGGCTCCGCAAAATTCAACTTATTATAACGACTATGATTCTCTGTAACAAAGTTTAGAAGGGCCATAGGAGAGGGAGTAATTATTTCCCAAAAGAGTATTTATTTATATTTATTTACTAGTAAATATGTACTGGGAGTATTTATTTAAGGGAGTGTTAATTTTCAGTGACACCGGACCTGGACCATGAAAACGGGAACCCATATTACAAAACGGGGACCTTCGCATTACTAGTCTAGTGCGTGATAAAACCAAAACCAAACAGGTAACATAGGCCTGGTTTTTACTAACAAAAATTTTAGCGCCTTTTTTGCCTTATTTTTCTGGAATGAATATTCATTCCCGCATGAAAAAGGACTCTCCCGCGTTTATTACTGACTGGAGTCGATTTTAGTCGATTTTAGTCGATTTTGGTTAGTTTTCGACTGTGCAAACTATAAATCGACTTTAAATAAAGCAAATAAAATGAAATGAATGAATGAATGAATGAATGGACAGTAGCAGCGCGAGGGTCCTCTTGTCTAATATTGGTTGCCGTTTTTATGGGTCTCGCGGACGGTTAAGGAAGCCGTCAGAAATAACAACGTTTCCACGGCAACTACTGATGAATCGCATATTTATAGCTTAACTTATAGATACATACATAGCGAGCTTGGTAGGCTGACACAGTGTCTTTGTTTCACAATTTCAAATATGATTTCGAAAGAAACACATCTGTTTGTTTTGCAATTTCAATAACACAAGTACCGTGTTGGATGTACCACTCAAAAAAGTGTGAAATATGCAAAATTAATGATCAAATGTAACGGATTTTTGTCTTTTAAAAAGAAAACTACACTATTTTTTCATGTTCGCTTTGTGTAGTTAAACAAAAAAACAACTGAACACATATTAAAAGTTTGTATACAATGTGTGTATACCATTTAAGTGTGCCATTCATTCGAGGAAGACTGATGCTTACACATATGGTTTAGAAGACGCTATGGAATATTTGGAGGTGTTGATTGTGTTGCTCACCTTGATTCTGATATTAAGAAGAGACTGCCATGGTTTCAAAAAAGAGATCTCTTATAAAACGAATTGTTGTTCTGTTTCTGGTGAGAAAGGATTAAATAATTAGATTTGAGATACGCATGCTTACGAGAATCTTTCTTTGCAAGTGCCGTGTCAGTCCCGGAAAACTATAAAAAAATAAAAACTGTAAAATAAAAAAAACAAAAACAAAACAAATTTAAATGAAAACCAATACTGAATTTCCTTTGTTTCTACAGTTTGCCTTCTTCCTGAACATAATTTCGTAATCAGTAACATTCTCCCACGTTTCATTTGTTCAAACTGCTTTACTTTGTTTTGGTTGAAATTGATTTTAATACATTGAAAGAGATTCCCTCCTTCTAATGCACAAAAGGTAGGTCTGTATCAACAATTTGATTGACAGCACGGTGAACACTCTAAAAAACTGTAATTTACAATTCTAAAACAACAAAGCTAATTGTTAAATTTAAGCCAATAAATTCTTATTGTTCGACAACATTAATTAAAGATATTTTTATCGCACTTTTTTTCAAACTCCCCTGAACGTGTCATTAATTTTGTTAGGGCAGCACAATTAAAACAATGCATATATTGCAGTTAATCATTTGTTCTTTCTTTTTTTTTGTTGTTAGGTAGGTTCGAATACATATATATATATATTTTATATATATATAAAAGTTGATTTGTGTGTACTCAATTTCAACAAAAATAATTTACTTCTTCAAAACACTGTTGACAAGGAAAGGAGAACTCCTCCACAAAATTTCAAGTGAAGAAGATTTAAAAAGTTTTTTCTTTTTTCAGGCACAGAAAATTACAAAGGATAATAAAGAAGAGGAGAATCACGCACGCATGCGATGTCACTGAGAACAGAAGAAATCGCTCAAAGGTTATGGAAAATGAAGAAGATCGAAGAAGAGAAAAAGAAACAATGGAAATTTGATTCGTTGAGTACAGAATCCGATCACGAGGTAGAGAATGATACGCAGGACGCCATTGGTGTGTTTCAAGTAGAACACGAAGTCATTGATCTGGAAAAAACCGATAAAAACGTTGATAAAGCGGTGTCACGTAACGAATCCACGACCAGTACTGATGGAAAGCCATCTCAGTCGTACATAGCGCTGATTGCAACAGCTATTTTAGAGTCCAAAAAAAAACGGCTGGTTCTATCGGATATATATAAATACATAATGGCTAATTATCCGTACTTTCAAAGCCAGGACAAGAGCTGGAGGAACAGCATACGTCATAATCTCTCGTTGAACGAATGTTTTATCAAGGTGGAAAGAAGTGAACAAGGCAAAGGTCACTATTGGGCCGTACATCCTGCAAATTATGAAGACTTTTCGCAAGGTGATTTCCGACGTCGTAGGGCGAGAAGACGAATCCGACGCAGTTTCTTTGATGGTCACCTTTATAACAACACGCACCCTTATCCATTGGTGCGCCCTTTTTACCAAGGTGACTACATGGCATTTCCACACAACGAACATCGAGGATATTATCAAAATAAACTGATGGAAGCCGCATATCAAAGAAGAAAATTCGTGAAAATGTCCGAATTCGATCGAGCATTAGAAAATACAAAAACGTGCAATGAATATTGGACAGCTAAAACTACGACGACTCAACAACGCCAGGTGAAAAAATCGAGTTTATTCACAATCGAGAACATTCTCAACAAAACTGAAACCAAAAATAATTTAAAGAATCAAGTGAAGCAGCCATCATGTGCATGCGACACTTGCTGTTACCGTGGCAATCAAGCATTGCATTATGGGGGATATTCTTCATTTAAATTTTCAAAAAGAGGTTTTGTTTTTAAGGCCTAATTTACCGATTATTTATTATGTTCTGAAAAAAATGTAAAAATTTGCGGTGTTTACTGAAATTCTAAACCTCTCAGGGAAGTTTCAGGCAATAACGACATTTCAATTTTTTTCTGCTCTGTTTTACTGGGAAAATTGTTCGTTTTTCCCTTTCGAATTTTCATTTCCTTAGTAATTTCCTTTCCTTTCCTTTCATTCCCTCATAAATTTTTTTCTTCCTTCGATGTCGGAAACTGCAGTCAAGACGTGAATCTTTTGCTACAGGCTCAATAGAAGATAAAAATAGTATGATTTTAAGATGTTAAAAGCATTGGTATTACGTAAACCCAATTCTTTTTTCTCCTTGACCTCAAATCACAACTGTTCATATGCGTAAATCCAACCATATGTTGTATCTGATAATAAAACATTCTCTTTAACTTCTTTAAACCGTTATCTGCAAAGCATGTTTTATGCACGATTCATAAAGTTATTTATGAGGTTTATGGCCATCACATAGTATATAGTTCTGTTGGAAATTTTAGTTTTTGTAGAGGCGTACCTAGAGCTCAGTCAGAATTTGTGGAGGAGATTTTAGTCATTTAAAGTAGAAAAGGAAAACGTGCAAGTACCTAAACGACACTTTAACACTGAAAAGAAATATCGTAATGTTGGATTCCTCCACTTTTTTTTGACTGACCCTGAATACGCCTATGTTTTGTTAACATTCCAATAAAAATTAGTCAGAGAAATCAATACCCGTTTATTCCCCACAACGTATCGTGACGAACTCACTGGAAAGTCATTTCCATTCCAATAAAATTACTTGAAATTTCATTCGCCTAAAAGTAATTGGTCCATAGTGAAAAAATAGCGTGCTTTAAGTGCAGAAACTTTTGCCAGTTTTTCTCTTTTTAAAACATAGAGAATTTTCAATTTGCGAAAGTTGTTTTGTGATAAAAAATTTGGAAACTCGTTATAACTAGACATTGACGTCAAAGTGAATGGGAGGGAACGGAAGAAGAGAATAATTTTGCTAGAAAAACCTAACTTTCACTAATGACTTATTTTGAAATTCGCTTCGAAATATTTTCGGTTTTCATTTCAAACTGTGATTCGCAAACCTTCTTCACGTAAATTTAGCGATTTTTTTCCCTCGCAAAAGTCTGTCCACGAAATTGTCCGCCTAGTCCAACTGCTGCAAAGTAGCCATTATGGAGTTAAGTGATATTGCACGAAAAACAAGCGTGTTCTTTCGATTGTTTGTGAACAAGAGGAGGAGTTGTTTTATCGATTTGATAATTTTTATTATGCATTTGAAAAAATCAATAATTATAACAAATATACCAAAGACACTTATATATATTTTGCCATGGGTGGATCTTTAATCGGTTGGGTTCAAACCATAAGCGAACATCATTTTGTAATACAAATAAAATTCTTTGAAAAAAATCCTTCTTTTGGGAGTTACCTTTTTATTTTCTTCTTCTTTTTTTCATTTTTCTCTCCTGTTCATGAAAATTATTTTATCTTCACTATTAAACAACACATACACTTTTTTATAAAAAACACAAATTTTTGGAAAGTTCAACCTCTACAGGTTGATTTGTTGGCGACTTGGCTTGTTAGCTATATACGCAGGAACACCAAATTTACGTGTTTGTCTACTCAGGGTAGGGCAGCACTTTTAACCAATCGAACACGTTCACCAGCAAGCAAAAAGAAAATGTCCCTTTTTGAGCGTTTTATTTTAGGTGTAAGTTTTTTTTGTATTTTTTCTTTGTTGAGTAAATCTACTTTAGGTTGGGCAGTTGCTTCGTGTTTTGAAAGTTGTTGTTTGAAAACTACAATCTTGGACAAAACTAAATCGAATTCTGTAGCAATATTTCACAAATTTAACAAATACCACCCCCTGATAATTCAACAACAGAGTTGTTGAAAGTTGTTTTGTTGGGAGGGAGCAGGAATGCAATTTTCTGTAAACTTGCCAATTGTTTTGTCCAACATTGTAGATAGAAGATATAAATTCAGTATTCAATTATGAAGTTCGGACAAAAGTCAATTAATATTCAATCAAACGAACCTTTTATTTTACAGGCAGCCCAAATTTTTCTAGAAAAATTACATGCCGATTTTACCGGTTTTTAAACAGAATTTAATCAGGAGTTCCACCTGACACTAAAAATGTGTTCTGACAACGAAGTGTCCGCAGTATGGTATCTCCATTCGCTACAAAGAGGTTTCATCGCATTTAATTTCTATTCTTCAAATCCTGGTGTTTCCCACAAGAAACAGTCTTGATCAAGTTGTGATTTTAAACGCAATTTTCTCATTCAAAAAGTAAACTAAGACATGTAAAAATAGATTAATTTTATTTTTCGAAAGCTTTTGTAAATAATACTTATTATTTTAATGTTAGGTGAAAACCAATCTAAATAAAACAGCCTTAAACGGCCGTTAACTCAGTGGCAAAAAGATTGAACTAAGCTAACAAAAGCTGAGTTAATAGTAAAGGCTCTCCAAGGTCATTATAGAGAGTCATCACAATTTAATCAAAATACTCTTTACGTGAACGTTTCTGTTGACAAAATTATTTAATATTATAAGTTACAAGCACTTCATTAAAGAATACTTTTTTATTATAGTGAATGAATCAAACAAAATATATTTTAAATTCCCGTAGCGGGAAAAAAGTTTACGAAAAAACCCGTCTATTTTAATACTCATCGTGCTAAAGGCACTGAGTAAAAAGTAAAGAAAAATTCAAAGTTAAAAAGAATTAAAGAATAAAAGACTGATAAAGAAAATGTATGAAACCATATGCTTTCTTTGCGGCAATATCAGTTAGAGAATGGAAATATTCACGTTATGTTTAACACAAAATGTCACAAGATAAAAAATAAATTAGAAATAAGAGAAAAAAACCCAAAAAGAAATCAATATATATTTGATAAGCAAGAAAAACAATTATAACATAATTAAACTGAGAATATCATTATGAGCGAGCAAGTTCTTGAAGGTCAGCCCCTTTTTAAACAGACTCGCATATCACACCTGTTTCTACGAAAGGTGTTTTCAGAACTTTACAATCTGTTTCTTTTCTTTTCTTGGCTACTTAGCTAGCGTATCCTTAATGAGATATTGTAATTAATCATAAAACTTTTCTGTATGAAAGTCTCTTATTTTCGTTTGAAAGAACGAGGCAATACACAACAATGTTCTCGTTAACCCAGACAAAAATAACTAAGTTTTGACAGCAAACTGTGATGATCGCATCTTGTTAGACGAAGCTATAGAAAATAAGACGCAACAAGGTCTAGAAAGATTTCCCTTTTTTTCGATGTATAAGATCGAAGATATTTCCTTCGATGTATGAGATCGAAGGTTTCGATGTATAAGATCGAAGAGATTATGTTCGATGTATGATATCGAAGAGATTATGTTCGATGTACGATATCGAAGCCTTCGATGCCAGATAATCTGTTCACGAGTTGAATAGACAAAACAAACTTTTGTTGTGTAGATGTCTGTATAAGATTGAAGGGTTTTGTTTGATGTATGAGATGGAAGACTATTATCTTTGATACATGAAATCCAAGGTAAAAAATAACTTCGCTATGTCCCTAATGGGCTTCGGTAAATCAGTACATACGACGTATTGACACGATACTTTATGACACTATATTTTTTTCACAAATGTTATAGCTGTCGCCTCGTTTTCAATGAAATTAATTATTACATAATTAAGCATGTCAAAAGAACATGTTTACCCTAACCCTAACATGTAAAATGTTTGAGATGGATGTTCTAGATGTATCGAATTAGTTAGAAAAGAGAAAAGAAACGACAACAACCGTTTACACAAATTCCATATTTTGACAAGCTTTCCGGGCATACCGCAACCCACGTTCACTTCTTTACAACAATTATTAATTTTTATATAAAATTTGATAAGTAATGGAAATTATATGCTAGAATAATTGTAACAGCATTGATTGGATGGTTCTATTCAACTCCGGCTTGTCACAGCTGATGAAAAGACTCTCCTTCAGAGTGAGTTAAAATCATTAGACTCTCAAGATAATGAAGAGAAATCGTCAAATGAAGGAGTGTTAACACTCGAATACAGCGGTAACCTGACTAGGCTGCTTTTTAGATTTCTTTTTACCAGTCTGGTGAGAGATCCCAAATGTTTTGGTTTTGCTATAATAAGTGGCGTTGCAGCTACAACACTTACAACGATAAACTAGGCCGGATTGAAAGAATTTAAACACTAAATAATAAAAAACTCGCACGGAAAATTACTCGTAAATTACAATAACTTTTCACGAAATAAATTATATAAACAAGTTCTAATATTCATTGATACGGTGATGGGGTAAAATGAGAGTATTTACGAACTGTATGAAGGACAGGTTTCTGAATAAAGACCCTGTTGCAAGAAAACCAAGAAAAGAACAATTAAAAAAGTCAACTAAATCATGAGGACGTTCTTTCTAAAAATCTCCCTGAGAAAAAAAACCGATGGAGTAAGGTATAAAATCAAACCATGTTTATAACTGCGAGGTAAAAACTTCTGAAATTCGTAAAAACACCACTAAAAGTAGGTTTACGATACGATACGATACGATACACGTTGGTCAAAATCATATCCTTATTTCTAGACACAAGAACATCCAAGAAGGAGAGGCAGCCATTATTTTCAACCTCTTTGGAAAATTTAATGTTTCTGTGGCTAGCATTCATATAGGTGTAAAGCAAGTCTATATGTTCCGGGAAGGAAAACATATCATCAACGTAAATAGGTTTAAAAGATGAAGGACACTCCTCCAGCCAAATACGCTCATGATAACACATGAATTCATCGGCCGGAGTAGGTTCAAGTGGTGAGACCATAGCTACTCCATCTATCTGTTTATAATAAGAGCCGTTAAAAAGGAAGAAAGACTCAGTGGTAGAAAGTTCTAGTATATTACGAAATTGTGCTTTAGGTATATCATTGACAGAACTTACCTCATCGGGAAACAACTGATCGACGCATAGGCCTATGGTCTCTTGCAGAGGGATGCTAGTAAAGAGGGAATGAACATCCAGAGTTTTGAAGCTGTATTTCATCAAAACTAAACGAATGTCTCACACTATATTCATTAGAAGTTATAGAAGACAATATAGGTACAGGAAACTTTGCCAGTGCATAGGTATTATCCTTACGCATTTCCAATGGGACATAAAATATAGGCCGGAAGGGCGGAACTCCATTTTAAGAGGGTTTATGAAGCATGAGAAGGCCATAAAATTGGGAGGGCCATCGAATTAGTATACATTACTAGCAAAGTAGCTCTCGCTATGAATGCCCCCGGAATACACTAAGCAGAGACAAGCTATAGAACAGAGAGGCTCCAGATAAAAAAGAATATAGAAGTCTTAAAGATGATTTGAAGGAACAAGCGCCCATGAATGTTTAACATTCACTGTTTCTTTACATGGGACTTTTTCGCTTGGTAAGTCTCTAAAGTGTCATTCTAGACATCAAGCATCACGTCTTGTTTTTGCTTTTCAAATAACAGTCTTTCGACTTATAACTAGTTGGACCACTTATAAGTCGACTTATAACTCGTTGGACCTTTTGTAGTTTAACCCTGATTTTATTGACAATGTCGATTTTTGTAGTGAGGTCGCCTAGTAGCTGAATGCTTGCCTCAAGAACGGGAGGTCAGGGTTCAAAACCTGGCCGACATAAATCAAGCGGCAATGTTTAAGCGGGTTGTCTAGCTGACCGGTTGAAGCTTAGCTGCGACTTCCGTAGTCAAAATGGGACTTTAAATGCTTTACAGTCTCCTATAACACTTCCATCATAAGAACTGACGAGGGACTTACTATTATTCCAATTCCCCGTAGTGCCAGTAAAAAGCAATTTTGATATGTAAAACTAGGCGGAACATGGTAAATAGGAGTTTAAAGAGAAATTCGGGAAGGTCTATTGTTGAAAATATTACTCCAATTACTACAATTGGTGGGATGGCTCTAAATTTGCTAATACGCTGCTGTGGAAGGGTATCAGAGTGTTAGAGATGAAACTTTGCTGGGGTGATGTGACATGACTGAGATTCCAACACGGGACTGAGCAGTTTCATTCGAAAGTACTATCGAAAGTACTATCCATCACTGGAAAGCTGTAAGCGCTGACCTTCAAGGATACAGGGCTCTTGTTTCATTTCATTTGTGCGATCTACGTGAACGTCACTGCATTTTCTGTGTTAAGAAGTTTTAGGAAATTAATAAAACTTACGGTACACGACTTATTCCTTCATGATATTATCTCGATAAATTGCAATAGGGAACTTTTCGTGTTCATTATTTTCTTCGTGTTAACAACTAAAGATTATTTCTATGCCAGGTCCCAGTGGGAACGCATCCGTCCTTCAGACGTCCCGTGGACGTTCTCTCGTCCACCTCTCGTCCACGTACCATCGTGGACGTCCTCTAGACATCCTTTGAACGTCCTCTCCAAGTTCCTGTTGGACATCCTATTCGAACGGACGGATTAGACTTCACTTTTGACGTCCCTGCGTTGTCTTCGGGACGCCCACTGGGGTAGGTTAAAATACAAACGGACAGACAACTATAATACACCCTGTTTTGTCTAGGGTCCGGCCGTGTTTAAACAGAAACTCGGGAAAGGTGTGTTATCTTTGTACCGAAGGTGTCCGCTAATTAAAGAATTTGGACGGAAATGAATGGAACACGCAACAAATATTAAATTTAAAAATTTAAAGTACTCCATGCAATAAACGTGTACACAAACAAAATGCCAAACAAAAAACTGTTCTGGTTGATTGGCATTAGATAAAGAGTTGTCGACGTTTTGCACTGTCCGCATTAGCAAGGATGGTCAGGTTGTAAGATTTAGCTATTTGTGACAATCTTCTGACTATTTCACCGGAACAGCGGAATAGGTTAGGAATCGTTGTGGTTTCTTCTACCAGTTGCGAGTCTTCAACGGTGATAGAAAATTTATATTCAGGGATACCTGTTTGGAAGAGCAGGTCGTCCAAGCTTTCTGCATTTCTCACCTTCTGTATTCTGTGGTTGTTCCACATTGAACGCGTTTCGTCTAACTCACTAAAAAACCCATACAACAAATCTTTAAGGGGCTACGGATCACGTGATATTATGATTTATGGTGCAGCACCAAAATTCGATTTGAGGCGACAAGAAATGAACACAGAGATAAGAGAATAAAAATAGCTATATAAACAACAGAATTCTTATTTTTCATAACAAATTAGCTTTATTGAAATAATAATACAAATTGTTACTCATTTTAACAATCCACACGCCAATGTTGTACATGTTGTACAAAAATTTCAAAAATTTTCAAACGTCTTGAAAAATCTTTATCTTTCGTTTTCTTGTGCTCTAACCATCCTTCATGTTTTGTATAACTTCTGTATTTTCATTTCGTCTTGCTTGCTAAAAACAAAATTAAAAAAAATTCATTCTCTTTTTGTATATTCGTTGTGGTGTAAAGCCGAATCTCCACTAGTCGGAAAATGTCGCGGCAGAAAAGCTCTCTGCAATCTGATTGGTTCACAAAGTCAAGAAATTGCATAAATATTTCCACCGCGACATTTTCCGCATAGTGTAGATTCGGCTTTACACCACGAACTTTGGTGGTTAGGAATCGGTAGATGAGCTGTGTGAAGAAGTTAACAGTCTTTTACTGTTTTAGCTAAATTCATGTTTCACCCTTATTTTACACAATAAGAATGCCCTGCACTTTTTAATAGTGTTGAATAAATGCTTTAAATGACTTCATGTAACAAAAAAGGTTGTACCACAAACTACTTCTGCATTTTCATGTTAAGTTCATTCCTTTGTGAGCATGTAAAGTTTATTTTGGACTTGATTGGAAGAAAAAAAGGAACAGAAGTGAAGAATCTCAAAAGCCGTTGTAATGTTATTTCCGTCACTAGCGTAAAATAACCAGGATATATAAAGCCTGTTTTACACTGAGCAAGTATTCCTCTTGTAGTATATTGGTTTCTCGTTTTTAAGTAAAGTCCTCCAAAAGCGTCCACAGAATATTCCGCAAACCAATGAATTGACTCAATACACCTTTCCCTTATTTCTGTTTAAACACCGTGTTAATGCTTAGTTATCAAGTTTCGCCTCGTTTCTATGCCTTTTATTGTTTTACTAATTTCATAGCGTTATGACCAAGCAAGAGTCACTTATTATTCCAATTCCCCAGTAGAATAATTAAAAGCAATTAAGACCTTAAAAACGAGGCCATACTGGTTGACTTAGGCCATAACACTAAATTAGTGTTCATGTGAAGAAAACAATAGCCGATCCGTGCTCAATATTCTATCTAGTGGAAAACCGTATCAAATAGGCAGATTTCTGGTGAATTTTAGGATTAAAGAAAATAACTAACTATTCAAAAATGCCTCATTTTTCAACTACTATAATTCTTTGGTTAAAGCTGTTTATGAAGAAAATGTTCCAAAATTAGAAAAACGCCATGTAAAAAAGATTTCTTACGAGTTTGTATAAAATTATCCGATCGACCAACTACTCACTTATTATAATGACCAAAAGCCCTACAAACCTCGACACATTTCGGATGGAGGGTGCACACTTTGTTTCAGAAAACTGGTGAGCATGTGACATGGACAATTTTTATAACCACAAAAGATGTCATAGATGGATATAATTGCCTACTACATTCTACAAAACTTGATGAATCAAGAAATGTTGCCTCCATTTTTGTCTGTAAATACATTGTGTGAAATGTTTGGCTGATGAATTTTATGTTTATACAACAACCACATTTGAAAAAAGTATTATAAAAACGTATCATATATAATCTAAAAATGCATTAGCTAGTCTTACCTTGTGAAGCCTTACCTTGATTTTGTGAAGCTTGACCGAATGTTTTCAACACAGAATAAACGCAAGGTCAGCTGATTTCTGAACACCTTGCAATGCATCACGGATGTAGGAAGATGATGATGATGATGATGAAAAAAATCCAATACCGACTTTCTCGTGAAACTACTATGCCTACTCGCTTAGTAAACAAGGGAAACAACCAATTCACGTAATGCCTTGAGAGACATAAAATCTATTATCATGCATAAGACCACCATTATTATTCCGACTTGAAACGAAGCAAGTGTTGACATCATTTATAAAAGGGTCTATATCTGATGTTAGAAGGGAAAATCAAGAATGGCAATACTTTCTGTCCAATATGAATTATAGCCTTTAAGATTATTTAGATTCAAATCTGCTACAATTCGCGAAAAAAATGTAAAAAAACCCAACAAAAACAACAACAATGCTCTTACAGGCAAAAGGATTTCTGCATCATTAGCTGATCATTTTCAAGATTTTCACAGAAACCTTCTCAGAGACCTTGTATAGCCATATGTAAGCGACATTTAGCTTGAGGATATATGACTACATTAAAAACTTTGAAAAAAAGTAATTACATTGAAAAAAATAAAGAAAAAACTTCTTATATTATTATTAAACATTTTTATCTAAATGTTAAAGGGGCTACGACATGAATCATGTGATTGTTGTGTTTGTTTACTTTTTTACCGTCAGCCATATTATTATCTATCGCCTCAAATTGATTTTTGGTACTGCACCATAAATCAAGATGACGTGATTCGTGTCGCAGCCCCTTAAATATTATATTTTAAACTGATTCGAAAGATATTTAAAAATATAAAAACTGGTCAAAAAAGGAAGAATATACGTTTTGACATGTCCGCCATTTTCTTTCACGGCAATAGCTTTTCAAAGGATGTGCCATAATTGACATAATTACAATAGTCTTGAATTCGGGGTTTAATCAAAGGTTTGGACAGTAAGAAAAAAACGATGAAAACGAAGAACACGGACGGTTGTAATGGCTATATAATAATTATATTATATTACAATTTACTCCGATGCACTTAAAAAGCAACTCATCAGCCCATTTGGAGGCATCGACTGACTGCACACTGGAATTCAGGCAAGTTAGAGGAATGCTATACGTATCTCTGGCGGTAAGTCAAATTCCTAGTGGCAAGTCGGCGGGCAGAATAGCCAACTACGGAAGGAAGCTACGGATGGAAGCCCAAGGACTTAAAACTCCCCGTTACTTACTCACTTACTTATTTAAGCATTTAAAACCTTTTGTATTCCAAAATATTTTTCCTCACGCATTTGAAAATAGACAATACAATCAAAAACTCATCAAATAATCAAAGGTTTAATAGCACATGACGTCATCAGTGACATCTTAACCCCTTGTCAACTCCTAATTAAACAATGAGCCTGTAAATACAATTTTGACCAATACAATATACGCTAGATATCTATGGTTACCACTTGTTTGTTAGGAATGGTTCGAATTTTCAAGTAGAGTTAACTAATTCAAGAGTAGCTACCTTTTCAGAATCGAAAATTTCTTAAGAATATCGAGCAAACATCTAGGTATCCATACATACCAGTTAAGTTAACAGGATGTGATCATCATTAGTTTGCGGTGAAAACGTACGTTACGTCATCAAATAACAAAGACAAACTTTCAACCAAAAAGTTTAATGACAACATCTTGTTAGCTTAGCACCACCCCTTATGAAAAGAAAAACGTGCAAAGAAGATAGAAAGTAAATAATAATATCTTATTTGCACATAAACAGGAACAGGAACAGGGATAGTAGGACTATTTTTAAACACGATCCGCCCTTCTACGATGGGCGTAACGGGCGATTCACTTTTCACATAATCTCGTAGTAACACAAACGCGTCTTCGCCAGGGTGATGCTTGATGTATCTTACCACATATTCGTCGCCACCATCAATAAGATAGCTGGACATAACAACCTGCAATCAAAGAAACAAAATAAAAAATGGAACAGAAATAATTGGTTTTGAAAATGAGGCATACATGTGTATTCTTAGAGCATTGATTAAATTGATAATGCTTCCCTGAAAAAGACATTAAAATGTTTACCTTATAAATGGCTTCGTCATCAAGTGGTATGTATCTCGGTACACGGCACTCCATACATAATGCTGTTACCATCACGACACGGTTACCAACTTTTTTTTTTATGTCATACTCGACTTTAAATCCTTCATATTAAGAAAACACATTTTATTTGATAAGGCAAGTAACAGACAAGAATTTAGGGGAAGTGTACTTCAATTCAATAGGTTGAAAGATGCAAACCTCAAATATTCGGGTTTGTTTTCAAAAAGAAACCAAGGAAAAATCCAAGAAAAATCCAGTCAAATCTCTATAAAGCCGACATCGTATGGCGTCAAATATGGCGTCAAATCAATAACAAGTATATCGCTATGTCCACTATCACAATAAAAAGAATGTGCACACCATGAGAAATATTAATTAAGAAAGATTGTACAGTGTAAGCCACTTTTGTCCCCCATTTTGCTCTCTTATCATGTGAACCAGGCTGTAAGGATCGCATTAACCGTCCAGCAGTGCAATTTTCGTTTTTGAATTTAGAAAAGAAAAAAAAAAAACGTTTCCCAGGTAGAAACGGGGACCAGTTTAGTAGCAAAGATAATATTACCAGATACTTGAAGAAATCTTCCAGCCAAACCAGGCATTTTCGATACACTATGCTCAAATATTGCCAACAGATCCTTTCCTTTGATTTCGGTAATATCAGCTGTATTTCCGAAAGGCAATACTGCATAAAGCTCTTCCGCAGAGATAAAATCTAAAGGATATTTATTAAAATCTAAAGGATATTTATTAAAATCTAAAGGATATTTATTAGCTTGGATGAGGGTTATATCAAGTTAATTTCAATGAACATTTGAAGCATCTTCGTTTTTCTCTCCAAAAAGGACAATGTTGTGTTATTATACATATACCGTAACGTCATAGCAAGTTAGCGACGGTCTATATTTATAATACACGCCTTTCTTTTGTTGTTGTTGTTGTTGTTGTTATTTATTACTTTTCCTAACTAGTTATTTATTCTATGAACTTTAATTAAAAGAACATGTTTTCATTCAAGGCCGACCTGTTGCATTTTTGATGATTGATGATCTTATGCCTCCGCCATTCCACAAACCCAGAACTATAGATGCCCACTGTTTTTCATCTGGTGTTCTTTGACTCTCTTTTACAATAGCATCAGTGATAAGATTTCCCAAATTGCACTCCTTCTGTCGACAAGTTTTGCTGTTGCCATCCAAATAAACTAATGATCGCCCAACAAGTGCCTAAACGAAAGCGTTTTTCCCAGTAAAATCAATCTCGTACAACCTACGTTCCTCAAAGTTAGTTTCATTACCAAAAGTTTGTACAGTAAACTATGGAACAACTTCAGTCCACTTTCGTAGCTCCATATTGTGGAACCGATTGCCAGATTATATTAAAAATGCAGATTAGCAGATTTAAGGTCCTTGTCTCTGAATTTGATGCCAAGTGTTCTTGTAAACTCTACAGATAGTTTTTAATTTTCATTAGTGTAAAACTATTGTTATACCAACTTGAAATAAATGATGAAATAAAATAAATATATCAGAGTAACTTTATATGGTGTCACTTTTGTGGTGTCTAATTAAATTCGATTAAGTTACACAAAGGTAGCACACTTGTGTGACCAAATGAAACTTTACTTTATACGGAAATATTTTGTGATGCTTAATCTAAATTAGAGCACGTAAAATTTCAAAAATGTGGCGAAAACCCTGAAAATATTCACGGATAGACGATTTCATTGATCAAATCAGACAAAAGTCATGCAATATAAAATCATTCTGACTTTTGCGAAACAAAACGCAAAATTTGCCCGACTTAACTCAGAGTGCGACACTGTTTGATTTATATTGCGAAACTTTTGTGTGTCTCAATCCATGCTCAATGTAAAAAAGCCGAGTTGATTGAATAGACACGACAAAAGTCTCGCCATATAAAGTTACTCTCATAGTCATTAGAAAATATTTTTAGTCTATTGTTAAGTTCTATCTTTAAATTAAACTATCTAGCTGTAGTTTATAGTGCATTCACTTTCATCACATGATAGAAAATAATTACTGTGCATTGGTTGTTATATATCATGTGACCAAGGAAAGTGCATGATAAAGTTTGCCAATTGAAAAGCTCAAAGAAAATGAACAATAAGTTGTTATAATAGGTTTTCAGAATTTTCTTATGACTATGAATAATTAAATATAACTACCAATGTCACATTTTAAGAAACAGAAATGAAATATGCTTGACAACTCACGTGACCGAAAAATGTTTGTGTCCGTTCCCACAGAAAATTGAGTCGGGAAAAAACTTTTTCTATCTTTGTCCGTTTGGGGAACTAAGGAATAAGCAATAAGCCGCACAGCTCTCACACGGAGCAACGAAAATGTTGTCACCCAGCAGTCGCCGCTCGGGTTAGGTAAAAAAAGTGGAGGAGTACAAAGTCACGTGATTTCTCTAATTGATAAGTGTTGATTATACTACATGTTTTTTTTTCTTTTTTGCTCTAAATAACTTAACTCTCCTCCGTATGTTTTGTCTAAGCTCTAGCTCCGAATACACGCTTTTTTATAAGCAATTTTGGCCGATGCTCCCTGAGTTGCTCTCTTTTACAGGCTGATTTGTTGCTTACTTGTTGCTTGTTGACTATCTACGCGAGAAGACAAAATTAGCGTGTTTGTCTATCCACGTAGCGCGGGTTTCTTTAAACCAATGGAACTTTTATTACCGTTTTTCATCACCAAGCAAAAAACATGTCCCTTGTTGCTTTTTTTATTTCAGTGTTAGGTGTTGTTTTCAGTTTGTTTGTTTTTTCCTTGTTGTTGGATGTATCCCGTTGAGCCTGGGATGTAGGTTAGAAGTTGAGCCTCGGTGTTGCTTATAAAGTGTTACTTATCAAAAAAAAGTGTGTTAGCCAAAACATTAGTTTTAGCTAAAGACAATCACATAACTTGATTTGAACCACTTAACCAAATGTTTAACAAGTCCAACATCTTGCAAAGTGTGCTATGTAACACATTTTCGGAACAATGAATACAACTGTTGACCATAATCATTTTTCGTCTCAGTGAAAAACGCGTGTAACACATCGAAACGTACATTTGCACGTTTTGCAACTTTGTTGTTGCTCCGTGAATAATAAAAATAAATCTGATTTTTCATACTGTAGATGAAGAGAGAAAATTCTCCTTACTCTTCTTTGTTTTACAATAGGACCAGACAAATTTTTGACCAACTTCATCACATCTTGATCCTGGTCATATTGGGCAGACAAGAGAACGGGGTTACCACTCCATGTTTTTACTTGTCCCCTATTATCAAAGATGACCTTCAGATAACCTATGTATTTTCCGTACGCATAATCTTGTACCACCAGAGCTCTGCTACCATCTTCTCGAGTGTAAATAATAGGATATGGACCATCTATCTTATCATTTGACGGTGGGTCTCCTAATATGGAAGTAATTAATGATTCAATCAGATGATAATATAAATCCAACAATTTAATGGCAAAGCAAGTACTGTTCTTCTCAAACCAGATCAATATACTGTCAAACATCGTTGTAGAGGGCACATCGGTACTAAAAAAATGTGTCCGCTATAAGAGGTGACGTCAATGGAGGTATAAAACAGAAGGAGTCAGAACTCTTATTATAACATTTTATTTCGGATTTTTATTTTATTCGGTGAATTTTCTGACCAAAATCGAAAAAAGCCCTACTTTAACTAATGTAAACTAATCTCAGTGTGACTCGGGCTTAATGTTTCTGTTATTCAGATAATGACTTTTCATGTGAGAAAAGAGACTTCTGATTTTACAAATCACCCTAAGCTATAACTTGGTAATGAATAAACAAAAGAATCAGTGAAAAAGCAAAATTAAAAAAAGCATTGTTTGGTTGATCTATTTCTTTTGGAAAGTGAAAACAGTGTTTTGAGGGAATTTCTTTATAAACATGGCAAAAAAGCAACAATACATCGGAGAGTACAAAAGAATCTTTACGTTTTTTTCAATTATTATAATGAAGTTTGGACTTCAAGAAAACAAGACAAAAGGCAGTGGCGGATCTAGGATTAGGCCAAAAAAAGTGCAGAAATACAGTGTCATGAATTTTCTTTTTAAACTTTATGATGATTAGGTTATTAGCACGTTTTTCTTTTCAACTTTCTTTTCTTTTTTACCGACTGGTGGCCTTGTGGTAGAGTGCTCGCCTTCAGTGGGGGAGGTCATGGTTCAAATCCTGCCGAGTCATGCCAGCGACTATAACAGTGTGAATCGATCCACTCAGCTTAGCACTCAGCTTGAGAGCGGGATTGATATCTAAGGGGGTTGTCGGGTTGAGCGGTTGAAGCATACTTGCAGCTTCCGTAGCCCAAATGGGAGCTTTAAATGCTCTGGAACCTCCTTCGCAGGACCCTCGTTGATAACAGTTCTATCAGAACTAAAGGGGCTATCCTGGGTAAACATTAATAATAATAATAATAACTCTTAATAACCTTACTCTCCTCTATAAATTCTGACTAGGTTCTAGAATCCTCCTCTGAAAAGTGTAAAAAGATGCTTCCTAAGGAGAGTTTGCACCAATTGAGCTTTATAGATATAGTTCTTTTTGGTCGAAGGCAACACAAACATATTCTACAATATCTAACGTGTAGAATGAAAACGGAGATTTTGAGTTTTTCTAAGCATCTGCGGCAGCTGTTGTGTTAATGCACTTTTTTATTACATGAAATCTATTTTTATTTTCGATTTATGTTGGCGCAGTTAAGGAATAGTAAACCCAGAATTTCCCAGAATTGCAAAATGGACGCAGATGCAGTGAACACGTCTTTTGGACATCCGTTTGAGGTTTTTGACGTTTACTGAGAATGTAGTTCAACATATATGTGTGGAAAGCACGATGATGAATAATTCATTATTAAGAATGAGGTCAAATGAAAGATACTCGAACAAACATCGTCATACGGAAGTGATAATGAAAAAAAAAAAACAGAAACCATAGAAACCATAAATAAACAAGTTTAGAAAAAGTATTTCAAATCAGCTGTTGATGTTTTTGTTCACATTTACAGTGAGCCATTTTATGCGCATAATTAGTGACGTCATGGTATTTTTTTCAAAATTTTTATCTTTTCCTATTAGTTTTTATACTAGTAACTGTGATGTAAGAGAGTTTTTTGAAATTCCAAATATTTCTGAAAAAAAGTGCTTTTCCCCTGTTACCACCTTAATATAAATTTAATCACGACCGAATGTCGCCTAAAATGTTGTTGATAAAATCGTTGTGATTGGGAAGAAAGTAAATTTTATATTTATATTTATTTCTTATCCGTCTCTAGTGTAGAGTCTTTTAGCTTCGAAATATCGATAGATAGATATTCCATTTTAATTACTCCCATAAGAAGGAAAGTATTGATTGGTTTTTCAGGAGTCCACCTATTCTCTAATAAAATTATCCATCAACCCTTACTAAGAGGCAGGCTGAATTTAAATAAAAGAAGTATCGTTAATACCCTTGTCGGAGCATTTCGCTGAGACAGGAAAGTCTTTTTCTACGTGAAATCCAAACGGCCAGTTTTTTGGTCCCGCTATACTTATACAGTAGAATCCCGGTAACTCGAACCCTCGATAACTCGAACTTTAAGTAAATCGAACTTCTAGGCGTATTCAGGGTCAGTCAAATAAAGTGGAGAAGTTCAACGTTATGATATTTCTTTTCAGTCTTAAGTTTCGATTAAGTTACTTGCATGTTTTCCGTTTCTAGTTTAAATGACTAAACTCTCTAATCTACATTGTGACAGAATCGTGACATTGTGACATTGTTATCGTAGGAAATTTGGATGCGCAGCAATTAAGCAATAGCTGTCGAATCCACTGGAGTAAGTTATACTTTAAACGTTTTCAAACAACATAAATCTATGAAGTAAACAAGTAAACAAGCGCATGCTATGAGTTACTAGTTTCATGAATGAAATGCCATGTTATGTTCATATAAAGCTAAAAAAACTAAAAAACGTCCATCACAGTAAGAGCTTCCCAAGTAAGATTATGTCAGCGTTTTTGACGGCAATTTCCAGACAATCCATCAACAAACGCATGACCTTAATGTGGACAGTTTTCAAGTTTTTCGGTATAACGGAGATATCGCGCTAATACTTTGAGAGTGTTCGTCTGACAATCTGTTCATGAGGCCCGGAAAACCCGAGTTACAAAATCGAGTTATAAAGTCGAGTAATGGATTATGACGTCATAATTCGAGTTATTAACTTGAAATTTTTAATTTTCGATATCACTTCGAGTTACTAACTCGAAATTACTTTTTCAAATAAATCAAGTATATTTTTTGTTGATTTTTTATGTAGTCGAATTTTATAAATTATAGAAATAACCATAGTAATTATCGTTCGATGTCAAATAAATGAATAATAATAATAAAAAATATAACAATAATTCCAGGATTCCAATGAAGGTCTTGCAAGGAGGTCCTAGAATATTTTAAGGCCCATTTGTGGCTTTTAACAGCTCAACTAGGCATCCCCCTTTGACATTAATCCAGCTCTCAAGCTTAAAAAAGTGGTTACCAGCAGGAAAAACTTCACTAACCATTATAGAGAAACGTGTTTGAATGTCCACCGACAACAACATCAATTTCCTTCACCTTCTGACCAATCAATTTATCCATTTCAATGCCAGCATGACCAAGTGCGATAAGAACTCCTACGCCAGCTTGTTTTAACCTCTTTGCTTCCAATTCTATGGATTTGAGAACATCGTCAAACTTGATGTTTTTCCCTGGACTCGATAACCTGTAATAAAAACCATAGGTATATAAAATATTATTTGTGTCAATAGTTTTTCATGTAAAGAGAAATTCCCAGTGAAAAATCTTTAAAAAGTCTATGAGGAGGAGAGCTTTCTATAGGAATGGCAAGCAATATCGCCTGCCTGAGGAAACATCTCACTATTTCGGACATTTTACTCGATCCCTTGAGACTTGGCTGTAGACAAATGAAAGTAGAATTATCTGGCTAATATCCCTATCTTGGGCATAGCGAAATACACATGTCCTGAATTTGTTTCAAACGTCAATGTTTCACAAATTTATTCGCTTTCTGCGTATGCATGAAAGACATTAAACGGGCTGTGTGTTTTTTCATCCTGTCCAAACCTAGCGCGATTACTATACGTTCGCATTCATTGCCGAGAAAAAAAATGGCGGACATGTAAATGGAGAGTTAGGCAAAACTTGAAAGTGCTTCAATTTTCATGAAAATTTGAATGTAGAACAATTAAATAGTGCAGATTTCAAATTTGTGAATCGTTTTTCATATTTTGGCCAAAAAGGGCAATTTGGGCAAAATTTGGACCAGAATTTCATGAAAATTTGTATGCAGCACAATTCAATGATGCAGATTTCGAATTGAGTGATTATTTTTTTATAATTTTGGCCAAAAAAGGGCAATCTAGACCAAATTTGGACCAAATTTCAAAAGTGCTTTAATTTTTATGAAAATTTACACGTAGAACAATTCCATAGCGCTGGTTTTAAATTTGTAAATTGTTATTCGTATTTTGTAAATTGTTATTCGTATTTTGTAAATTGTTATTCGTATTTTGTAAATTGTTATTCGTATTTTGGGCAAAAAGGGCGATTTTAAGAAGAAGCTTTTCTTTATTAATACAATTTGGTTACAATAAGCTCACTAGCAGAAAGCCTTACGTCCACCCGCGGTCTAGTTATACTTCGTTTCGTTTTGAAGCGAATGATGAAAATGATCACAAATTGTCCATATTTGCTGTTTAGCAAAACACACAACTAAGTTATCAGAATGAAACAATACAAAGCAGGGTAGGATAGTTAAACAGAAAACATTGCGTATTTGCAATGAAGTATGAAACAAAACAATTAACCTTAATTATGGCCAACCCATACAAGAAAATTCATGCAAACAAGTTACCATTTAGTATCTTGGGTAGTGTAACCAATAATACCAATCTGAATACCATTTCTCTTAAGAACCACTGACTTTTTTATCATCAAATTTTTTGGCCATCCTAATTCTGCCGAGGTTTCTATATTACTTGAAAGGACAGAAAAATTTGTTGTTTTGATGAAGTTTTGTAAAGCAGCAGGTCCAAGATCAAATTCATGATTGCCAACAGCCTAAATAAAGAACGAAACGTTACCCAAATGTGCACTTCGATCTTCAAGAAGAAGTTACCTTATCTATGACCAGTAATACTTAGTGACCTCGCGTCACTACTAGAGTAAAAGTAAACTATTTCTATCCCCCGAAAAAGATGGGACAAAACTGAAGTGCGCATGCTCACTATACCCTAAGCATTGCTCATCCTGAGAACTGCAAAAAAGTAGCCTCGTTCACAGTGGTTTTTCGAAGCTGCAACCATAGGAACGAAGGATAACCTGAAAAATCAGTCAAAATAGACTTTCAACATTACCTGCCTATTAAAGTAACAGAATAATTTGCAGCTAAATTTCTAATTAATTACTTTGAAACGATAAAGCATGTTAGTTTGACAAAATATTTGTGTTTAAACAAAACGAAAATACGACTTCGTATATAGTCTGCGCGCATTGGTAATACGGCTGCATAAATCCTTTTCTGTGTTCCTCTTGATATTGAACCATATTCAGAGTCCAGGCAGAAATTTTGATTTTAATTTCCTAGTTTTCCTGTTGGAAAACATAGTAATTTTCCTGAATGGATTGGAACATCTATAGATACTTTTCTCCAATTTTTACAGTTACCTCGTGTAACAGTTATCAAACAGTACTAACACACAGTTCAAATACAAGACTTGAAGGAAAGCTCTTAATTTAAATTATAATCCCATTTGGAAACAAATTTTCATTTTGAATGTATTGGAGAGACAATTTTTCGCATAAACCCACGTTTGATTGTTTAACCATAAAGAAGCCATAAAGTAGAGATGCAGAAGATTTTGGATATGTTATAATATTTCGCTTTTTGATACCAAATAAGTTAACAGATTTTATCCCCGGTTGACCCTTATTTTAGTCTAAAATGACTACACTAAATGCAAGAAACAGATAGCTCCAATCATTTCTATGCTCCAAATGATGATTTCCTGAGTTTTCCCGGAATATCTATCTTTTTTTTCAATTTTCCCTGACTTTCTCTGAAACAATTTAAAAAGTGATTTTTCGGATTTTCCGCGAGTTTCGGGTTGTCTCAACGCTGATATTTTTCGACTTCGTCTATAAGACCTGTGCGCATCGGAAATATGACTGCATAAATCCTTTTCCTCTTAACTGTGGATCATATTTTCCTCTTAACTGTGGATCATATTTTACCATATTATCTGATAGATTGCAGGTACATCACAAATCAGTAATACCTGCTAAAAATGTCATAATGGTATTGCCACTTTCGACAATTTTCGTTTTTTCGATTGACGACCTTCAATTTATACATCTTTTGCTTTCGCCGGAAATACCTCTGCTGTAAAAGAACTTCTTCCCCGAATATTTGGGTTTCTGCGTAAGCATAGAAATCCTTTAAAACCGTCCGTGTTTTTTTTCGTACCCAAGTTGTTTTCTGAAAATTCATTGGTTATACAGCTAATTTCTGATATCTGATTGGCCTGTTAGGTCTTGTTAGCCTACTTAACGCAAATGGTGAACGCAGACTGAAGTTTACTTTGTTTTCTCTATGCAAAAACGTCTTTAAAAATGGCGCACAAGTTACGCTCAAACTTTGTACTTGGATAGCGTTTGAAACTGGCAGTTAGATAATGAATTATTCTTACAAGAACGTTGATATAGAAGAATCTCTGGCCTGGAAACTTGTAAACTTCTTTACATTTAATTACTAACTGCTTGATATATTATAAAAAGCTTTAATATGGCGAACGTAAAAAGCTGCTTTTCTGTCATTTTTTGAATGTATACAAATGAAACTATTGAGCATTAAATAATTTTTAATATGTTTCCAAGGTTTACATGTTTTCAAGGTAAACGTATACGTATATCCTTGGATAAAGACTTTTGAAACGCATTCTAATTTTATTTTCTGTTACCTTTGGAAATATACGTTTTGGCTTTAACGTTTAGACCGTATTCACGTATTCAAAAATACAGTATACTCTCGATAAGTGATACACCGGATAACTAGGACGCCCGCTATGTAGTACACTTTTTCTCGGTCCCTTGAACTTGCTTACCCTATTCAAGCAAAAAAACTTCGCATAACTGGGACCCCGGATAACTAGGACGCCCGCTATGTAGTACACTTTTTCTCGGTCCCTTGAGGCAAAAACTTCGGATAAGTGGGACATGCAATGGAATGACTTCATATTTTTTTCTTGAAACAGAAGACATTGCATTGATTTTAATCAAAAACTTGTCAACAAATCTATTCTACACATTGGTTGTTTCTTCACGTGTGCAGTCATGTCTCAGCTAGGTCAAAAAAGGAAGCTGAAATCTACACCGATAACCAAAAACTATGTTATACTCAAGGAAATTGATAAAGGCAAAAGTCTTACATCTGTTGCTCTTAAACATGGAATGTCCAAACAAACTGTTTCAAACTGGGTTAAACAGAAGAAAAAGATTTATGAAGCTGTTGATTCGAATTCGTCAACAAAGAAGAGGCATAGATTTAAACCGTCAACATACGAACACCTTGATGACGCTTGCTACAAATGGCTGGTAAATGCAAGGGCTCAGAACATTCCTGTGTCTGCCTCGGTTTTGAAAACCAAAGCTATTTGTTTTGCGAAAGAGCTAGGATTGACCGACTTTAGTGCATCAGATGGCTGGCTCGATCGCTGGAAGAAAAGAAAAAACGTATCCTTCAAAACAATATCAGGTACTTTTAACTATATTTCTTAAGTTCTTTGTTTAATACATCTACATATTCTCGCTGTCCTTTAAACATTAAGATACATGGGACTTTCATGCCTTTCGTGTCTCCTTGGTTGACTGCTTTTCCAGTAACGCGAACTGTACATCCATGGTGTTCATTGGCTTGTAAAAAATAAAAAATTGTTTTTGCGAATCTTCCACTTTTGCCTTTCATTAAGTGACCAACTATCGCATTTTTCTCTCCTTGAACAGCAACAGCATAGCTGTCCTTTTTGTTTCCTGGTTCCATGTGGGCATGTAACACATCATTTTCCTTTGGTGTCCAAATCACTCTGTATTCGTGAAAACCCATCACAAATGAATGATTTCATTTCCATTTCTACTTCACAAATGATTGGGATTGGCGTATCATATGATAGATCTTCCATGTTGTTTTCACTCGTTTGTGAGAAAGAATTAGAACACACGTGTCCAATGCAAAAATGCAAAAATTTTAAATTCGAATGTTTTTTTTAAAACCATTCGAATGAGATTCGAACCTATCAATCAGCCCACACATTTTTATAAGCAAAGGAAATTATAAATACTAAGGCTTGGATTAAAATGTCTTTTGTAGTTTCATTATCATTTTGAGGATGCATTTTTTACTTCTGTTTTCAGGTGAAGGAAAGGATGTCACGGACGAAATGACCGACCCTTGGAAAGAAACTACACTTATGACCATCCTTAAAAATTATGCAGAGGAGGATATTTACAACGCCGACGAGTTTGGTTTATTTTTCAAAGCTTTGCCAAACAAAACTCTTCATTTAAAAGATCAAAAATGTTCCGGAGGTAAACATAGCAAGATCAGAATGACTGGTCTAGCTGCAGCTAGCATGAAAGGGGAAAAACTCCCTATGTTCGTGATCGGAAAATCGCAAAAGCCGAGATGTTTTAAAAACTTAAAGCAATTGCCATGCCGTTATCGTGGCCAGAAGAAGAGTTGGATGGACTCAACGCTCTTTGAAGAATGGGTCAGGGAACTTGATGAAAAAATGGAGAAGGACAATCGTAGGATCGCCCTCATCATTGACAACTGCACAGCTCATCCAGAAATCGGGGGGTTAAAAGCAATTGATATTTTTTTCCTTCCTCCTAACACCACCTCCGTCCTTCAGCCAATGGACCAAGGAGTAATCCGTTCTTTGAAAGCAAAGTACAGAGTGAAAGTGATCCAAAAGATGATTGAAGCAATTGACAAGAAAAAGGAACTCCCTCAAATTTCTCTGTTGGATGCAATGAAGATGCTGGTGTTGGCTTGGGATGAGGTAACAGAGAAAACCGTTCAAAACTGCTTCAAAAAAGCTGGATTTACTGAGATCGATGAAAACACGCTATCATCCGACGATCCGTTTCGCGCGCTGAATGATACCATCCGTCAACTGAGCAGATTGGATGAAAATTTTAAAGATTTGTCTGCTAAAGATGTCGCCTCTTTCGATGACGCAGTTCCTGTAACTCAAGGTTTGATGTCCGATGAAGAGATCTTGTCGGATATTCTGGGTAATGAGGTCGAGGAAATGCAAGACGAGGAGGATAATGGTCAAGATGGAGCTAGCCCTTTGGAGAAACCAACCACATCTCAATTACACGATGCCATTGATACCTTGATGAACTACGCCATGATGATTGACACGACCGAACTGAAAGCACTTACAATCAAAGTTTCTAGAATTGTCGAAAATGAAGTAATAGCTGGTTCCAGGCAAAGCAAATTGACAGAATTTTTTTCCGTTTAATGTAGTGTAATCTTATGTTATATTGAATGGAATAGAAAAGTAAATGCAATTATCACCATTTCTTATTTATGAATTTAGCCTCAAAGTCCTCTTGTTCGCTAAGTTTTACAAAAAATCTCTCGATAACTAGGACAAATTAAGCCTTTGTATGAAAACCCTACTTACAAGGAAATTCGGATAAGTAGGACGCCCGCTAAGTAGTACACTTTTGTTCGGTCCCTTGAGTGTCCCACTTATCGAGAGTATACTGTATTACTTTTTCACAACATTTCAAGCTTCAAATATTTACTCGGTCATCGGTCGGTCTCTATTGTCAGGATTTTTAGAAAATTGATATATTTGACGAAAGCCATTCAACTTTTGTTTCCTATATTCTCATGTTTTTCAAGTTCAATTTTTAATACGACTATGATCTATTGCTTTTCTGACTTTTTTGATGCGTTTCCAAGGTGTATATGTTTTCATGGAAAACGTATACGTATACTTCATATGCTTTTCGAAACCATTTAATTTACTATTTGACATTTTTTCTATTTCTTGACATTTTTAATTTTAATTTTAAGCGGTAGTCTGTCTAGTGACATAAAACCGTATTACTTCCTATGCTAGCCTTAATCGTGGACTGTTCTCGCTTTTCATTATTTCATCATAAAGAACTTTGGCTTTCTCTTAAATGGCAATTTTCAGCTGATTTGCAGAAATCCTTCTGCCTGTAAGGGCATCTTGTTTTCTTTACTTCACATCACTTCAATTTTAGAAACATTTCAGCGACTTAACGGCAGTGCTTCCTAAGAAAGATAGGACCTTCCTTGGGAGAATAGGGTTAAAGAGCGACCCGAAAAGTAACCCTAACCTTGACCTAGACCAATGATGGCCCGGATCATTTTAATGGCAGTAATACACGAAGTATAGTTTCCCCATATCCCCGCTTTGTCCGCTACTAACCATATTCTGCCAAAATTCTCACTTGAGCATACACAGAGCAGGTATAAAGCTTTTCGATCCTTCCATACAGCAATGAAAAAAGGATTTTGTAAGTCCATCGCTAAACAATCCTTTTCAGTTTAGTGAACTAGTCGACCTTTAGTCTAATACCAAACGTATAATATTTTTTGTCCTTCTTTTACCAACATTGATACATTCTTCCTCAAACCAATTCTTTAATTTTTTCTTCCGCGTTAATTTTCTGCCGCATTAATTTAATCATAATCAGTCAATCACTGTTAATGTCCCAAACGTTCACCTTTGAATAATCGCCCAGGGTGCTTGAAAATTATTAAATACTAACTCACTAATGAAAAAAGCTGTTAGTTAAGTTTTCAAATTAGGATATCTTCTTATTCTCTATTTCGATTCGATATCGAGTCTAGAATTCTGCTTCAATATTTTCTTAACATAAAAAAAACACCTTAAATCTTTATCGAATATATAATATATTAGTTGTTTTGCGGCGAGTCAAAAAATTGACGTTGTAACAAATAATGCCTTTAGAATAACAAACGCCCACAGTAAAAGTTCGATTTTAAAATACACGTTTAATGCGTGTAATAGGTCATGTACTGTATAAATAGTGTGTACGAGAATGGCGCTAAACTAAATAATCTTCATTAACAGGGCGCTCTTATAAAATGGTGTACAAATTTCTCATAGATGCAAACTAAGATAAGAAACACTATAACACATTATGAACGCTGACAAGAAGAAGTTATAAAAAGGAATGAAGGCCTACCATAGCATCATACTGAAGGTAGTTCATCAATTCAGCACTCGCTTGTCCTTTATATACATTAAACCACATTGTTCCTTGGAACTGATCACCACCATCGAGCAGCACAACATTTTTGTGACGCTTACGTAAGTCTTGGATGTACGTGTATCTCCTAGCAACCCCACCGTAACAAGAACTCAAATTAGTACACAGTCCACCAAATTTGTTAAACTCTTCGATATGGCTATGTACGTCGTTTGTGTGTGCGATAACCAATTCAAAATCACACCTCACTGGTCCGTAATGCATTGCGACAGTTAATAAGAATAAAAACATTTTCTAGGACTGCATTGTTGTGAAAGTGGAAAATTTAGGACTTAGTTGGAACGAATAACCATACAAAAAAGCCTTTATATCTTATATTTTCCTTTGAATCCATTTCGTTTCAAAATACAATCACAAAAGATCAAAAGTAAATTAAAAACAGAAATTTTCATATAATTTGTAATTTCTGTTCTTAGTCATTTTATCAAGATGCTTTCAACAGTATAGTCATAGTAATTTTTCACTTATTTTTATATATGAAGGTCAAGCATCAAGGAACATTATAGACCATGTTTATATTATTAGCTCCTAGAAAGGTTTCCCCATAATGTCCCAATGATTCGTGATAGATTGGGTATTTCGAAGATTTGTGGAAAAACTATCTACCTAACATACAAAAAAAGTACTTATCATAAAATATAATCCAGAACAGGCGTAAACAATGGCAAAAAGAAAAATATTTTGCCACCTCCTAACAGAAAGGAGTTTAGATACCAACAACTACAGTGTCTTTACATTGTTAAAAGCAAATTTGTCTTTTCGTTTCAGAAACCACGTCTGGTAACTTCGATGTGATGCTTCTTTACAAAGCTTCAATTGTTTACAAATTATAAAACGTGCGCAACTAAACGTTAAATAAGATCACCCATAAAGGCCGGTGTACACCATAATCCAACAAACCTGGATAAGAAAAAGAAAGAGAAATTACATTTTCTTAAAACACTCACGTCCACGTTTCAGTTAAGAGTATTCAATGTCTATGTGAATAATTACTTTTCATATAAGCTAGAAAAAGAATATTGGTTTTCTTTTTTGAGTGTGACAACAAAAAAAAAACACGAAATGTGATATCATGAATATGGAGAAATATGAAACCATTGAATTGTATGTATGTTGCAATCCTGGCCAATATAAAAAATGTCACCATCAATCTTCATGATGAAATGGATTTGTATCATCGACAGTACGTTCTTCTGTGATGCATGTCAAATTACTTAAAGGCATACCAAACTACCCAAGGTATCACTTATTTTGAGACTCGGGACAAGTTACATCCTTTTATATTAGGCGGACCAGAAATACAGTAAACTCCCAATAACTCGAACCTCCATGGGGACCGATGAACATTGTTCGAGATACCGAATGTTCGAGTTATCAAGAGTCTTTTTTGAGAGAGTATTACATCAAGGGAATTACTAAAGAAGTTCGAGTTACTGAAAGTTTGAGTTATCAAGGGTTCGAGTTACCGGGATTCTACTGTAATCTTTTTTTTAATATTTTGAACTTATGTTCATTATTCGTGCTTCCATTAATTTGTTGACCGTGGAGAGTTAGCTGGTCTGCACATTATTCCGATAATTCTTCATTGTTTTCAAAGCAAAACAACATAGAGAGAAAAAGAAGAACTACGAACTAATTTTGTTGGCAATATTTGATGCACGACACTGTCTGCAACGAAGATTATAAAACCTTTTTCTTTGAACTTATTATGAATCATTGTATTATGTATTGTCTACTATATTATCTACTATTGCAGCAAATGACTTCTTAGTATTGTGCTGTTATACCAACAAAATTGAGACTGGCTGACATGGAAAACCATAATCTACTGTGATGGTAGGAGTGTGTATATGTATATGAAAGAATGTCAAAGAATTTCTTTGACATTTTTCTTTGAAATTGTATATACACATACATACATACATACATACACATACACATACACATACACACAGAGGGAGAACTATGTTAACAGAATTAAGATAATCAACATACTAGGAAAACTGCAAAAGCAGTGAATAAGCCTTCCTTAATGAGTTCTTGAAGACCGCCATAATCATCTTCGTCGACTTTTTGGAATTTTGCAATATATATGTACACAATAGCACAGTTAATAGCAAAGAATCTGAAAGAACAAAAAAAGTGAATAAATTTAATGTATTCTGTAGAGAAACAAGAATAATATTGCTATACATCTTCACTGATTTCAGATTTATTGGACAAATCAAAATATATCACATAATGCAATGTCCGAATTTTTTTGCTAGAGATGTTGATTTTGCAAAAAAGTGAGAAAGATTTGTGTTGACTCGTTTATCCCAGTTTGAGTGTATGAAAGAGTATAAGAGAGAAATCGAAAAGCATAAATATAAAAATATTTGAAAAAAACCCTTAGAAACTGAATATATAGATGACTTACAAAACAAGTCCTACAATCCCTTGCAAAGGAATAATACCCCATGCAATGCCATTAATGACAGCAAAGATTTGTCTCATCCAGTAAATAACATCCAGAAAGTCATCCTACAAATACAGGAAAGATTATTCAGAGAAACTATTTAGCTTGTTTCTCACTGATGGTCTTTGATGTTTTGGCAATTTTCTAATGCAGGGTTCAGACAGGCTTTAACAAATAAAATTCCCTGAGTTTCCCGGCACTTTTCCCTGAGAAATTCTTTGATTTGGGTATTTTTTCCCGGAGTATTCACTAGTCGTAACTAGTTAAAATGGAGAATTTTTTTAGAAAGATTCACAAGGTATGACTTATTGATCATGGATAAATCAATATACGTAATGTGCTTGATGATAAATTACTCACACAAGGTTTCCTGTTAATTTTCACAACTAAAAGTAGGGTTATTTTAGGTCCTTTTCCATAAAAGACAAGCAATTTTTCAGGTTCGAAAAGACAACATTTAAGGTTTTTTTTCAAGTAGAATGGAAAGAAATAATGAACATAAAACATGCCTTGAATAACACAATAACAATTATTATGGTTTACGTTGGAGTGCAATTACTGAAAATCTGAACAAATGAATGCAATAAATGAAAAGTCTACAGTAAGCAACAAGTAGTGAAATACAAACAACATGAATATCAACAGTGTTATAAGATAGCTTAAAGTTTCTTTCTCTTAGTTTCGAAAACTTTCACTTCTTCTTCCAGTTTTTCTTCGCTTTTGGAGATACTTTTTCTTTTCAATGCTGTTGCTTTTGCAATAAGTTGAGACTGTTCGCTTCCATTGTGAAAAAAATTCCCTGAGTTTCCCTGATTATTAGAGGAAAAGATTAATTTTTCCCTGGGTTTCCCTGAGTTTCCCTGATTTTTTTTCAAAATTAACCATTTTTCCAGGTTTTCCAGGTTTTCCAGGGTCTGTCTGAACCCTGTAATGGAAACAACATTAAAGACAGGATGATGGCATTTACTTATGGCTTCAGTATGTAAATCTTATAATTAATAAAATCATGTCCTAAGCATAGAAACAGTTAGTGAAAACCAAACCCTTTTCATTCAGCTTTTGTTTGTACACACTCCAGGTATATAATATGAATATTCTCAAATCAATCCCATCCGTTAGATCTTAAAAATACAATCAAACTCACTTTTTCATCCCAAGTTGATTCACTGGTCAATGATTTCTTAAATAAACTTAATGTTTTGCCATCTGTTACTTGTCCTGTTGTTGCAGTCTTTCGTCTATTCATGGTCTTTGCATTAAACAATGTATAATATTTATAAAACCTAAAAAACACCATAGACAATAACAAAAACATTAATCTATTCTTGTTCCAACATCCTTTTATGTTTATGCCACAGAAGGCTTACCCCTGTTTTAGGTCTAAGATTAACTAGCATAACAAATACATTTGACACAACAAAAATGGCACAATTATGGTGGCGAACTAGTGTTTGTTGTATAATAATTATGGACAAAATAAAATCAACACCAAGATCATGGTATGACAAATCAGTGTCACTGGCAGAATCACAGTTTGAGTGCTGATAATTAGGTTAAAGGTTCTTAGACTGACAGAATCAATTATTAATGTAGAAAAAATTAAGAAAAACTAGAAAGTTATAATATACATGTAAATCTAGATTTATTGGGTTAATCACTTTTTATTATAACATTACTATGGTGACATATATAACATTTATTAACACATTATGACCAGTAATATCAAACTGAATATTTTTTTATATCAGTACACATTTTGTATAAAAACACTTGAGCTATAATCCCATAAGTGAAGCATACAAGAGTCTCCATGTAAGAGACCATTGCGTTTTGTTCAAATTTTCATGATATAAATTGTAATTCAACCTTTTTAAGTGTATTAAAAACAACTGGTAGCCCACTACAGGTAAGAACAACTTTTGCAGGTCTTTTGGTAATGAATTAACTAATCCCTTTGCTTCTATTAAATGCCCATTAGCTCTGTAAGCAATATCAAAAACAAGATTTTGGACAGCTTCAGCTTTTTGATTACGTAAAATATCTTCCTGAGATACGCCATATTTAACACAAAGCTCTATTGGTAGCAAAATTTGCCTCTGTCGCATTAGAAATTGAGTGCCACGTATCAATGTTACAAGTGAACACATTTTTCCTACATGTTCGATCAAACCAATGAATTTGTCCGTCTTGATCTGTGTGGTTTCCAACATTAAGTGAAATATCGGAGAGACTGAATAAGTTCCATACTCTTCAACATCATCACAACTCATGAAGGGTCTCTGACTTAAATGCCTTTCTCGTATATCAATTAATTTATGGAACCAATGCTTTGATAACATTTGTTTTTCCAAATTGCACGCTAAGGATACTGTTATTGGATGGGAAGGTGGGACCCCTTCGAATGTTTTCTCAATGCCATCACGCCAGAATTCAAGCCTCATTTTGGCTGTGTCAAACTTTGATGTTGTTTCATTTATTTGTGACAATTCGACATTCAAAGCTCTTGTAATGAATCCAACATCACGGGTTAATTCATTTGAAAGTAATAACAAAGCCAAATAATGATCGAAGTCACGCTTTTTGACGAGCTCGGTGCAGTAGCTAGAACGACTGCTATTTGTCACCAGACTAGATAAATGTAAGCTGCGTTTCTTTGCGCCAAATAGAAGACATCTTGAACATGTTAACAACCTCATCTGTTTAGTATATAACTGAAAGTGTAATGCCACAGTGTTAAAAATAAGATAGAATTGTGTTGGTTAAAATAAGCTTTTTGGCTAAAACCATTTTCAAATGCAATGATCTACTTAACAAAAGTTTAACTTGTATCATTTTTAACATTTATTGTTCACCTTATAATACCTTCATTTACATCTAATTTTCACACAGAGCTGTGAAAAATTGATGTGCGTCAATATTTCTTTTCAAAAAGTGCGAAAAATAGATTGCATGAAACCGGAAAACACTTTCTATAGCTTAATTAATCTGCTACAAAAAAAAGGTAAAAAATAAGTCATCAATCACCACTACATTCGCACCGCTTTCATTAGGTGGATATTACAACTGATTTCCAAGCACAGACATTTTGGATGTATAAGGCTTGGTGGGGAGATTTAAGACTCGCGTGTGACAGATCGTACACCATATTCAATGATGTAACGGGAAGTTTTAACGTCCTTGGGCCATATCCATTTATCTCAATGGCTCTTCATCCCCTCCGACAGACAACTTATTAGTTAACTTACCGCTAGAGATACCTTAAGCATTGCCCTAACTTGCACACTGGCCAGCATGTGGTCAGTCAATGGCTCCTAATGGGCTGAATACGCTGCTTTCTAAGTGCATCAGAGTATCAATTCCAGTTTCCGCAATAGGGATTGAACCCAAACCACCTGGTGAAAACTGAAGGTGCTTCCACTACACCATCGCCACAATTGATGATGGCGTGCTAAGATTTCTCCAAAAACAAAGACTGGCTTATAATGCTTTTTGGAAAAGCACTGAGAGGATGCGAAAAATAGGCATATGTGCATCCAATCAAATGGCTTTTAAATATAAAACAGTTTTCCTTTTGGCCAACGAATTTGTTTGCTTCCTTCATGTGCTTATTCACATGTTTATGAACGTTATTAAATTGACTTATAAATCAATTGTTTGTAAATATTACTTGTGCATTTTCATTGGTGATAGATTAAAAATAGAACAAATAAGAATAAAATTAGAAAACAAGAATTAAAAAAAATATTATTCTAAATGATTTATGACGTTTTTACGTTTTTCTTTCTATACTAATAAATAAAAATGTTAATAAATAGATTTCAAAGATCAAAGTAAGTTATGATGTTTATATGAGTTGTTTTAATATCTCTAATTCTTTCTGCATATCATCAGTGTTCAAATTATAGCTTCACATTTCGCATTCTAAGTTCGTTAATGTAAAAAAATAGAACCGAGACAAGGAAATGTTGGAAATACCAGCAAACAAAAATTTGCACATTTGATGATACTTATGGCGTGCAAATAGTAGTATGCCATAAACTTTCTTCGTATGTTTTACAGCGAGACTGATGTATATCGATACGCCAATTACACCAGCTTATTTAATTTTTTCCCTTTAAAAGTGTGTGCAAATATTACATGTGCCCCAAAATTGGGGTGTGCCGAGAAATTATGTGCGGAATTTAAAGTTGAGTGAAAATTTTGTGAATTAATGAAATCAAATCTACCTCTATCATTATTTTAGTCAAAATTTTCTAAATTTAAGGAACAAAATTTCATGTGACTTTAATAATTGGGATAAAATCTACTTGAACTTGAGGTTAGTGACACTGATTACCCTTTTGAACTATTTTACAACAAAATTTGGAAACCAGTGGATTGACATCTGCCCCTTGTAAGAATGACCAGAAAACAATATAAGTTCAGTCAAAAATCTCAAAAGTTCTCTTCATTTTCAATTTATCATTTAGTCACATCCCCACTCTTCCTAAAACTTCAATTAAGTAATTCCAGCATTTAAGAAAGGCTCTCCTCAAGAAGTTTCTAACTACCGTCCAATATCTCTACTCTCAAACATTGAAAAGCTGCTTGAAAAACTGATGTACTTGTGCCTTGTCAATTATATACTTGGAACAAATTATACTCTATTCTCGTCAATTTGGCTTCCGAAAACATCATTTGACAATCCACGCTCTGTTTGCCTATAATATTATATATTAATAATATTAATATTATACCTATAATATTATATTTCTATCACTAGAAAAATTCTACTTTTACAAAAATCTGCTGCTGGGATCATCACCTTTTCTCCATTTATCACTGATTATTATATTCTTCTCAGTATAAGGTAAGGGCGTATATTCTCGACAGGATCTATTCTTACCACTGCGTTAAAATTGAAAAACCTTTAAAATGGAAGCTTACAGTAAATTAATGTTGTCCCAATAGTTTAAAGTTGAAATATCACTTAATAATTGGGGGTAAACAAAAAACATGAAAAATGAAGTTGTTGATATTCACGAGTGCTGTTATCGCCACATTTTGTTTACTATTGGAACGGAAAGAAAGCAGATTACCATATAGGGGGCGTTTTCTGTTCCCCTGTGCGAGAATCTATTCTCATCATGTTTAATAACCAGCTGATCATCAGAGTTTGTTTGCATCATGATGGAATAGTTATGAAAATGTTACGAGTAGCTTCAAGAGGGTAATGAGTAGCAGAAAAGAAAAGAAATATCATCTCCAGTGCTTCCTTTCGGACTATTATGACGTGTTTTTTATGGTATCTACTTTGTTATTCTATTGTTCCGTGTTTATCTAATCTTCGAATGAAAGAAATGTTTTTATATTTATTACTTTTTTTTTATTTATTATATATGTTGCTTTGATATTATATTTCATATCTTAACATAATTTTCACACATTGGATACTGAAGTTAACGTGTGTCGAGAACAGAAGCCCTTTAGCCAGCTACCTGGAATTGGCTTTCCTTTTTTTGCTTTTACTTTTTATGAGTAAAAAGGCCTTTGCATAAAAAAAGGTAAAAGTGAAAAAGGAAACCCAATTCAGGTTCAAAATGATGTAAGATATGAAATAACATTCGTAAAATTTTTTTGTTCCAAAGTCAAACAAAAGAGAAAGTCGGGTAGCATCACATTTGGGGCAACACAGCATAGCAGAATATGCTCTGTGGAAAAGAAGAATGATGGATGGATTTTTATTATAATTATAACGCACTAAACAGCTTAGTTAGGAAATGTTCTTTCAACATCAAAGTATAATCATCGTGCTCATTTACTTTGAGTTTAAATTATCCTTACTTGCATTATAAAAAATGTTCAGGAAATAATGATGGAACACATTGAACCTGATGGTCGTATGCTCTTTCTCGTGTCATTACCTGCCATTATGTAAATAGAAACTATGCCCCGGATACTTCATTCATGTGAAACCTTCTTTTATTTATTCATCGTACATATAAGCTCCGGGACATACCATATATGTTCGATTTTATCTGTAAAGTAATCAATGTGGAGTGGAGAGGTTTCACTGTGGAATCTTATTACATAAATTAGCACGAATGAAATCTACGAGGACCAAATTAACGCGAATTGGTAAGGAAACCGACGGAATGCTTTGTATGATGTAGCATAAGCTAGGCTAGTAAAAGAATACCGTAACACACGTGGTGAACTTGAAACAAGATTTGCTGTTTTTTAAAAATATTTGTCATCTAAGAAAGTAATTGTTATCAAATTTTGGAAAAAGTGTCATTAATCTTTTTTTTTTAGATTTACAAATTTTAAACAAATTGTTACACTCCATATCCCGAGGATATAGCTTCTGTAAAAGTAGTACATACACCACCACCACGTGTCCTAAAATTTATTGTGCGGGTGTGACTGAAACAAGTGCCATTACCACAAGAATATTGTTTCATATTGCACCAAAACAGAAAACGTGATTTTTGTTTACTTGCGTATTAATCATAAATTTATATAATTTGTTAACACCAACCAGTCTCATTTTTATCAAATTATGGAAATTGTTGGTAAAACATAATAACTGTCAATTTAAGAAAGGTAATAATAGGTTGTAAAAATTATATCTGAAGTCAATAAACATAATAGCGTAATGGGATTAGAAAACAACAAGAGCCAAATGCGTTAAAACTGGTTGCACAGACCTGCTTGAGAGTATACAACAAAAGATATAAAAGTAGCATTGTGTTATTATAAAGTTCTATTGGATTTTTTCAAAGTCAAATGCATTGAAATAACTATGGCCTGGTCTTCACTGTAGAACATAAATTATCCTATCGACCACACCACAAAAAAGGTTTTACCGTTAATGTGTTGTGCCTAATGTCGACCTGAATCAGAAAAGCTCCCAGAATTTCTTTCATTATTTCATGAGAAAGTCCATTTTTTAGATGATGTTTCAAGTCACCCTGTGTTACGATAATTTTCAAATAAATTGTTTTGTAGTATATATATAATATAATACTTTTGGTTTTTATTTGGCTTTTCTTTGTTTTTATACTTGGTGGATGTTTGATTCTTCAAGAATCCAGTTTCCATGAATGGCCACCACTTTCTTCACCATGCTTCTAAAACTGCACAATATGGAAACAATTTCCATATCTGGAAATAAAATTTGGCACCTATTACGAAATAATTTCCAGATAAGGAAACTGATATCAGGGTTTTTAATTTCCCCAACAAATATTATGAAAGTGCAATTAAATATATAGTTGTAGAATAGAAAACATAAGATTATAAATTTATGCAATTTCCATTATTTAGAAATAGTAGTTTAGATTGATTTTTTCAGAAAAGGAAATTGTTTCCATGTGTGGAAAATATTGCTGTTTTTGAAGAATATTCCATATTGTATATAGCCTGGCATTTGAGAGGCTAATCAGATTTTCAATAGGTATATACTGGCATTTGAAACTTTCAACGCTACAGGCAGTTAGATTACGTAGATATCTTGGCAGGAGATTGAATAACCTAGTTGTTTCAATGTACTGAAACGGAATCTTTAACTCCATGCAGAATATAACATGAAATATATTAACACTGAAGAACACAAAATCTTGCTTATCACTTTTTAATTTTAAGGGATGATTCACTTATCTTTTTCGCCACTGTCAAATTTGATGCATACCGTGGAAAACCGATATTATGAGTGAGTCGCCCATAAGGTATACTAAAAAATTATATATAAGTATTTACAACAGAAAATAAAAAGGATTAAAGGGAAAAAAGAAAATATAAAGACCTTGAAACATTTTCTGTATATAAAAGTGAATACATATTTTTAGTAAAATTCATCATCTCATCCCCATCATTTGATATCTCATTTTTGTGGAAAACAGAAGACCCACCTGAATATTTTAGAACAGTTTAATAGAAAAAAATTTGAAAAAATGTTTGACAATGGTGTTTTTCCCTGCAACAATACAGAAAATACATTGACTAGCATGTCTACACCACACATCATGACCTTTCCAATGAGAAGAATCTGGCTGAAGAGAACAGGGTGTCCACATAGGCTGGCAAAGCTTGAAATAGGGCAAATTTTTGAAAATAGGCTGGAAAAGCTGAAAGTTTCGTTTTAAACTCCAGTTCCCCTGGAGGCCCTGGAGGGGATAAAAAAGAATATCTATGTTTGAAGTGTTTGAGCACATTAGTCAAGATAGGATGTTAAGAGTGTTGTCTGTCAGGGAGAAAAAAGTTAAACATACAGTACAACTCTATTATATTTGCCTCTATTTGCCTCTTTTTTTTTTTAGCAAAATGTATGGGGACGGGCAGGCCAAATAATTTATAATCACCCTTACCCTCAAGATGGCTTTTGTTGAAATTGAAATTTGATTTATTCTTATTTTACATACAGTTAATGTCTCATTAAACTGACCACCAACGTCCTTGTAAAATTTGTTTGGGTCAGCGAAGGTTAGGGTCAGGCTTTGCATCGTTCCTTCAAACACTTATGAGAGTTTGCACCAGAGAAGTTAGCTGGTCTGGAAATGATACAAACACAGTTCCAAAACCCAGCTTAGGAGTAAAGAAAGACTGATATTATTGAGTAACAAAACATTATCATAGGAAATATTTTGAGTATGGTTTTTCTTATGGGATGTTACAGCTTATGTTTACCAATGTCAAATTTGTTGACTTTAACCATGAGGTATTGTGTTTAGTGCTGTCCCTGAGTTCTATGCTGCAGAAACCTATGTTGGAGGTGTCCTTTACTCACGATGGCTTGACTAGGGTATTCAACCGACTTTTTAGCTCCATATAAGTCCAGTGCTGTATCTAGAATTTTCAGGCTACTTGTTAATACTGGCTTATACAGCCTGATTTGAACGTCAGTAAACCAATTTTGGCAATATCTATTTTGGGCGCCTAAATTAATAATAAGTTCCTTTAATGTTAAATTAATGTTATTAATGTTATTAATGTTATTCACGAACTTACCTTATTCGAGCACATAATGTATTGCTGAGTGTTTATGATAGGGTCCTATCATGTTTTTTTCTCACTAATTTAGACTTTGCTCATGGACCCCACTGGGACTGCTCACAACACCCCCAGACCTTCATACTGCAAGGGATCACATCATTCGCTCCGCTAGCGACCCCAAAATTAATATCTCCAGTGATTAATAGTTGTTTGCACAAATTTTTTTATTATTTAATCATTCACAAACCAATTATTTTATGACGTATATAATAATGTTTTGCAGAACCTACCAAGCACTTGATTTTTGTGAAGTATAAGAGAGTTTTAAAACTCTTTCTTTTTAACTGGATATTTTTTTTTACAGATAATTAAAATGGAGATAACAAACAACCTGGTGCGAAGTTGACAAAATTATTTTGGGTCATTTTATTGGAATGAAATATCAGTGACCAGGAAATTTGCTTGATAAAAAATGAACCAAGTTTTTTATAAAAACATTGCTGGTTCCTTTTCAGTGGTTCTTTTATCTAAGCCTTGATTTAATGTTGTTTATTTGCAAGATCATTTATATTGTTTAGTTTGGACATGTAGTCACAATTAATTATTTAAGGATGATGGGCTGAATAATGATTGAATTAAGAGGTTACTGTTCCAAGCGTAAAAGACATTTCATATCATCCTGTGGTGCCATTCTTACAATTCTAACATTTTGTTTTGAAACTTTTGATTGCGTACCTATATTGTATCTATGGTATTGATAATGATGAATTGTCTAAATTTCTTTCTGAATGATCTGGTTTCACAATGAAAGGTTTAGTCTATGACTAGATTTCATTATGTGTTGGTGTGTCAAAATATCTTTAGAATATTGATGAAGCAACGAGTTTAACTAATATGGTGTTAAAGTCTCAAGTGAGGTATGGAAGATTTGGCATATTTAGATAAACTGAAGGAGCATGAAACTAAGGTAAGTAATTTTGTGTAGTCATTATTCAAATAAATGTTTTGATTGCATCAGAAATGAAAATATAATGAATATTCAATGTCATCTGGTGAATTCTCAAGATTAACGGTCTTTTCCATTGTGCAGAATTGACTTTGCAGACTTTGTGCATGCTCTCTTGTCTTAAATTACAATTTTTGAGCCACAGAGCATGTGCCCGCCAAAGTCAAGTATGAAAGAAGTATTTTGGCTTAAATTTTGAATGTAAAAATAATTATTCGAGGGAATCATTTGAATGTAAAAATAATTATTCGAGGGAATCATTTGTATGTCTGTTACGGTGAAAGTTGTGGGTTTTTGATTGACTTTGAAAAAACAATTTTTTGGATTTTCTAGAAAATGTGCTTCTTAAAAATGATATTCCATATACAACGATGTAATCCTGTATTTTTTTTGTTATTTTTATTTCATAAACACTTCGAATTGTACTCAGCAATATTACTCAAATTTCTGATTGATAATTATTTGAAGAGTTCCAACTCCAACCTCCACCAACCAGTCCTTAAATTTCTTTGCATAATGTAGCAAAAGGACTAATAGAGATAACATTAATTGAAATGTGTTGTCAAAACATACTTGTTTTTTATTTTGAATCTTACCATTAATATAAATATCAAGAATAATTAATTGCATTCTAAAGAATATGGTAAAACATTAGTTCATAGCATGCTTACTTTGGTTTTAGGTATTAAGAAACATTTAAGTATTATTTAAATGCTGAAAGTAGTTTTATTTTTACTTCTTTCTGTAGATTCTAAAGGAAAATGAAAATGCACAAGCAAATAGGTTAGTTCTTTTATGTTTTTCTTATTTTTCATACCCCTCAACTTTAATATTATTGACAAGATTATTGTAAATAACACTTTTAATAATTGTCTGCCCATTACTGCTTATCGACAAAAGATATTATAATTCTATGTCTTTGTTTTGTTTGATGCAAGTTCTATTTTTTTCTCACAACATTTTTCTGAGTAGACGCAAAATCAGAGATGAATACAGAAAATTAATGGAAAGATTGAAAACATTACCAGACACAACAACTCAACCAACTATGGCATGTCCAATTGATTTCTTGATTATTTTAAGATGAAATTTTGTTTTCTAATTTATTATTATGCCGTTCAACTTTTTATTCAGGTACCTATTGGTGATGTTGGTTTTTTTCCAGGAAAATTAATTCACACTAACGAGATCATGGTTCTACTTGGTGATGATTGGTTCGCTGAAAGATCTGCAAAGCAAGCATCCGAAATTGCCCAAAGAAGAATTCAAAGTAAATTATCCGCTCAAAAAAATTTATAATTCTTCATTATCATACCTTGGGATGGTTTCAATTTATTTCCACAAAAATCCTTGCCAGTTTGTATTTCTACTTGCCCATTACATGATGATTTATCATCTTTATAGTGATTGACATACAATTAAAGGATTTTGAAAAGGAATATGAGAGCATCAAAGCCCATCTTGGATTTACTGATCATTTTCAAGAGTTAAAATCGGTAAGATGTCTATTTTATATAAATGCATTTCAGTAACAAGCTGCGTGAAGTGTTCTTTGAGACTGGCTTGAACTTCAGGTTTTTGAAAATCTATTTCACATAGGAACACAATGGGGTAATGGAAATCAAAGAAGAGCTACCACCCAATTATGAAACACAAAATAAAGAAGGTAATTATAAACCTTGGCTTAGAAGTAAAGTAGTTTTCGTTCCTGAGACGAGAATAATTTTGTTTGAGGCACATGCATTTAATCGGTGGTGATTGGAACTTTACTAAATAGATTTAATGCTTGGTAAATTCAAATAGACAGAGCGACAATGATTTTGATTTTTTTATTAGAAAGCTAAAGCTTGTACTCTGAACTGATAACCTCAGGTAAATGTGTAAAAAACGTTTTTGGGGGTTCAAAAGTGCAGACCTGGCTGGATATATAATATAAGTAGTTTTTCAACTAACTTTAGGGAAGATACGAAAAGCACATGTACCGAAGCACAACCTTACCCAAAGAACTGTGACTTTCCAAACTACTGATGACGTTGTTCATGATCTTTGTGAAGATATTAAAAACTCCAACAGTAACGAGGCAACAATCAATCATGATGAGTTGTTTGCTCGTTTGAATCAATTAGAAAAGGAAGAACAAGAAGAAGAAGAACGAGAACATAATGAGCAGATAGAGAAAATATTACGAGGCACTTATCAAAATAAAAATGGTGAAAATCAAGTTAACAAAACAAACGTTAGTGAATGTTCAAATTATATCAAAGAAAAAGAAAAACTAAACGGTCCAATAAACGGCCAATCGGACCATACCTCCAGGAGACATGTTCAATTTGAAAGCGACCTCCAGGCAAATCAGATTGCTAGCTTTGATTCTGATGATGAAGAACTGTGCGATAATGTGATAAAGTTCAGACATTCTACCAATCAGTTGCAGGTACGTACGACTTTTCTATATTTCTATCCTCGGTTTAATTTATGCTTAGCTGAATGATTATATAATCGAGGGAAATGAATCAGAACAGGACAGTGGGACTCAAGTTATTCCAGAAAGTTTTAAATTTTTATTTCATATCATCTTTTTCTATTTCTTAATGTGCGAAATCTCTTTTAACACCTTTATTCTCTAACTCCCAATGAGTTCTGTGTTTTTTTGTTTTTGTAAGCCTGAGTAACCATGGTCACCTGCTATGATGGTGATTTCTGTTCTTGAATATGACAGCTGTGACTGATGTGATATCACTGAAGATATGAGGAGAAATATGTTGCATATATTATAACTCTGCAGATGTGTTTTTTTTTTCTTTCAGCGTTGCAGGTCAGCGAGTGAATCTGAGATTAACATAAAACAGAAAGTAAACTCACCTGCCGATATTTTCGAACATTTTACTTCTTCAAAACATGTTGTTGATGTTGACGAACGTCCTCTTAAATCCATTCTTAAGAAAGACAGCCGTTCAAACTCTAACGAAAATCTTAAACTAAAACCTATTTTAAAAACTTCACCTGAACACAGACCAGGCACTCCAGAATACGTTCTCGATGAACCTAGGCCTATATTAAAGACCCCACCAGATACACAAGGAAGCGATAGACGCCCTGGCACTCCAGAATATATGCTTAATGATGAGCCAAAGCCTATTTTGAAAACATACGACAACTTGGACTCAAAACATAGAAACACAGAAGTGCATTTCTCTGATAGTGACTGTTACATAGATTATACAGAAGAAACCCGAGGTATATTAAAATCTTACAATGAGCCAAGAGCAATAGAAGATTCCAAAAAGGGTATACGAAAACAGGATCAACTGCGAACAATTCTCAAATCACCTGAAAGTTGGAAGCCTGCCAAAAGCAATGAAGTTTCTGTTGAACTCAGACCAATTCTTAAACATCAGAATGATAGTGAGGTATGGAATTTTTTAAGGTTGTTTCATGACGCATTGAATAAAATTGAAGGTCCACCAACATGTGCGAATATACAATTTTCTTAAATGTGTTGGTGGAAACTTTTCTGTTCTTTCCTGCAGGGTGATATTTTTCTGTACATCGAACTTGCTATGATTTCATTATACACTTGACATGACGTATATTTCTGATTGTGACCGTGATTCATTCTTCATGTGACACATTTTGGATATTTAAATGGGGTTTCCATTTGCCACCAGAACCAACTCATTGCTTTTATACCGGGGCCCTATATGTGCTTTCTTTATACTTGCGGCCCTGCCATTAGTCATGACAATAAAAATTACCTATATACATTCATCAATTGGCCTTCTCCACGAAAATCTTGAAGAAAGAAAGCTCAAAGCCAAGTTGTTTTAAATGGAAAAATGCAACTGACACAATTACAGACTAAATCACTTGTGGTGTGCATAAAAGTGATACTCGGTGGGCTTTTTATGTGGTAAAATATGAACGTAAAATATTTAATTTTAAATTTAAATTTCGATTAAACGGTTTTATTTTTCAGGCTTTTTCAGGTAATATTGTTGAAAGGGATACAACGAATCCAACCGAGTCCCTTGTCAAGGTGAAGGGTTTTATTTTTTTCGTATGTCATCTGACAATACTTTATTTAACCATATTGATCAAACGTTATTAACCATACTTTACTTAACAACGCCTTCAACATATTTTACATGAGTGAGTTTACAGTTAGTTTAAATTATTTAATTATTTAATTATAGATCATATATACTTTTCCCCACTCTCGATTAAGCGCCCATTGTAGAAGCATATTTTTTAAAGAAACGCCCAGGGGCTCAATCAATTATTTCGGTAGGCTAATTTTCACTTTCCTCCTGTTTAGAGAGAAGAGGAGAAAAAGCCAGTGTCAAGATTCAAAGCATCTCGCTTGAAAAAATAGCATCTTTTTTTACAATTTTAAAGTTTTTGTATTATTTTGTTTATATTCGTATCATTCAAAGAAATCCTGCACTGATTTCTTTCGTACAGAATGTGACTAGTTTTTCTGACCTTATTACATGAAAATAAACGATGCGCAACAAGGAAATACCTTCTTCTACCTCCTTCTTTCTTACCCTCACTTGTCAAGAATGAATAAATAATTCATTCGGATTGTCTAACGTCCATTTGAAAGAGTTTGAATCTAAATAACGTTTTAACCGAATTCGCTGAAATTTTGTGACTTTTCCTAACTTTTATTAAGGTTTCTGAAAATTAAAAAAACCCGGGTGACCACGCTCTTTTTTCCGGGGGTGGGCGTTTTGTCAACCATGGGTGTTTTTGTCTAAATTAGTCTTGTTTTCCTGATTGATGTACTCAATCAACTTTCATATAACATTTTGTTATGAATTGAGCTTTTGTGATTGCCAGTTGAAATTTGGAGTAATTTATGGACCAGTTATGATAATTTACAGACCAAATTTGACAATTTACAGGCCAGATTTTTATTTACAAAACTGATATTTCAACTACTTTGGGAGGTTGTTTTTGAAGGTTGCTCTATTCATTGCATTATCTACTACTTATTATCATGTGATAGAGGCCATTTCTATCTTATTTCTATCAGTTGAAGTAACATGTAGTAGATGTCCGGAGCTATATTTCACAAAATAGTTTCAAAATTTTCAAATTTTTGATCAATCATCAAATTCTCCAAATATTAAAACAATTCTTACAATGGCCGAAATTTGGGGGAAATTGTTGTATTAAGATACAGAATAATGTAAAACAAAGGCCAAAAAACCTGGTAGGAATAGGGTTAAAGCAGTGTGTTTTCATTTTACAAAGAAATGGTGATTTTTTCACTTTTTCGTACGTGCAGTTAAAGATTGCTTATTTGGCTTATCAGATTTTATTAAGTAATTGCAACCCCACTATGGCAGGGTAAGAAAAATTGCCTATATACTCATCAATTGGCCTTCTCCACGGAAATCTTTAGTAAAAGGCGAAAGATTTGTGCGTGAATGAAGAAGGCACAGAGTTAATTATTTCAGCGCCAAAATGAAAGAAATGCTAACAAGTAATGAATCAGTTGTGGTGTGAGTATTTAATATAAATCATTCTCGCCAATAGAAAACTTGTGCGGGAGGATAATGAACGCAGGATCTTCAGAATATATTAGGAAATATCATTATTTAAAAATGAAACCGAGAATCGAAGTTTGACGCTTTCCACGTACTTGAACCTCATTACCTAAAATGAGCATGTCCATTCGTTGGTCTTGTAATCAGACATTAATTGTTTTGTGGCGATTCATTGGCTCTTTCACAGTTTGTTGCACTCTCCTTGCTGAATGAACAACACAATATTTCAAACGATTCTCTCCGGAAACTTTAAAGCTTTTAATTAGGAATAGGCAAATAAATATTTCGTACGTGTAGTTGAAGGTTGCTTATTTAGTTTATCACATTAAGTAATTGCAGCCCCACTATGGCAGGGCAAGAAAAATTGCCTATATACTCATCAATTGGCCTTCTCCACGGAAATCTTTAGTAAAAGGCGAAAGATTTGTGCGTGAATGAAGAAAGCCCAGAGTTAATTATGTCAGCACCAAAATAGAAGAAATGCTAACAACTAATGAATCACTTGTGGTGTGAGCATTTAATATAAATCATTCTTGCCAGTAGAAAACTTGTACGGGAGGATGATGAATGCAGGATCTTCAGAATATATTAAGAAATATCATTATTTAAAAATGAAACCGAGAATCGAGGTTTGACGCTTTCCACGTACTTGAACCTCATTACCTAAAATAAGCATGTCCATTCCTTGGTCTTGTAATCAGACATTAATTATTTTGTGGCGATTCATTGGCTCTTTCACAGTTTTTTGAGCTCTCCTTGCTGAATGAACAACACAATATTTCAAACGATTCTCTCCAGAAACTTTAAAGCTTTTAATTAGGAATAGGCAAATAAATATTTCGTACGTGTAGTTGAACGTTGCTTATTTAGTTTATCACATTAAGTAATTGCAGCCCCACTATGACAGGGCAAGAAAAATTGCCTATATACTCATCAATTGGCCTTCTCCACGGAAATCTTTAGTAAAAGGCGAAAGATTTGTGCGTGAATGAAGAAAGCCCAGAGTTAATTATCTCAGCGCCAAAATGAAAGAAATGCTAACAAGTAATGAATCAGTTGTGGTGTGAGTATTTAATATAAATCATTCTCCCCAATAGAAAACTTGTGCGGGAGGATAATGAACGCAGGATCTTCAGAATATATTAGGAAATATCATTATTTAAAAATGAAACCGAGAATCGAAGTTTGACGCTTTCCACGTACTTGAACCTCATTACCTAAAATGAGCATGTCCATTCGTTGGTCTTGTAATCAGACATTAATTGTTTTGTGGCGATTCATTGGCTCTTTCACAGTTTTTTGAGCTCTCCTTGCTGAATGAACAACACAATATTTCAAACGATTCTCTCCAGAAACTTTAAAGCTTTTAATTAGGAATAGGCAAATAAATATTTCGTACGTGTAGTTGAAGGTTGCTTATTTAGTTTATCACATTAAGTAATTGCAGCCCCACTATGGCAGGGCAAGAAAAATTGCCTATATACTCATCAATTGGCCTTCTCCACGGAAATCTTTAGTAAAAGGCGAAAGATTTGTGCGTGAATGAAGAAAGCCCAGAGTTAATTATGTCAGCACCAAAATAGAAGAAATGCTAACAACTAATGAATCACTTGTGGTGTGAGCATTTAATATAAATCATTCTTGCCAGTAGAAAACTTGTACGGGAGGATGATGAATGCAGGATCTTCAGAATATATTAAGAAATATCATTATTTAAAAATGAAACCGAGAATCGAGGTTTGACGCTTTCCACGTACTTGAACCTCATTACCTAAAATAAGCATGTCCATTCCTTGGTCTTGTAATCAGACATTAATTATTTTGTGGCGATTCATTGGCTCTTTCACAGTTTTTTGAGCTCTCCTTGCTGAATGAACAACACAATATTTCAAACGATTCTCTCCAGAAACTTTAAAGCTGTTAATTAGGAATAGGCAAATAAATATTTCGTACGTGTAGTTGAAGGCTGCTTATTTAGTTTATCACATTAAGTAATTGCAGCCCCACTATGACAGGGCAAGAAAAATTGCCTATATACTCATCAATTGGCCTTCTCCACGGAAATCTTTAGTAAAAGGCGAAAGATTTGTGCGTGAATGAAGAAAGCCCAGAGTTAATTATGTCAGCACCAAAATAGAAGAAATGCTAACAACTAATGAATCACTTGTGGTGTGAGCATTTAATATAAATCATTCTTGCCAGTAGAAAACTTGTACGGGAGGATGATGAATGCAGGATCTTCAGAATATATTAAGAAATATCATTATTTAAAAATGAAACCGAGAATCGAGGTTTGACGCTTTCCACGTACTTGAACCTCATTACCTAAAATAAGCATGTCCATTCCTTGGTCTTGTAATCAGACATTAATTATTTTGTGGCGATTCATTGGCTCTTTCACAGTTTTTTGAGCTCTCCTTGCTGAATGAACAACACAATATTTCAAACGATTCTCTCCAGAAACTTTAAAGCTTTTAATTAGGAATAGGCAAATAAATATTTCGTACGTGTAGTTGAAGGTTGCTTATTTAGTTTATCACATTAAGTAATTGCAGCCCCACTATGGCAGGGCAAGAAAAATTGCCTATATACTCATCAATTGGCCTTCTCCACGGAAATCTTTAGTAAAAGGCGAAAGATTTGTGCGTGAATGAAGAAAGCCCAGAGTTAATTATGTCAGCACCAAAATAGAAGAAATGCTAACAACTAATGAATCACTTGTGGTGTGAGCATTTAATATAAATCATTCTTGCCAGTAGAAAACTTGTACGGGAGGATGATGAATGCAGGATCTTCAGAATATATTAAGAAATATCATTATTTAAAAATGAAACCGAGAATCGAGGTTTGACGCTTTCCACGTACTTGAACCTCATTACCTAAAATAAGCATGTCCATTCCTTGGTCTTGTAATCAGACATTAATTATTTTGTGGCGATTCATTGGCTCTTTCACAGTTTTTTGAGCTCTCCTTGCTGAATGAACAACACAATATTTCAAACGATTCTCTCCAGAAACTTTAAAGCTTTTAATTAGGAATAGGCAAATAAATATTTCGTACGTGTAGTTGAAGGTTGCTTATTTAGTTTATCACATTAAGTAATTGCAGCCCCACTATGACAGGGCAAGAAAAATTGCCTATATACTCATCAATTGGCCTTCTCCACGGAAATCTTTAGTAAAAGGCGAAAGATTTGTGCGTGAATGAAGAAAGCCCAGAGTTAATTATGTCAGCACCAAAATAGAAGAAATGCTAACAACTAATGAATCACTTGTGGTGTGAGCATTTAATATAAATCATTCTTGCCAGTAGAAAACTTGTACGGGAGGATGATGAATGCAGGATCTTCAGAATATATTAAGAAATATCATTATTTAAAAATGAAACCGAGAATCGAGGTTTGACGCTTTCCACGTACTTGAACCTCATTACCTAAAATAAGCATGTCCATTCCTTGGTCTTGTAATCAGACATTAATTATTTTGTGGCGATTCATTGGCTCTTTCACAGTTTTTTGAGCTCTCCTTGCTGAATGAACAACACAATATTTCAAACGATTCTCTCCAGAAACTTTAAAGCTTTTAATTAGGAATAGGCAAATAAATATTTCGTACGTGTAGTTGAAGGTTGCTTATTTAGTTTATCACATTAAGTAATTGCAGCCCCACTATGACAGGGCAAGAAAAATTGCCTATATACTCATCAATTGGCCTTCTCCACGGAAATCTTTAGTAAAAGGCGAAAGATTTGTGCGTGAATGAAGAAAGCCCAGAGTTAATTATGTCAGCACCAAAATAGAAGAAATGCTAACAACTAATGAATCACTTGTGGTGTGAGCATTTAATATAAATCATTCTTGCCAGTAGAAAACTTGTACGGGAGGATGATGAATGCAGGATCTTCAGAATATATTAAGAAATATCATTATTTAAAAATGAAACCGAGAATCGAGGTTTGACGCTTTCCACGTACTTGAACCTCATTACCTAAAATAAGCATGTCCATTCCTTGGTCTTGTAATCAGACATTAATTATTTTGTGGCGATTCATTGGCTCTTTCACAGTTTTTTGAGCTCTCCTTGCTGAATGAACAACACAATATTTCAAACGATTCTCTCCAGAAACTTTAAAGCTTTTAATTAGGAATAGGCAAATAAATATTTCGTACGTGTAGTTGAAGGTTGCTTATTTAGTTTATCACATTAAGTAATTGCAGCCCCACTATGACAGGGCAAGAAAAATTGCCTATATACTCATCAATTGGCCTTCTCCACGGAAATCTTTAGTAAAAGGCGAAAGATTTGTGCGTGAATGAAGAAAGCCCAGAGTTAATTATCTCAGCGCCAAAATGAAAGAAATGCTAACAAGTAATGAATCAGTTGTGGTGTGAGTATTTAATATAAATCATTCTCGCCAATAGAAAACTTGTGCGGGAGGATAATGAACGCAGGATCTTCAGAATATATTAGGAAATATCATTATTTAAAAATTAAACCGAGAATCGAAGTTTGACGCTTTCCACGTACTTGAACCTCATTACCTAAAATGAGCATGTCCATTCGTTGGTCTTGTAATCAGACATTAATTGTTTTGTGGCGATTCAATGGCTCTTTCACAGTTTTTTGAGCTCTCCTTGCTGAATGAACAACACAATATTTCAAACGATTCTCTCCAGAAACTTTAAAGCTTTTAATTAGGAATAGGCAAATAAATATTTCGTACGTGTAGTTGAAGGTTGCTTATTTAGTTTATCACATTAAGTAATTGCAGCCCCACTATGACAGGGCAAGAAAAATTGCCTATATACTCATCAATTGGCCTTCTCCACGGAAATCTTTAGTAAAAGGCGAAAGATTTGTGCGTGAATGAAGAAAGCCCAGAGTTAATTATGTCAGCACCAAAATAGAAGAAATGCTAACAACTAATGAATCACTTGTGGTGTGAGCATTTAATATAAATCATTCTTGCCAGTAGAAAACTTGTACGGGAGGATGATGAATGCAGGATCTTCAGAATATATTAGGAAATATCATTATTTAAAAATTAAACCGAGAATCGAAGGTTTGACGCTTTCCACGTACTTGAACCTCATTACCTAAAATAAGCATGTCCATTCCTTGGTCTTGTAATCAGACATTAATTATTTTGTGGCGATTCATTGGCTCTTTCACAGTTTTTTGAGCTCTCCTTGCTGAATGAACAACACAATATTTCAAACGATTCTCTCCAGAAACTTTAAAGCTTTTAATTAGGAATAGGCAAATAAATATTTCGTACGTGTAGTTGAAGGTTGCTTATTTAGTTTATCACATTAAGTAATTGCAGCCCCACTATGACAGGGCAAGAAAAATTGCCTATATACTCATCAATTGGCCTTCTCCACGGAAATCTTTAGTAAAAGGCGAAAGATTTGTGCGTGAATGAAGAAAGCCCAGAGTTAATTATGTCAGCACCAAAATAGAAGAAATGCTAACAACTAATGAATCACTTGTGGTGTGAGCATTTAATATAAATCATTCTTGCCAGTAGAAAACTTGTACGGGAGGATGAAGAATGCAGGATCTTCAGAATATATTAGAAAATATCACTATTTAAAAATTAAACCGAGAATCGAAGTTTGACGCTTTCCACGTACTTAAACCTCAGTACCTAAAATAAGCATGTCCATTCCTTGGTCTTGTAATCAGACATTAATTATTTTGTGGCGATTCATTGGCTCTTTCACAGTTTTTTGAGCTCTCCTTGCTGAATGAACAACACAATATTTCAAACGATTCTCTCCAGAAACTTTAAAGCTTTTAATTAGGAATAGGCAAATAAATATTTCGTACGTGTAGTTGAACGTTGCTTATTTAGTTTATCACATTAAGTAATTGCAGCCCCACTATGACAGGGCAAGAAAAATTGCCTATATACTCATCAATTGGCCTTCTCCACGGAAATCTTTAGTAAAAGGCGAAAGATTTGTGCGTGAATGAAGAAAGCCCAGAGTTAATTATGTCAGCACCAAAATAGAAGAAATGCTAACAACTAATGAATCACTTGTGGTGTGAGCATTTAATATAAATCATTCTTGCCAGTAGAAAACTTGTACGGGAGGATGATGAATGCAGGATCTTCAGAATATATTAGGAAATATCATTATTTAAAAATTAAACCGAGAATCGAAGTTTGACGCTTTCCACGTACTTGAACCTCATTACCTAAAATAAGCATGTCCATTCCTTGGTCTTGTAATCAGACATTAATTGTTTTGTGGCGATTCATTGGCTCTTTCACAGTTTTTTGAGCTCTCCTTGCTGAATGAACAACACAATATTTCAAACGATTCTCTCCAGAAACTTTAAAGCTTTTAATTAGGAATAGGCAAATAAATATTTCGTACGTGTAGTTGAAGGTTGCTTATTTAGTTTATCACATTAAGTAATTGCAGCCCCACTATGACAGGGCAAGAAAAATTGCCTATATACTCATCAATTGGCCTTCTCCACGGAAATCTTTAGTAAAAGGCGAAAGATTTGTGCGTGAATGAAGAAAGCCCAGAGTTAATTATGTCAGCACCAAAATAGAAGAAATGCTAACAACTAATGAATCACTTGTGGTGTGAGCATTTAATATAAATCATTCTTGCCAGTAGAAAACTTGTACGGGAAGATGATGAATGCAGGATCTTCAGAATATATTAAGAAATATCATTATTTAAAAATGAAACCGAGAATCGAGGTTTGACGCTTTCCACGTACTTGAACCTCATTACCTAAAATAAGCATGTCCATTCCTTGGTCTTGTAATCAGACATTAATTATTTTGTGGCGATTCATTGGCTCTTTCACAGTTTTTTGAGCTCTCCTTGCTGAATGAACAACACAATATTTCAAACGATTCTCTCCAGAAACTTTAAAGCTTTTAATTAGGAATAGGCAAATAAATATTTCGTACGTGTAGTTGAAGGTTGCTTATTTAGTTTATCACATTAAGTAATTGCAGCCCCACTATGACAGGGCAAGAAAAATTGCCTATATACTCATCAATTGGCCTTCTCCACGGAAATCTTTAGTAAAAGGCGAAAGATTTGTGCGTGAATGAAGAAAGCCCAGAGTTAATTATGTCAGCACCAAAATAGAAGAAATGCTAACAAGTAATGAATCACTTGTGGTGTGAGTATTTAATATAAATCATTCTCGCCAGTAGAAAACTTGTACGGGAGGATGAATGAATGCAGGATCTTCAGAATATATTAGGAAATATCATTATTTAAAAATTAAACCGAGAATCGAAGTTTGACGCTTTCCACGTACTTGAACCTCATTACCTAAAATGAGCATGTCCATTCGTTGGTCTTGTAATCAGACATTAATTGTTTTGTGGCGATTCAATGGCTCTTTCACAGTTTTTTGAGCTCTCCTTGCTGAATGAACAACACAATATTTCAAACGATTCTCTCCAGAAACTTTAAAGCTTTTAATTAGGAATAGGCAAATAAATATTTCGTACGTGTAGTTGAAGGTTGCTTATTTAGTTTATCACATTAAGTAATTGCAGCCCCACTATGGCAGGGCAAGAAAAATTGCCTATATACTCATCAATTGGCCTTCTCCACGGAAATCTTTAGTAAAAGGCGAAAGATTTGTGCGTGAATGAAGAAAGCCCAGAGTTAATTATGTCAGCACCAAAATAGAAGAAATGCTAACAACTAATGAATCACTTGTGGTGTGAGCATTTAATATAAATCATTCTTGCCAGTAGAAAACTTGTACGGGAGGATGAAGAATGCAGGATCTTCAGAATATATTAGGAAATATCACTATTTAAAAATTAAACCGAGAATCGAAGTTTGACGCTTTCCACGTACTTAAACCTCAGTACCTAAAATAAGCATGTCCATTCCTTGGTCTTGTAATCAGACATTAATTATTTTGTGGCGATTCATTGGCTCTTTCACAGTTTTTTGAGCTCTCCTTGCTGAATGAACAACACAATATTTCAAACGATTCTCTCCAGAAACTTTTAAAGCTTTTAATTTAGGAATAGGCAAATAAATATTTCGTACGTGTAGTTGAAGGTTGCTTATTTAGTTTATCACATTAAGTAATTGCAGCCCCATATGGACAGGGCAAGAAAAATTGCCTATATACTCATCAATGGCCTTCTCCACGGAAATCTTTAGTAAAAGGCGAAAGATTTGTGCGTGAATGAAGAAAGCCCAGAGTTAATTATGTCAGCACCAAAATAGAAGAAATGCTAACAACTAATGAATCACTT